>VXBU01001522.1:0-180634 GCA_013400315.1 Bombycilla garrulus
ACCTGTCTTCAACCCGGGACACATCCCCACTTCCCAGCAGAGATGCCTGGTGCCCTGGGCATGGTAAAGAGGAAGAGCAGCAGGTGACCTGCTTCCTCCTCTGCCCTGGCCACACACTTTTCTCCACAGGGCCTCAGGTATCACATGGACATCTAAAAACTTTCTAAATATCCAGCACCAGAGTACTATCTGGTTTTTGGGATGGCAAACAGCCAATAGCATAAGCCATAAGCCCAGCAGTCGCTCCTTCAACTCCTTATCCATCACTTGCCCCAAAAATTGGTGTAGGAATAGGTATATTTCCAAATGCAGCCAGTCTGGTGAGACAGATTCTGGGCTTTGGTATTCAGAACAGCTCAGCCTTGGTTTAAACAGATATCTTGTTGTTTGTTCAGCTCTTTTCCCCCCGTATCTTGGCACTTCATTGAAATGGGCTTTACTAGGCACTTACACAGCAGAGTTGTAAAGAAACCAGGTGGTTAATTTAAAAGACTGCAGTCCTTACACTTTCCTCCTCTGGGAATTTCTTGAAGCACACACACAAAAAATTTATATTGTAACACTTTTTCTACCACATCATGAGTTTTACTTCCAAATCTATACTCTGAGGGATAAAAAAGTCTCACAATCACTCTGCATTTCGCAGGGGCAAAAGGAGATGCTAAATCAAAATTTAAAAAACACACAAAATCAGGATTGTGGTCGCACCTCCCATCCTAAGCCACCAAGAAATCACTATTTCTGCCAAGAGTACATTTTGTCACTAAAATAGTTGCTACTGCAGGCCCGCGTTAGGCCAGATTGACCACATATCAAAAGACAACAGCTGATATTGAGCTGTATAAGCCTAGGCCACAGCCCCCTGCAAGGGACAGGGACAGGTGGTGCCAAGAAGCTTTTATGACAAGGGACAAGCTTTGGAGAGGGCAAGGCAGGGAGCTGATAGAGGAGAGAAGGAACAGACAGACAGGCAGGGTCCTGAAAGCCCTTGGAAGTGGCACAGTAACAAACAGCTGAACCACTAGAGCCACAGGAGCTCAGGCAAGCCACAGAGCAAGGCTGGAGGCAAAGGAAGGCAAAAACAATCTATAAACCTATTTCAGCTGAAGACATGGAAGCAAGAAGAATTTGAAGGAAGAAAAGGAAGTATTGCCCTGTGAGAATGATGCATGTGTAATCATACAGCTATTTTAGTGTTGCCTTTTAGTAGGAGCAGATATTGTTTGTTGGACAGCAAATCCTTCCAAGGCCATGAAGCCAACCAACAAATCCTTAGCCAAGCCTCACCCGCAGAAACGATCCATTATAAAGCTACTCAGCAGTTCTCCCTCTGTGTTCTGCACCCCATTGCCCAGTGGAAGGTGTGACAATGACATTCCAAAGAAATGCAGCTCCACACAGGGCCAACGTGCCAGATGCCAAAGACACACAGCTACCCCAGCAAGTCTGCAGAATATTTACAAAGCAGTTTGCTAAATTATACAAAGGTAATTATTTGCAATGTAATGGTGTGTTTGTATTCTGAATATCTGATTTCCCCTTCAATAAATAACCTAAACACTCCCAATCAAATGAAATGTAGGCAAGACTTAAAATGTTTGAAGAAAAGCACTCATCCAGAAAATTAAGGTCAACACGGAACAGATGGTGCCTCTGAAAAATGTGGCTTCAACATTTATCTTTACATAAAATAAAAATCTTTTAAAAACCTCTGGCTGTTCTGTGACAGTCCTACTTGAAATATTGGACCACACACTCCATGGATAATAAAGAAGCACTAAAAATTTACTTCAAAATACTAAATCTAAATAAAGTTCTCTCAACTAATGTGCAGTAAGATTTCTGTGGGCACATAAATACGTATCAATAAAATATAGATTCAAACGCGTCTGTAACTGTCATAAATATTGCAACTGCTCTCCCCATTTCCATAAATAAGACCCACAACTCCCAAGTGAGAAGCTTTTTCATTTACAGCAGACAGGAGGAAAAAAACCAGTCCTTTCTTCTTTATATCAAAATCTTTTGAAAGCTGAATTTGAAGCCCGGCACATGGGGAGCTGTGAACAACTTGTTACAGTGATGTATGAAATGCCTTGTGCAGCCTCAGTGGATTCCATCAATGGGATTGCAGGAAGATCATGGTTATGCTTGAGGGCAGGCAATGTCACACCTGGCTGGGGAGGGAAACAGGGGCTCTAAATGGGCAGGACCGTAAATTACTTTGGTAATACAGAAAGGAGCTGGAACAAGCAGAAATAAGGAGACAGACTGGTCAAACACCCAAGGAGTAATAACATGTTAGAGACAAATGAGAAAAGGTTGAGCACTGTCACGAGCAGCAGTGCAAGTGTTCACAAGGCAAGGTAAGCAACAGGCAGGGAAAGGCTCAGCAGGACACCAGGTGAGCACCTCCAGAGATTTTTTCCAGACAGGTAAAAGAGAAGGCAGTCAAAGAAACCACAGAGCTGCACAGCAGGCAGCTCTCAAGTTTACAAGAAACAAACGGAAAAAAAAAAACCCAGACCCAGACCCCTCATATCCTGAATGAATGAAGTATTTTTGGAAGATGAGGTAACACTAGTACCTAAAAATACTGTCCTGTGGAGACCTCCTCCTATGCATCAACCTGCTGACAGCTGGGGCCCTCTAAGAAGCTGCTACTTCTGATCACAGGCTACACACCTGAAGCTAATCCCTTAAGCTAATTCCTTAGGGGCCACCTGTGTGCCTGGACTGAAGAAGAAGCCTCACCAGCTTTGGCCATCAAAGCAGCCACAGCCATAGAAGGAGTCATTTGCTCATACCACCCAAACTATATCGCAATTAGCCCAGTGACAACAGGCCACCAAAGCACATCCCCAAAACCACAAGGCAATTACAGATCTACTATCAGTTCTTATTTCCCAGTCACCAGAGATCCAACAGAACAACCATGATCAATGCACCTCTTTTTTCCAGTGTGGCTTCCACACATTTACATCTACTAGAAAGACCCAGATTTTTGTGATTCATGCCTTCAGGTCCAATGCTGATAAAGTTGCACAGTGAGCTTCTGCAAATCCACCTGGCTAAAAAAACTACAGGAAGCTTATTGCAGCATTTTTCCTGACCTGACACATCCTTCTAATTGGCTTCATGATACTGATTTACTGATGTTTTGGGTCCCACTTCCTCTAGAAATCACCTCTGACTCCCCATACTACTGGGGGAAATAATCTCAGCAAGAACGTTTAGACTCACTGTCTTAGCAATGGGCCCTGCCATCAGGAGCACATTTACATCAGTAAAGCACAGCCAAAATGAAACCAGACTGGGCATTCCAGGGAAACACTTGCAAGAATGGCTTTTGTACAGAAGTTTCTTACTTCAAGGTTGTCCCAACCCACATCACAGACAGCTCTGATAAGCAACAGCACAACAGCTCACCAGAGATTTAAAAACAGTAGAGAGCTTATGAAGTTCTCTTTCTCTCCCTACCTAAGGCTTTTCTAAACTAAAATAGATATTTTATTTTCTTCTAGAAGAAGGTGGTGTTGATTTTGTTGGTCCTATTGCATAGCCAGGCGCCATTACTGCACGTAGAAACGTCTATCGGCATCAGGCCTCAACTCCCTATTTCTAAAAATAAAGTAAGTCATATTAATTTGTTCCTACAGCACCTGGTATTTAAAGTTATTTCTTGGCAACTTCTGTTCTCAGCATTTAAACATCTTTCATATTCACCTTAAGTTTGGCAGCACTATTGGTTATCCTTCTCTGCCTCACTAATAATTTGGTTGATGGCATGCAGGTGGGTTTCTCATAATTAAAAACCCCATTTGCAAAGTTTGCATTAGGTGATCTGAAAAAATAGAGCACTCCTTTCAAAGGTTAAATATAAGTAGGCTGCAGAGCTCCATGAAAACATTGCATAATTTAGGGATAAAAATAGTTTTGCTTTATTCAAGCTAGGCTGGATAGGTAGCTTTTTACTGCAATCAGCCTAAACCTCATCTCTCCAAGTTACATGCTCAAGTTGATTGTAGAAAATTAAATTTAGAATTAATCAAGGAAGAAGGAAATTACAAAAATTAAGCTAATGCATAAATCATAGAAAAGAATAATGGAGGCAGTTAGAGATCATTTAAAGCATCTTCACGCTTGTCTCACACCAGAACCAACTCCCCCCATCCCCAAGCCTCCTGACAGTTATTGTCCAACCCTTTCAAAAATTTACCCACAGCACACGTACCAGAAGCCACCAGTGAGAATCCTGCAAGGCGCCAGCAGCCCTTCTGCTTACAGGCCTTGCTTTGGCATCTCCCAGCGACCCTGATTTGGGGTATACCTACCCTTGCCCTGGCAGGCAGGGCCCAGGAAAGCAGCAGCTGCTCCCAGTTGCACTGCCAGGTCACTTGCAGTTTTGGGCACAGAGCTGCAGCACTTGGCACAACAGGAGAGGAAAAAAAAAAAAAAACCAAAAAAAACCAAAAGGCAAACCCCAAAGGGCAAGCTCAACTACATAACTACAAAGGATCCAGGCTTAAAAATATATATTTACAAGTTTCCTGATTTAGAAAGAAAGAATTCTACTTTCAGCTTGTCCACACCATCCACACTCCAAATTATGAATTTAGCCTCTGACAGATCTGCACTATCACTTTATCCCAGTTTTACAGATGAGAAACTACTGCCTGCACAGGACCTGATCCAAATTATCCTTGAAGTCAGTGGGATTTCCCAGAAAAGCCCCATTGGACTTAGGGTGGACAAGCCTGGTTCCAAATTTCTCAAATAGCTGTCCAATACTTTGCAAAGCCTTTTCATCCTCTGGACATGAACCCAAAGAAAGCTTGGTAGAGGGCAATGCTGACCCACTACAACCAACATACAACTACACTCCTACGGAGTCAGAGTTGATGGTGTATTAAGCCAATTTTGGCTTTTATATGCAAATTTATTAATCATGGATCAGCCAGTCAGCCTTACAATTCAATCTACACACCAAAACCATCCCATTTAAACTTGTCTAATAAGGAAACATTTAGCTCTGAAGGTACATTTAGAGGACAAGAGTTTTCTTCTCTGAGCTACATCCTGATGTTTTCTTCCTTCCCTAATCTTACTTCCTAGGACATGTACAAATCCAGTCTTTATCTGCTGGGGGTGTGGGAGGGTAGTTTTAGATGAAACTCTTACAACTGCATTGGGTTTTTTAATGAGAAATAAACATCAGCAACTTATAGAAATTAGAAATCTAAATGAAGTCCTTAAGAGTTCCCCTTAGTCACTTCCGAACTTTTTTCCTAATCCATTTGAACTCCAGCAGCTGAATCAACAGCTTGTTTAGGATGAATCTTCTCATCCCAGTTACACACACACACACAAATGTCCATCACAGAATAAATTAAAAGGCAGAATCCCCATTAAGAGCCATAATAATTTCACATTCTCTGTAAGCAAGAATAAAGGACTCAGTAGGATGATGAAGGCTGAAGACAGAAAGAGCATCTCAATGAATTCCTGGGACATCTGGGGCCCCTCAGCAGGGAGGGCGAAGCTCACCCCGCAGCGCTGCACAGTCAGAGGAGCACTCGGATGGGGCACAGCCAGCAGGAGCTCCACTGTTGTCATTGACAGAGCTCATCAGGTCCGGGCTGGGCAGTCACAGCCCTGCAGCCTCCTCAGAAGCATGCACAGCTGCTGCACTGAGGGGCAATCCCCCAAATTAACTAACTGCAGCTCCTGAGCCAGCCACCAGCAAGGCCTGCAGGGAGACAACAAGGCAACACCTGGGATCCCCTGGGAAAGCACTGCTGGACACCACACACACAGTACAAACAACTGCTTGGGTCAGGGGTTAAGGACAAAGAGCATGTTTGACTAGGCAAATCCACAAGCACTTGAGAAACAAGGAAGAACCTGGCAGGTGAAAACACATGGGCCTTGAAGGAGCCCAGAAGACTTCCCCAGAAACACTCCAAACCCCATTGCTTTTACTAATTCCTAGTCCTAGAACAGCACTTCAGGAACTTCTGAAGAAAACTGCCCTACAGTGGGGAAAAGATCCCTTGTTTCAGGAGTATGTACACAAGCTGCAGATGGCCATAGCAGCCAGCTCATTACAAAACACAAGTTTTAACGTCTAGGAAAAACACAAGGGGTTTCAGGGAACAGCACCTGCCTTCTGAACATTCCCCTGTCCACAGAACACAGTGGACAGCCCTGCAGTGCTGCTAAGGGGGTCATGTGTGCAGAGACTGCACTGAAGTAGAAAAGTTGTTTTGTACCACCCATCACAGCTTTACAGAATTGGCACTCCCTGCAGACGCCCTTCCTGGGATTTGTGATGCTAAAGAGCAACATTATTTGGAGAGCACAGCACTGGAATCTGCCAGTTTCAAGTTATGGCCAAAGCTAATTAAACAAGCCATGAAGGCAGATTACATTTCAGTTCCTGCGTTTTGGTCCAGCATTTAGATTTGTTCTTACAGAACCTTCTCCTTTTCATTGTGGATAGGGGTTGTATGACTTCCCCTGTATCGAAAGTTATGACAGTATTTCACAGTACAGGACTGCTTTGCCACTTTTAAATCAAGGTGACTCATGCAGAAGATGGAAAGAAAAACATACAGATGGCAGCAGAAACAGAACTCTTTACACTGCCACTCTGCCATCAGTCCTTGGGGTGGGGCAGGTAGGAGAGGGGGAGCTGTTGTCAGATGATTGTGATTCAAGTGTATGGGCATTACTCAGCAGCACTTCAGCACCATGCAGTCTGTGTCTGGGTACAGGAACACCTTCCAGTGTTTTTTCCTTTAGAAATCTGTATTTCCAGAATGAGACTACCCTAAGTGCACCCTAACCGTTAACAGGAAGACATCTGTAAAGAGACTCCCAGACCTAACCACCAGTGAGCTGCCTTAGCATGTCACAGTAATTCCCAGCTGCTTGTTTGCATAGAGAGATGTATGCGTCTGTGTATCTGTGAACTGAGGTGGTATGATCCCAATGGCTGTAAGGCAGGCTTCCAGATTCCTCTGCAAGCTGAGAGCTCACTATCTTGACACTGATACCTCTGAGGGAAACAACTTTGTCACAGGTTCAGTGGAAGATCAGAGGACCTTGAAAAATTATGTTTAAGTCCATGTCCATTTCAGGGCATAGATTTCCCCTGCAAAGAAGTAGAAATTTATTAATAAACTGCAATAGTTTCATGTAAGAAACAGGAAAGCAGAAATGCTACTAACCTTGAGAACGTGAAGACTGGTCTCTTGCTTTTTTTCCTCCCAACTGCACATCAATCATCCACTTCACTGCAGGGTTTTAATCTTATATCACTTATTAGCATTAATCATATCACTTTTTACTTGAAATTTGTGAACAAGTATTGTTTATTAGCTTAATAAAAAGCTCAGATGCATAGAGCTACAAACATCAGGCACATCAGCACACACTAAGACAGGGTTGCCCTTGATCCTAACTTCCTTATGCCACAGAGAAGTTAAGACCACCAGGACTTGAGATCCACACTGGAGATACTTCAAGGAGTACCAAGTCCCCACCATGTCATTACCTGGACTGTTCACTTTGCTAACTTTACAGCTACAACTGACTGGGCAGCATGGCTCTCACACCACACTTTACATCATCTCACACCACACTTATGTACCTCTGGAACCCATCGCAGATACTTCCTGGGTTTAAAAGTCCTCTTGGCTTCCTTCTCACAAGCATATCAAATGCCTTAGAGCAACACTGCAGAAGAAGTTGTCCATGCATCTAGACTACACATCACATTTATTTAAACAAGTAAGGAATTTTAAGTCCCTGAGTTACATGTTGCCTCCTTACACCATTTGCCCAGAAATGACTGCTTTCTGCTTCACCAGTGAGAAGTATTCTTCCATAGCAGCACCTAGAGGGGATCTCCTGAGGCATGCCACCCTCTTGTGTCCAAAACAAGTTTCACTAGTTCCACCGGGAAGTACCAGGAAAGCACTTCACCAGAGGAGAGACAAACACCCCTCAGGTGTCTGGGCACACAGGTCTCTCTCAATCTCCCCTCAGCAGTTTGTTGTTGCTGATGCTTGCATTTCAAACCAAGTTCAGTATTTCACACCAAGCAGGGAACTTGCACCAATTAGAAGCAATTTTCAACAGATCATGATAGAGTACCAAAAGCTAAAAGTATCAAATGTAAAAGACTTGTAAACATTCGTAACACAGTAGATTCAAATAACATGAATGACTACAGAAACAACTCACAATTCAGAAACAGCCTTTTGTCATGAAGTATTTATGGCTTGACAGAAAGAAAGTTAGATTTGTTTTTGATGTGGTTAGTGCAATTTTTTTTTTATTTGAGAGGTCAGTTAAGAGTTAAACACATGAATCCAGTATAACACCTCAGTTTCCAAGTTGTTTTTGAACCTGATCTGAAATATGGCACTGGACTCTCATCTAGAGTCAAGGCATTTGTGATCTCAGAAATAAAACCAGCTATTTGCCCCCTGGATATGGAGGGGGCTCCTCAAGGTTTATTTAATGTAAGACAGAGGAAGGAAAGCTTAACGGCATCAGAAGTGCAGCTGTGTGCTCGGCCAGTACCTCTGTAAGCCACATATACAGCTTCAACTAATACATAATTTATTTGGAAAAGTGAATGAAGGAAGGAGGAGTAGGCAGACCCATTGAAGAGATGGGTAATGCAGCATTTGAGAACAGTCCGCTCCTGGAAATTCAGGTTCCTGCAAAGTAACCTTGGCTTTTATGCAAGGAAAGGCTACAAAAAGCATATTCCCTGACACTATCTGAATTTAGATCCTCCTATTCTGTCTCATGCAAAGCAAGAGCAAATATCCAAGCTTCTATCCAAAGCAAAAAATCAGTGTCACTTTCCTTGACAGTGACAATGGTGTTTAGAGAGAATTTTTCAAGTAGTGTACACCTTTCTGGAATCAGAATCAAGCTTCAAGACACTCACCACATCTTCAGCTTTGATCCCAGCTATCCATTCTCTGATTCCAGAGGCAGCACTAGGTCTGGCACCACCACTTCCTTACACTTATTGCTTTCAGAAGCCATATTCATTCCCAGGACACCTAGCTCACCAGAGCATTTTTGCTCTTCCCCTTCATTTCTCCCCCAATACGAAGAGCTCCCATTATCCATAATGAGAGGCAACACATGTGTGCACAGGACACAGTAGACCTATTAAGGCTACATGGCTGACCAACAGAAACAGAAATATGTGTATGTAACTGAAATTTTCTTCTGTTTAACAAAGGGCACCAAGTTTTAATTGAGACACTTCCATCTGTGACCCTTACTTTGTTGTATTCACCTTCTCCCCCTACCCCCCTTTACATACAGGGAAGACTTGCTTCCCTGATGCAAAACAAGAAACAGATCACATCAAGTTTGCTCCATACACCAAAAGGTAAAAAAAACCCAACCAACCAAACCAAACAAAAAAAACCCCAAAACAAAACAAAAAAAAAAAAAAAAAAAAAAAAAAAAAAAAAAAAAAAAAAAACAACCCAAAAAATAAAAAACACCACAACAAAGGACAAACTGGTTCACAGTTAACTATAAATAAAAGTGCACTAAGTGTTCAAGTAGAGTGTAGAGTTTAAGCAAGCTGTACAACCACATTTGGCATAGTCATCTTTTAAAGGCCCTGCGTGGGTCCCTCCCGTTACTGACAGCAGAGGGAAGAGGCTGAACACTACTAGCTGGTGCTGGATTTACAGGTCCTCGTCCATTGCCTCTCCCACTACCTGCATAAACGTGGCCGTGGTTATATGTGAATGGAAATCCACTTGCTTCAGGTCCAGTTTGTAAACCATTTCCTAAGAAGACAGAAAAAATGTTATCACAAGTTCCATAGGTTGAAATCTCTGATTCTTTACCAGCAGGGAATACATGGAATTTGCAGTAACCACCAAACCCTGAAGACCAGAAGGAAAAGCCTCTCTGGCACTGCAAGGCCCCAAACCACAGCTTACCCTTCCTCTCCCAATCTACCTTCCCTCCATCCCTACTCTCCTTTCTCAGCTAAAGCAAGAAGGGTCACAACTAAGGTCCCCTCTAAGATTACACCTGCTCAGGGCTTGAAGTATTTCCATTATTTAAGATTCTGTGTTTAAATACAGTCAAATATTGGAATTCAGATTACCACTTCTGTTTTCAGGAGCTAACCAAGAAGGAAAACCATGGTGGTCTAGCAAGACTGAAGTAATTTTTAAAGCCAATGTCTCAGGAAGTTTAAAACAGCAGAATTTCAAGTGTTACAAAAACTGTACAAAAGCATCTCAACAATTTAAGATTAGTCAAGACCCTTTATGTGATATAGGCACCCCAAATATTCTAATCACCTCTTCTCCTATAGAAAAAATCCTGCAAACAGTTTCAGGAAATGTGCATGCCTATATGCTTGAGGCTCAGGCACCAATCCGAATGACTTTTTAGAGCCTAGTACACTTTTTTATCCCAAGAATTGAGAACCCTTGAAATAAATTTCTACTCCCATTAAGTGTTTCTCATTTTTTTCACTTCTAAACACTGAAAAAAAACTTACCCAGTGGCCCAAAAGTACAAGTACCCATACCACTTGATGCAGAAATATTATTCTGTTCACCACCCTGTGCCTTTAGAGAAAGGTTAAAAAAAAAAAGACACGGATCAGAGAAAGAAAATTCACATTTTTTAAAAAACTGGTTGATTTTTTCCTGTATTCTTACAGTGGCTCCACATGGAATTTATCTGCTACTTCAATTATTGGCTCATTTTTAGATATATCACTGAGTCTATTTTCCCAGAAGAGCAGAAAAGTCACATCTGATCACAGTCTAGTGTGAAATATTCAGAATAAAGAGCAGTTTAGGCCAGAAGCCTCAAACAAGTTTAACATACCAGTTTGTTCTGCCCGATGTGTTCCAAGTTGGGTTCGCTGTAATTTGGCACTTCTGAGTACACCATGCAGAACCTGGGAAGAAATTAAGATTATTAGAAAATTCTAAAGCCATTTTTTTTAACAGAGTTCTCAACTCCACATTTCACAGACCATATGCTCTTGACACATCCCATCACCTAGAAGTAATTAATCCAGACCCCACTGTTCAGAGACTATCCGTAGGTATTAAGAGGCTCTTTGATCCCTTTATAGGCTTGTGGTGA
This sequence comes from Bombycilla garrulus, assembly GCA_013400315.1. NCBI lineage: Eukaryota > Metazoa > Chordata > Aves > Passeriformes > Bombycillidae > Bombycilla > Bombycilla garrulus. The sequence goes on from VXBU01001522.1 coordinate 11,164, forward strand.
GGCTGCCACATCTTAGTGAGGGCATTTCAATCAAGCAGAGGCAAGTATTCACTTACTCAAAGAGGTAAACTAGCCTAAATAAAACAAAAGGTGATGAAAGGGCTCCCTTTGTCTCTCTTCCACCTGCACAATCTTGTCCAGCACCCACTCACAAGGTCACCTGAGGCACTGAGTCACCCAGCCTGCTCCCAGACAGGGATTGCATTACACCTCTAGAGAAAACTCACTCCTACACACTCCCGTACTATGCAGTGCCCCATTAACTATAATAGCACAGAGAAGCCCAAAACAGGCAATGAAATTCAAAGTATCCTTTTCCACTCAAGGGGACTATGGCAGAATAGGCCCATCAAGTCACTACATGGAAATTATGGCAGAGAGGAAGAAAGACCTGGATCATTACACTACTTGGAATGGTTAAACACAAGTGGAGCTTCCACCTCCTGCTGGGAGGCACAACTCAGATAAGGACTCTCATTACTCCAGCCTGATGATGAGTAAGTCAGCTGGGTGACACTTCTGAGGTAATGGCTTTTGTACAAGACAATCTGTAGATTTTTTTTCATGTTAACCCATCTGAACACTGGGCATTCCTGAACCAAAAAAGAAGACACGTGGCAACCCCAGAGCCCTGCCTCCCTGATGACTGCAAGGCTTCCCACAGCACTTTGTGCAATAGTAGAAGTACTCTTCTGGTTAGAAAATGGTGCTATTTTTTCTATTGCTCAAGTAGTTACTCATGTTTGTTCTTAGGCAGGAGCTGTTGCCCTAGTCTGCGGGCAGTTTAAAGTAGGTTTAATGAGGCTTGCTTCTGCTTGGATATGAGTCACTGGAGTGACCTTGCTCTTCCTTCTCTGCATTGCCCGTCCCTCAAGTATGACACACAAAAGGCTTCCACCAAAACGAAGTGGTTAAACAAGATAAGACCTAGGTAAGTAAGCAAGGCAGATTCAGTCCCTTGTCATTTATACATTTCATTCTCCTAGACCTGTGCCAATGATGGAGGCTGATTTTCCTCAAAGTACCTCAGGCCAGAGAGGGTCAGAGCTCATTAAATCCATGACCAGCTGAGAACACACTTGCTGCCCTAAATTCCATTTTCTAAGAGCTACCAGGTCTCATACTTACCATGGCGCTCTGCTGAGAAGTATAAATACACAATACTTACTCCCCAATTTTATGCAGCTCCCCTCCTCGTCCTGTGTAAAGTGTCAGGCATCCTTTCCACAGAGATGCATACCTGACCAAAGAAAGAAGTGAAGCAGTTTCTTAGTGAGTGAGCTGACAGAGGAAGTAGAAGCATGCTATCTTCCAGGAAGTTAACAAATATTACACACCAGCATGGACTAAAACAATTCCCAGGGGCCCCAATGTCACCAAGACCAGTGGTTTATAGATCTCCATGTAGTACTTCTAGCAAAAGGTACCGGAAGCTCAGCAGACTCCTTTGACAATTCCAGGAAAGCAGCAAATTATTTTGAGACTGGATGCTCTTTTGTTGATTGGAGCAACCCTTATGACTTGTTCTGCAGAGAAAAGGCATTTTGCCAAAAGCAGTATCTGTGTTATTTTTGGTGACAACTCTCAGTTCTGCTTTCAGCAGAAGCTAGGAAGGATCACCTTTGCTTGCTGGAGAACAGCTACTGCTACTGAATGTGTATGATCAAAACTGCTTACATTCTTAATACAGGTCCCTACCAGACTGGGTTCTTCAAAGGCACAAGTTTGGCCATCAAATTTCCAAGTGATGTATAGAAACACACTGAAATAATTTTTTGACTGCAGGAACATTCTCGTAGAAAGACAGTGTGAGTGCACCTGACTGCAAGCACTGAAATTTGAGCCATACAAAACTTTCTGTGTAATTGTTCCCTTCAGTGAAGAGCATCACATAAGTGTAGAGAATGATGAAAATGCAGACCAGAAACACAGGCATAGTGCAAGGGAGTTAAAAAGAATATGTGTGTCTACTAGCACAGGGACAGGGAGCCTGAGCAATTGCACTCATGGGCGTCACCACTCTGGACAAGTCACCACTTCCTTAGACTCTGGGTGTATCTCCGCACAGAGATAACAAACCTTCCTCACGCTCTCTGCCTTATCTGCTGGGACTGGGAGACATCCAGCCGCATGCAGAGCCCTGAGGAGGCACCAGGGAGGCGTCAGGATGCCAGGAGAGGACAGCACTGCCAGTGCAGTGATAACCTTCTCCATACTTCAGCACTAGCAGGAAAGCACAGGCACTGTAACTGCAGATACTATCTTGGGAGCTTTCCATCCAGAACAAAGATTAGTGTTCACTTCACAGATTCACATTGAAGATTCCCTCATTGCTTAACCTTTAATAACCAGCTGGTCAGGCAGTCTTGTGGCAGAAAACATACGAAAACAGCTACCTAACAACAAATGTAAGTCAAGCATATATTTACTGGGAAAAGACCCAGCAAATCATGTGACTCACAAAGTTATTCCATGTATGCAAGCATTTGTTTTTATGTCAAAAAGAGCTGGCCATAAAGTACTAAACTCTAGCACTAACTTCAGATTTAAAAATTTCAAGTGCAACAGCTTCCTGTAAATGGGTTCAGCACTCATGACAAAGTAAGCAACAGTGTCTGCTTTTGCAGAGGAATGCATCTGCAGCTTGAAATTCAACAAGGGGAAAAAAAAGGCATGTTTACTTGTGGTGCCTGCGTAAGCTTTTCTACTTGTATCAGAGGGCATCGTGCACTATGAAGTCAGAGTAGCCTACAGAGCTGAAATTTAACTGCCTTGCAATGGCAACATCACACACTCAATTCTATTTAAATATAAAATTGTGTTTGGAAGACCCTATATGCCAGCATGAGGCTAGTTTTCTCAAGATGAAAACCAAACCAGAGTGGATTTAGCTCTTGCCATTTCGGTCCCTCTGCAGTGCTTAAGGGAGCATACAATTCATGTAAATGAAGGCATGACTTTGCCACCCACCAGAAACAGTGATGTCAGCTCATAAACTTAATACATACAAGCCAAGCTCAGTTTCTTACATTAAGGGATGCCATGACTCTCCTATTTCTTGCATAGGAACACCAGAGCAGTTACAGTAAGCCAGTCATAGAAGGGAATACAGTAATGCTGCTGAACAGTATCACTCCTAATTTGTTTCAATGTCATCTACAGGCAGGGCTGGCCCAGAGTTCTGGTTTAGTTCCACCCATCCCTATGCTCCACGTGCTCTTCACGAAAGCAGCCTTCCCCAGAACCACCTCTGCTGAGAAGTCAGCCCATTTCGTGTAAAAGGACATTTGCATAGGAGGAAGCAGCTGTAGTTTTGGTGGCAAGGGTCATGCAATTTCAGTCCAGAACCAAGAATTACACTCAAATTGTCAACTTAAGAGCAGCTAAGTTAGCAGCCTGAGTCACCTTTCACCTACTTTTGCATAAAATCAAATTAACAGGACCTTACACACGCTGCAGATCCTGAAGTGCCGTAGGCCAAAGGACCAGTGTAATGGACTTTTGAAAGTGTAACCTAACTGGCATCAAGAATGCAAATGAAACTTACTATGGCTTTGCTAGTGACAATTTAAATGACATGGAAAAGGATTTTCAGATTGACTGTAACATTCTCACAGTAAGTTTGTTGTTTTTTTTTTAATTAAATTACCTCTGAGGAATCATTTACACCTAACCATATTAACATATTCTACAGTGTAGCCCTAGAATGAACTTTTACAGTGAAACTGAAAAGGCTCTCCTCTGTAATTTTTGTTATATCATTCTAATGAAAAGCAACATGTAATCACCCTTCCTTTCATTAAGGAGCCAACTGCCAGAGTAAAGAACTAGCTGTGAAAATAAGAACACGCTTTGGATTTTCCCTGCGTGATTTACAGACCAGGACAGACTGTTGCATTCCCCCCTGCTCCAGTAGTATTTTCCTAGGAAGCTTTTTAAAGCCAACCCAAATCTCTTCACCACCACCTCCTTATTACAAACCCAAGCCCCTCCCAGCCTGTACACTCACACTAGGCATGTTCTGACCTAGGAAAGGTGGGTTTAATTTGGCAAGTGACCTTAGGGCGCTGGACCGGCAACAGGGAGCGGGTCGGAGGCGGCGGCCGTGTGCCCCGTGGCCCTGGAGGGGCCCCGCGGGTGACAAAGGGCTGCGCGGCCCGACCCCGTACGCACCCTTTGGTCAGGCGGATGATGTCCCCCGGCTGGATGAGGCCACCGATCTCGTCCCACACGCAGATGGTGATGCTGCCCGTCTTGTCCGCCACCTTGCAGGACCTCACCTCGTGCCCGTCCTTCGTCTTGGTAACTCGCCCTGCGGGGAGAAGCGCGGCTTAGTGGGGGCCACGGCGCCGCCGGCCCCCCCGCCCGCCGTGACAAGCGTGGGCGGCCCGGGGGTGGGGCGTGCCATGCCGGGCGCCACTTACCGATCTCCAGCACAATAAAGATGACATTTAAATTTTTCAGTCCGGGTTTTATGTCTTTTATAAGGAAATACGTGTCGCTCGCCGCGCTCATGCTGCGGCCGACGCGGGGGTCAGGGCTAGCGGAGCGGGCCGAGCCCGCATCCCGCAGGGGGAGCAGAAGCAGAGCAGGGCCGGGCAGGGGGGCACCGGCGACCCTCACACGAGACGGGGACACGAGCACCGAGGGCTGTGCGGTGACTGTGCAGCACTCCCGACCCCCACCGCTCCCTCTCCACACCGACACCACCACCACACAAAACACCCGCCTCCCTCTCCCTCCGGCACTGAGCAGCACACGTGCGCCGCGCTCCACTTTATACCGGCCGGGCGCCACCAACACGAGCGCCGGGAGGAAGCGATTCCGGCGAATGGAACCGTCCGGGGCACGCGGAGCGCCGGGACTGGGTAACGGGCGGGCGCGAGCCGCCGCCGTGCACTGATTGGCCAACGGTGTCGCCGCCATCTTCTCCTTCTCGGGGCGCTGCCGCTGCTGAGTCGGGTCTGCTGAGTTGGGTGTCTTCCGTCAGCTCGCCCCGCCTCACCTTACCCCCTCGGCCACCGACTGGCTTCCTCCGGGCAACAGCCCCGCGGCGCCCCGACAGCGACTGGTGCGGCACAGCGGAGTAAGGGAGCGGCTCGCTTACCTTCCGCGTCATTTTAATTCCCGGCTGTAACACTGAGAGAAGTGTAGTCACAGGTTTCCCGGAGGGCGATTTCCCGGCAGTTCCACACTCTTTCACTGGGAAAAAAAGAAATAAAACTTTTAGACTTTTTGCTGTTCTGGGACACCGCATCATTGTAGTCCTGGGACCGAATGCTCGTGGCATGTCGGGAAAGCCAGCCGGGGGTCTTGCACTAGTCTGCTTTGAGCCTTCCTTGTGCCTAAAGTGTAAGCCTAAATCCTGATCTGCACAAAAATGTTACAAAAGCATCTGAATTCTGCCAGTAGCTTCTTGAGGAAGTGCATTACTCCCTTGAGCTTGGCTATGGGCAGTGTGTAAAATAATGAGGGAAGGGTAGCTTCTCCAGGCAGGAAGCCATCGAGGTGGTGGACAAGCCCCCACAAGCCTTGTGACATCCCTGGCTGACAGATTCCAGGGAAACAGCTCTGTGCCACAAAACAGCCCAAAGACATGCAGGTAATTCAGCTCTCCCCCTTAGGAAGGGTAGCAGAGCAGTGTAAATGTCTGTTCATCCTTGACAGAGCCAAACCTAGCTAGCTGGGCTTTCCCTTTCTGTTTGTGTGAGCAGAAATCCATAGATGCCTGGCCACACATTCTGCCACACGGGAGCTCTGGCCTAATGAATTTTGAGCAATATTTGTGTGTAGGCAGCAGAGCAGCCTTGCTTGGGTGCCACTCAGAGCTTGGAATGAAGTACACTGCCTGCAGGAATCTGAAAGGAGAGTTTGCTTAAAGCCCCCCAAGAGCTTAATCCACTTCTGTCCTGAATCCTTCAGTGAGTGCAGATGAGGGAAATTACAGACTCCCTCAGGGGCCTATCTCCTGGTGGGATCTATAATACAGTAGCACTAAAACTTTCAGAGTCATCAATTGTATTTCAGTACATGAATAGCTTTAACTTAGTCACTTGGGAAGGATTTCAAAACAAACTCGAGGCATGACAGTGTATCTGGCAAAGGTTGGATGAAAATACTTTTATTACCTTTTTTAGAACTGATAACATTTCTTCATACATAGGTGTTTTTTCTGCCTTCATTTCTTCCTTTTGTTTTCCACATCTATTTAAAGCCCATGGAAAAAAAACTTTGTATCCTGTATTTTCAGCCCCAAGTACAGTAGATTTGAGGGAGAACCGTTCAATTTTTCAAGGAAAAAAATCCCCCAACACAACCAGTGAAGAAAGTTTATTCACATTCTGGCAAGCCTTGAGCAGAAAGGAAATCACAAGTGTGGTAAGCTGAAAAGCAGAAAACACTAAAACACTTCACCAAGAACACTTGTGTGGTGTGTCACTGGTGAGAGGGTTTTCAGTGAACATCTCTCCTGGAAGACAAGTATTGTGCTCCAGAGCACCTGGAGAGGTGCAGAGGCCACCAGATGTGGGCTCCAAGCCACCTCACAGCCAGCACACCTGGAAATGCTGCGTCAGGTCTGCAACAGGGAGCACAGGGACCAGCAGAGAGCAGGGAGGGAGAGGGATTTGTTTTATCAGAAGGTTCCTTTTGAAGCTGGTAGGAAGGGGTTTGAACTATATATGACAACACAGCGGGAGGGACCCAAGCAATCTAGTCAAGTTCAAGAGCATGCTGACAACTCCCTGGCATGTCTGATCAAGGAACTTAGAAGCAAGGGGGCTCTGCTGAACCTCAGAATCAAGGAAGAAATGCTTGGAAACACGAGGGTGGGTCAGCATTCAGTGCAATACCTGTGAGGCAGTGGAGTTCAGGATCCTGAGAGGGCACAGTGGCACAAAGAGCAAGACCACAGCTCTGATTTTGAAGAGCGGAGTGGCCTCTTCAGGGATCTGCTTGAGAGATGGTCCTGGAGATCACAACATCCAGAAAAGCTGCCTGGCTTTCAAAGAGCACCTGGAAGTGCTGCGAAGGTCCAGCCCACACACAGAGAGCAAGAGGGAGGCAGAATGTTCTCAGTAGTGCTCACTGACAGGATAAGAGACAGAAACTGAAACACCAGATTCCACACTGAACACAAAAAACTGGTTTTTTTTGTTTTTTTTTTTGGAACTGTGAGAGTGCTCAAAAACTAGTCAGTTGTGCAGAAAGGTTTTGGAATCTCACTCCATGGAGATATTCAAAAATCAACTAGGCACAATCCTTGGCAACCTGCACTAGCTCACCAGCCAATTTAATTGATTCTGTGAAATATTCCCTGTTTTCTCAAACACAAAAAGAGACACAGCTGCAGAAAGCTTGATGTGTGGGATAGGAGAACAAGGTCACAGACTCCTTCTGTAAAGGACTGGGACTGTGCTGGAAAGACAGAGCTGGTCATCTGCTCCCTTACAGGATTCTTCCAAATTGATTAAATGCATTGTTTATAGTGTATATTCTACCATTGATGAACAATTTTTTAATCATTCCAATTGCCAGCATCTGAGAGTGCCCTTGGTATTAACCACTAGTGACTGAATGATTCTTGTTTGCTGTGAAGGTGAGCTGCAAAGTAAAAGAATTTTCCCCATCCTACTTCTTTATAATGTATAAAGAGACTAGAATTAATATTAATTTATTTTGGTTTTCCAGCACCTTTTTTCCTTTTTGACCTCAGAACCATAAGATTATCGAGTCAGAGCTGTGGGTGAGGGAAGCACTATCTCTCTGACTTTACTGGGGCTGTAGTTAGTCTTGCACAAACAGGAGCGCAAGGACTTTGATGCAGGTATGTCTTCGTCCTCAAGAGCTTCCAGCAAATACACTGGAACAATGGATAGGCCTGGAAAAGGAGCTGGGATGAGAGGACAGCAATATACACTGTAAAGAGAAGAGAGAAATACATTGTCAATATCTAGGATTCCTGGTCATAAAGAAGTGTTGATGAGCACTGACTGCATGAATGAGTCACACTGAGACCACCAAAATTTTGCTCCTGCCATTCACAGGAGTAACAGGAAGCACATTCAATAAACTGTGACTGCAGCCAAAGCAGAAGCCCTTCCATCACTGAGAGAGATGAGTGTCTCTGAGCCACTCAGTATCTTACCACACAAACCAAATTTAGCCCAGAGTGAATGTCTATAGCAAGGGTTCCACTGATAATCATTTCCAAGCTCATTTGCTTGCTGGAGAACATTTTTCTCCTCTGTGAAAGATGCAAGTGTTGCTAGGCTGAGATCCACAGGGAGGTTTCAGTCCAATGCAAAATCAGGGTTGAGTTGCTAAAAGAGTTCTTGGTAATTGAAGCCTGGCACAAGTCCTGTGCATCTCAACAGGGCTGGGATTTCACCCTCCAGCTTCAGTGGAGTCATGCCAGCAGAGACACTGCTCCAAACTCCCTATTTTTGTCAGTTGCTCAGTATTCAGTGCTACTGGAGTCCCAAAGTAGATCTTCCCACAAGAAATCTGCCAGCAAGAGCAAAAGTTAATGTGTAATATTTTATTGTATAGAGATTAAAAATGTACAGATGCCTGCAAACACCACCTTTCACCATGCCTTAGCAGCCCATTGCCATCTGTCTGACAAGCCCCTAAATTAAGCTACAGGTTCGGGTTTTTAACATTGATACACTTCAGGTCCCTAATGGCACATCAGTGTGTGTTTAACAAGCTGGCAGCCAGTCTGGCAATCTGGAGACCCCAGCAAACAGTAGTTTGGTGTCTTCAGCATCTCGAACACACCATATTCTGCCATCAGGGTCAGTATTTCCCCAGGGAAATAGGAGTCATGTCTGGGAATACCACACAGGTTTGAGAGGAACTTCATCCAGAAGTCAGTGGGGCAGGTGCACTGGGGAATCTCCGCTCTGCTGGGGTCCTGTTCCTGACAGAGGAACACCTCCAAGCTGCCTGCTGCCCTCCTGCCTCAGAGCAATGTACCTGCAGGATGCCTGAAGCAGGAAGATACATGTCAGGTGTCTGATGCCAGGATTCCAGGCAGCTCCATCTACCTCCTTAGCTGTTAGCTAGGAAAGCTGAATGCATACCAGGGCACTGTAAACACCAGAGGGGAAATAAAAAGGGCAAGCAAACAAAACAATCAGAATTGGCAGCATTCTTATTATTTCCAGAATTCCATGTGGTTGTGCGGCGGCAGTAACGTAGCCTTTTCTTCCTGGGTTCCACACATTTTAGCAGATTTTTTCATCTGAGAACCCAGTCCTGCAAGGTGTTTTTGGAAGTTATTAATTTCCCTCTTGTGATTAATCCTTCACACATCAGTCAAATGGCTTACATGAAATCACTGATGTGGGGCAGTTCTAGGTCAGCTTTTCTGCTCAGCTGTGAATCAGCTTGAACCAGAGGAAATTTGGTCTACTTTGCCCCATACAGATGGAGAGCACAGGAGCTGTTGCCTCCTCATCTTTTCCACTAGAGCACCAAAGAACAAATCTCAAAGTCTACTGGCACTCACAACTGCTGTTTCTTGGGTCTCTGGTGAGTGCTGTAGCAAAACCCTGATCTCTCAGCCTTGCACCTTCATCAAAGTGATCTTTAATTAAAAGGTTTTACAAGGACAGATGAGGTGATTAGCACTTTCCCACTGTAGCTGTGCCATCATAATCCACACTGTTCACAGGCAATCCAGTCACAGTCACCTAAACCAGTTCAGTAACTCCTTACATAGGGAAAATAGATACCAGCTTTATGCCAACAAAAATGTGGAGTGATCCCTTAAACTGCCCCACTTCCAAGGCTGATAAGAGACAAACTCTTCAAGTTGGAGGATGAGGGCAGTTCCAGTGGGACACCAGGCTCTGACAAACCTCTGCCTTCCCAAGTGAGCAGAGTTCCTTGTTTCACACACGCAAGGTTCACACAGGACAGTTGGGACTGGGGAGTTGTCTGAAGTGGCTCAGAAGCCCTTCCAATACCAGCAAGCTGAGCCCTTGCCTATGAGTTTTAGCCACGGGAGGCAACATTTCAGAAGGCTTTGCAAATGCCTTCTCCTTTTGCCAGCCCTGTCTCTTCTAGGAGTGATTCCTGCAGTCCATGAACTTGACCCATGGCACTCCTGTGGCAGCAGTGCGTTCCCTTGGAGATGAGAAGGATCTTGTAACTCCTTCCACTGCAGGAAGGCTTTTGCATCTTACCTCTTCTCCAGTGCCTGGGGGAGGTATGCAGACACACCACATCACCCCGTCTGCCACCTGGCTCCACAGAGCCTAATGGGCTGGAAGTTCAGCCTTGTTCTTGCGTCATCTAATGCTGACCTTCAAAAGAAAAATGGGGGATTTATGTCCAGGAAGGAGGCTTTGAAAATTTAATTTGGTTTGGATTTACTTTTTGAGATAGGGATTTGTGTTTATTTTCTATATTCCTGTTTCTTTTTTCTTTTCCCTCTGTAGCAGTATCAGCTTCTTTCTGAAAATTTGGTGGTGGTCTTAACAATATAGACTTCTACCGTTCTTAAATCTTAATAAGCAATAGGGTGCATTAAAGAAGGAACAAACCACAGCCTTCCCACAGTTGTGTTCCCTAGGCAGAGGAACCACTTTGTTCACACTGCCACAGAGCTGGATGAAGGTGCCATGACCCCCGTCCTGCCCAAGGCTGTCACAGCCCTCCCCCCTGTCTTGCCAGCAGTGCTCCGTGTGACAGCTGCATTCCTGTGCTGCAGAAAGCATGCCTGCCCTGCGCTAGCAAGGCAGAGGCAGCTCCAACACCTGGTGGAGGAAGGGGGTGCGGTGCTAGGATGAGTAACTGTGGGAATATCAGCCCTCCCCTCAGTACTGTGCAAACAAGGCAGCCATGCTGCCGGGTATGCGGCTCACAGCTGACAGGCACCAGGCACCGAGCAAGCTCCTATCTGTAGAAGAGTGGAAGAGTATGTAGACATAGCCTCGCTTGTTTAGCTCTGTGTTAACAGCGAAAAACAAATCCTAAGTGGACTAAACAAATCTCATCGTGGCAAAGTGCTTAATCAATTACTAATTCAGCCTCTGGCAGACTAATAGGGAATAAAGCTGTTTACCTCAGAGTATGACACATTTTTCTTTCTTGTCTTCTCCCTGTGGCACCTGTAGATAGATTCTGCTGTGCAAAGCTTTGTGTCAGTGACTAATGATCAATAATTGCTGCAGAATTCTATAAGCTACATATCATCACTGCTATTAAAGACATAAGGAAAAGCCCTAAGAATCATCCACTTGGTCCAAAAAGTAAAAAAAATATTCTTTCAGAACATCAAATCTGATGATGCAGCACATTTCAAGTGCCACTGGCAACAAGAGAGGTTTTGTACCACAGCTTTTGTATTTTCACTTCCATTTTCTGACCATATATAACAACAACATTCCTGTTTAGGTGAGATAACAAAGGAAATTGTTCCTTCTGAAAAGCCATGAATATATGTGAAGTAAAATGTGTATTCCAAGTGGTTCTTCAGAATGAGCACCCCGGGAAGGTACTATTTGAAACCAAGTTGTAGTTTGGCATCTTTTAAAAGAGGAATTGAAAAGCCTTACTACTCACAGTGATGTTTGTAGGAACCATTTAACTGCATCCTGTTTTGTTGCTCCATATTGCGTGAGGTGTGGAAGGGAATGGAAACATAAATGGAGTACAGTAAAAGCTTCCTAGGGCTTCCCAGTTCTCAGGCTTGCTGATAACAGACAGCTCAGGAAAACAGGTTCCCGGATATTCTGAATAATCCAGACGGGGCAGCTCAGAATAGGACCATGCAGCCAGTGAGTTACTGGGCAACAGGCACTGCACATTGAATTCAAACACAGCAGGAAGACACATGCTCAGGAGGGCCAGCACGGCCAGGGGATGTGGGCATGGCACACCAGGAACAGAGCCAGCCAGTTCCCTATGATCCCACAGCAACCCCAGGCACAAAAGCTGTGCTGCAGGCTCTCGGGTTACCAGTGCATGTCATCAGCCTCAGACCAGGTGCGTGAACATTCCCTCCTGGCATCCTATGCCTACCCACAGGTCAACCTTTAGAGGCCTCACTTAGGTCTCCAGGACATCCTACAAGAAAACAACTCCAGTGGAGTAGGCACTAGGTACTCAAAGGAGATTTTACCCACACAAATCAATCTTTATCCATTGTCTCAGTGAATGCAGCTTCACTTTAGGAAAGAGGATTGTGATTCCTCACTGGCACTGCTGGGGAAGTGGTTAATCCCAAACCATCAGATGCCTTCACTGTTTTCATTTAAAGGGGTTTTCCAGCTGGGTGTATTTCCACTGCTATAAAATTAGTACTACTGGAAATAATTATTGTTTCTGTTCTGCTGGGTCTCCTTAACCAATAAAAGGCTTTAGTAATAGTAAAATATAAGGTAATGTCTTCAAGTAGCAAGCCACTCCATTCCCTTCCTATTAGATATGTACAAAGGAAAGCTAAAGAGTCACTTCTTGTGTGGACTAATTTTTTTTGTGTGTTTTTAACCATTGAGATATTGTTGCTGCCTAGAATACTTCTTGATGAGGTTAAACTTAAAGCTTTTCTAAGAGTCTCATCTTTGCTGCAGAGTGGTATTAGAATAAAGAATATACTTTCTGCAAAAGAATAATTAATTATTGCAATTTAGCTTTACAAGAAAACACGAAGTCTTATCTAGCAGAGGACCAAAAACTCCAGTTAATTCAGCTTGCAGTTGTATCATCTATTGGTGCCATAGTTTCATTATGTTCTCCAGGCAAGCCAGACAATACCAAAATCTTAGCGCACAAGAAAGTTATTTTGTATTGCAGATATTTCATTACTGATAAAATGAATAGTATCTTATACCCATTTAGCATCTTCCATAGGTGCTTCCACAGCAGGCACATCATCTGTGTGTTGTCATTTGATCATCCATCTCTTACGACAGAGCTTCAGCTGCTGCAATGCAGAATTGAGAGACATCAACACCTCGATAATGCAGTTCAGTAACCCCCTAACTTATATCCTAATGTCAGATGCCATGTAAAAGATGATACATAGTGGCACACATCATGAATATTTTTGTACAAGTTCAGGCATTATCTTGTGTTACATCAAGAGTTTTTAAATAAGTTCCTGTAAACCAGGCTTTAACCAGGGGTTAATTTCAGATGCTTGATGGCACCATTCTGGTTTTGAAATCCAGCCCTATACTGGAACTATAATGAAACTCCTCAATGTATATGTTACATTAAGAAACCTCCCCATGGCATTTATCAGCCTAGGTACCAAGGTGAAGTCATGGCCAGAGGTGTGCATCTGACTGTCCCTGTACTTCTGCAATTCACCGGGACCATGGGGCGATACCAAGATCTCACTGCTGATTGGAGTTTGTTTGTTTAGTCTGTCCGAGTCCTTCTCAGCACAGCCTCTGCCATGGATGCTCAGCCCCAGGAAACCCAGCTAATTTCCCAGCAGTGGGAGCTACCTCTGCAGTTCGCCTCAGCCTTCTCTGAAGCCTGCAGGGCAAGGGAGCTCCTTTCTGATGGCCTCCCTGTACCTCTGTGGAACCACAGCGTCATTTCCCTTCGTGCTGTTTAATTTTCCAAAATGCGTCTGTGCCAACACAACCAGGTTTCTTTTCCAGCCAGATAAGAAGTGGCTTTTCCTACTGCAATGTGATTGCTTCCCTTGAGTTAGGAATTGTGATCTTTACGTACATGTATTTATCCCAGTCATGTTGCTGTATTTTTGAATAGGAATGTCAGTAAGTCCTGAAGAAGTTGAAAAAACCCAACCAACCACTATTGTATTACCTATTCCAGGTTTGTCTCCCAAGTTTTTATCTTTCACCTCTGCAATCACTGACTCAGGTGGCCACTACCCTAGAAATCTAAGCTTTGCAGCTCTCCTTAATTAGCAGGTAGCAGAGCAACACATAATTAGCCATGAGTGTTGTCTATATTCAGCCAAATGATGCACCTGTGGAGGGTGCAGGGTATTCATGTGGAGCACGTCTCACAAGCCACTCCATGCTGGCATTACAACCATGCACGCTCTTCCTGGGAGAGCTCACCAGGTTACCCAGCACCTCAGCACAGATGTGTAAGACACTCAGAGCATTGTTTTGATAGCCACCCTCTAATTTCATGGGCTGGATCTAGCATGGAGGTACCTGGGCTGCAAATCATAGACCAGGTAAAGGGCCATATCAGAAGACTCAGGCTTTGTATCAGCCATCATTCTCCTGAGCCCTGTAGCAACTCTCATAACATTAGCAGGAGACCCATTGCTAAGAGTGCATCCTGCAACTGAAATCAGTGGTGATGGCTGATGCAAAACACTTGCTTTCTTTCATGTCAAGACTGAAGAGTAGCAAATACTTACTTTTACCACAGCTTGAGCAGAGATTTTGTTTTGTCAAAACAAAACTGTTTCAGGTCCATAGTATTTTAGTCCTAGTCCTTCAGTTTGTCAAATGGAATAAAAACCCCTCCCCAAAACAGTTGATTTTGGTTCAGCTTGGAATTAACAGGTACCTACCCAAGCTTCCAGAATACTTCAGAGGAACTACATTTAAATTATTTTATGTCCCTATTCTCCTTCAGGGACTATGTTCCCCCATTTAATTTTCCATCCCACTGTCCTCCCTCACCAGCGACAGGGCCTCATGTGGTTTTTTTGGCTACAACACAGCACAGGAGTCGCTGCCCTGCTGGAAGTCTCAGCCACAGAGGAAAATTGAGAACACAGGGTATCTGAGCCACCAGTTCCCATGGACAATGCCACTGCTCAGGCAGGAGACTTCTCTTCCTGGCTGGCCTGGCAAAGACAGCCTCAGCATTGCAGAGCCATGATCTTTTTCTGCAAGGAAAACACCTCACCTGAGGGAAAATAAGTGTCAAAGTACCACAGTTCTCCATGGGACAAAATTTGTTGTTACCAGCTCTCCTGTCAAAAGCCCACTCAGCCCTGTCCAGAGAAGTCAGCAGGCAGTGAAGGCTGCCCTGCACGTGCCCTGTCAGCAGCAAAAGGGACAGGCATCAGCAATTACCAGGAACACAAGGTAAAAGCAAAATCCCCAAACACAATCTGATACTGAATGCCAAAAAACTGTCAGTGGATCTTTCCTGGGCTTCTTTATCAGGCCTGAGAGTTTTGCACAAATGCTGCCAGCCAGTGCACTGCATAGCAGTGTCCCCACGACTGCCTGTCCCCCACTACACAGCTGTGCTGGCCCAGCAACCAAAGGCTTCATTCTCCTCATGGGGGTATCACTTGTTTGAAGAATCAGTCACCAGACACCAGGTAGTTTCCACAGCTGGTAATTAAACCAATTTGGACATCCAAAGGGCAGTTCTCTTGCCAAAGTGCAGCAGCTCTTGGCAGCCAGCTCTCCTGCACCCTGCTGTTGCCATGGCAGCACACAGGATGTGCACCTCAGTGCTTATTAGGCTCCAAGAAGCATTTCCCACGTAAGTTGGGCTGCATAATCACAGACACAACTGTTAAGCCATCAAGGTATGAAAATTAGCCATGGCCACAATAACCCAAAACTTGAAAAGCTGGAAGACATTAATCTTCGTGCATTTATTGTTCCCAGTTAAGGTTTTATATCTCTTGACTTGCAAAACACCCCAATAAGCACTGTCTGCTACAGGTAAACAGACATCCGTTATGTTTGGCAACCTTCCTTACTTTTGGAGCCTTCCTCCCTTTCCTTTCCTGTTACTGTAATTCCTTTAGTATTTACCCCACATGCAGTGTTTATTCTGCAGCTACAAAGGGAATTCATCTGCTATGGCTGTTCTAGCAAATCCTTGAACTGCCAGCAGAAAATGTAAACTGCAGTGTGACCTCCTCAGTCTTTAAAGCCTATTGCCCTCAATCGTACTCTGCTGTTTTAGTTCTTTAGGATTCCACAGATGCCAAAAGTAATCTTAGTTTACATTAAGTACAGGCAGGTCAAAGACGCTCCGCTGAAGCCAAGAAAAGTACTTGCACGGGTAGGGCCTACTTGCAGAGAAAGGATTCCTGGTAGAAATAAGGATTAGAAGCCATTGGACTGTAAGTCTCTCTTATGTTGTGTCAGGTCTTGATTATGTAAACCGGCCACTGGAGCTGAAAGACTCCCAGATGATATTTCCTGGAGTTCACAGCCCCACCTACATTCGCCTACATACATAGACACCCAAACCTAATTACAGTAGGGACTGGGTGCTGCTAAAAGCACAGAAGCTGCTCAAAATGCATTCATACAGTAATATTGCAAAAGTAGCTGGCTGAAGCTGAGCAGTTGGTTCAGGCTCTGGCTCCCTGCAGAGGGGAGTATTAAGGAGTGAGGCAGTGACAAAGCACATATGGCAGTGACCCTTTCAGGGCTGTCACAACACCCTGCACCAGGCTAGAGTGTGCACTAGCTGGCTGATACAAGGGTCCTCCAAAACACATGGGGGATAAGGTCACTAACAGGTACATGGTGACCCAGTATGTTAATCTGAGACATTTGCAGCAGAGGGGGAACACTGCAATATTGAGTCATGTCACACAGCCACTGCTTTGGCCCAGTGGCTTGGCTGCAGTCTGGGATGCTGCCCTGCCTCCTGCTCATTAGCTGGGACACCTGGAATTCTGCCCAGATCATGGCCTGGGAGCATGAGATAGAGATCAGAGCCACCCTTTCTCATTTCTTTCCTAATTTCAACTACAAGCAAGTCTGCCTTTTACAGTCCGTCAGTCACCAGTGAGCTCTGGTCTTCTGTGTAGTGGTGGACATCAGAGCCTGATGTCTGTGCTGGCTGGGGGCTATCTCTGGGTAGGGCTGTTCTGCAGACGTTACCTCAGTCCTGGTTTCTCTCTGGCCATGCACAATGCCCCAAGGGAGTGTTGTGGTTGCCCACAACCTCAAGTCACATATGTCACAACACGTCATAGTTGAGATGGACAAAACACTGTTTAGAGTGAGCTTTTGCTCCAGCCTTCTGACTTCTTTTTCTTTAGGGGACTATCCCCAGACAACACCATGCAGCCTTCTGTTTTTTTCCTTCTTTCTGCCCAACTGGCCAACTCCTTTTTGTCCCTCACCCGGCCACCTGACCCTGTCTGTCCCCTGTACAGCAGCTTACCTTTTCTGCCACTCACCCAGCCACCTGACCCTTCTTCCTCATGGCAGACAGTCTCCAACTGACTTTGGGACAGCCAACGTCCTGTTTTGAAACCCTCATCCTTATTGGACACAGCTGTGGCTTGTTAAGGGTAAGACTGCTTCTACTCTTTTGTCATTAGTATAGCTACCCACAAGGGAGGACCTGCAGCCTGCTGAAAACTACTGTGCTAGCAGGAGCCACAACCTGTGCGGTATGGGGAGGGGCAATGGGGAAAAGGTCCACACAGGGACAAAACTGAGAGCCTTTTCCTAGAAGCCTCCAGCAACAGCAGCGTTTCAAACCCCCACGTATGTGCAAGCTGATACTTCAATGCCTGCAGGTTGCTATGGACAACCAAAGATTACTAAACTGCTGAGCCCCAACACTCTGTGTACTGCAGCAACCCTTGGCATTTCTGTTACCAAGGGCTCCATGTTGGAAAGCAAGGAACACTGTCATCCCTTTTCAACTGAAGATGCAGAAGGTCTGATCACTATGAGATGACACTGATCTCTCAGGTAACCCCCACCCATTTAAATGCTCTGACACCTGAAATCACCTCAAACATGCAGCCCCTTCAGACAGCCCACACAACAGCAGGGGCAAACTGTGTGGAAGCAAGTCACTGGGATAAGAGCATTTTCTAGAGAATGACAGGGAATTAACATGGGGAAAGATCTGTGGAGTCAAGTTTCCCCATGCATGCAATCCTGGCTACACAAAGTGCAGGTCTGAGCTGACTGCACACACAGCACTGCACACCTAACCTGCAGGTGGGATCTCTCCTTTGCAAAGGGCCTGCCACAGCATGCACCAAGGCTTGTGTTCACTGGCCACCCATCCCCTTGGGAAGAGGAGCATCTTTCCCAGCTGAACAGAGGCATTACAGGGCTGCTCTTACATGACTGCACACACATCAAGGGCTGTTCACAGAGCCATGGTGAAGAAGCCAGGGACAGGAGGCAGAGCCTAAGACCCTCCATCCATCCATCCGCCACATGCAGCCCATAATCACATGGCTTCAGGAATGAGGAAAACACACCCACAAGTTCTTTCTTTGGATCTAACTCATGAACATTAACTTGGTGTTATTAAGTCTGTGCCTTCTGGATGCAGGGATGCTGTTGCCTGCAGTAAAAGTTGGGGAAGCAAGGTAGAGCAAAATGATCTGCCAACATTATGCAGGAGGTCTGTGGCAGAACTATGGCAGACTTGGGTCTCCAGAGCCTGCTGAAAGCGTTGCAGTTTCTGTCAGGACCAAGAAAACTATGAAATGTAGTTCCCTTTATTTTAAGAGGGTGAAAATGCCTGTGCCTGTACTGTCTGCAGTCATAGAAATTCACCCACCACAACCTCTTGCCATGAGCGCAGAAATGCACTGTCATTTGGTCTAGAATGAAAACTGTGATACTGAAGTATGTAGAATAGTTAGTAAAAGTAAAATCTGAACCATTATTTGGCTAGGAGTAGGTTTTGCTTATCCTACTCCATCTATACTCAATGCATATCCTCGTCTCTTTCAGCAGATCTGCAAAGTGCCACCTAATTTATCTTCCCACTGACACAGGCACAGAGAGCACACCTCCGTGATTAATGGACTTTTACATTCAAGGAGCTGGTTACATTGGAGCAGACAATGAGAAATTTGATTACCACTAATACGATATTGACACAAATGTCAATGCTCTAAGATGCACAATATCATCTTGAATCAAGGATCCTTTCATCATTGTTACTTTTGTTTGCTTTTTCCATTTTAATACACTGTTGCTCTGTGTATTATCCAAATAACCCAGACTAAAACTACCTGGGGACAATTTAGCTTTTATGTAACACTTAATTAAGTAGGAGGCACCTTTAACAGAGAGGTATTTGTGCTCACATAGCCCCATTATCATTTAAATACACAATACTCTAGCTGAAAACTGTGGTCAGCTGATGCCTTTACCTTAATGATAACTAATCTGTTGTTTTATCAAAGTCAAATATAGCAGGAAGTGGGAATAATAGCTTTTTCTTTTTTGTCCCTGGAGAATTGTACTGATCAAATCAGCCAAATCTGGACCAGTCAAAAGTTAAATTAAGCTTGGCAATTGTGTCATGTAGCCAAACAACCAAGGCAGTCAGATCCACAGGTGGGATCTCTCCTGGCAAAGGGCCCACACAGCATGGGCAGAAGCACAACAGGGCTACCCTGCTGGGTTGTCTGATGGGAGCAGTGACTCTGTGAGAAGCTGAAGGGCTTTAGCCTCAAATGTCTTCACTGGTTCTGGATTTCCTTGGCCAGGCTGCTGGTTTTGGACTGTGGGGCCTGCCTCAGGCCTTACCTGCTGCCTGCTGCTTCTGGCTTGGGCAATGGAAATAGGTCCATGAAGAAACCCAGTTTCCCTCACTGAACAATCATTATATTTCATACCTTCAAGAAAGAATTAGCTTAGCTTCTGACAAAAAATTTTAATAAGGACTGGAGAAACATGCAGGGTAGGAAAAGAAGCAGAGTTGCTGGGGATGAGAGCTCTTAGTGAAACCCATGCAGCCATTAAAGTTCTTGAACTCAGCATGGACGCTACACAAGAAGTCATACCAAGCCTTGAAGCTGATCTCATTTCTATCCAGAAGCTAGAGCAGAGGAAGAGGAGCAGGAAGCAGGGGAGAGTCAAACCTTATGACCAAGTGGCAAAACTCACTTATCACTTTAAAATCTAAAGCTGTGCTTCAAGAAATGACAGTAGAGCTGAGGCAAAATAAACATAACAGAGCATACTTGGGAAAAACCTGACTGGAAACTGGCAAAACCAAAACACTTTAAAAGCTAAAGAAATTTAAAAGTGAACTCCCTATACTTTTTATTAATACATTACTGTGAGGTTCTCCGCTGTCCCGGGAGACCTCACAGTGTACGGAAAAGTCCAGGTCTCCAACCCGTGTTGCCGAAGGAGTAGTCTGGAGTTGTTTGTTCATGTTCTCAAGGCAGTTTATTAGCTCCTTATCAAAAGTAGATTTCTCTGCCCTGCCAGGGTCGACACAGAAAGAGTCCAGAGACACACTGTGCCCGCCCCGGGTTAGCTCTAATCTTTTATACTAATAACTACGTATTTAATGTTTATCATTAATTACTAATCCGTGCCACTCACACCACACTGTCCAGATCTCTGTCAAACCAATCCAAAAGTGCCAACATCACCAAGAAGATGGATGTTAGGAAGAAGAAAAAATAACATGCCATGTGTAAGAATTCTCCGTCTTGTGCCTCAGACCCCCCCTGTACAGATTTTCAACCCCCCTGTACAGGGCTTCAATCCCCCCCAGACATACACTTAGATTCTTTCTTTCTACTTATAACTACTACTATTTTTCTATCTAAGCTTTTGTGACTTGAAATTCTTCATACAAAGTTGACAACCTGTTCCATGGATTAGGATCAGAGCCACAGGCATTTTCAGTATCAATCCAGGGTCTCCGACACTTCTAGCAAGGCTGCAAAGCCTCCTGACCAGGTTTTGGGTCAGCCAAAGGCATCATAGGAACCCCCTGGGTTCCAACACATTACAAGTTCGAAGTCTGTAAAACCATTTGTAACCACCTGAAAGGAGCAAATTATGTGCTAGAAATTTACTGTGAGGCTGCTAAATAATCTCCTTGTCTCTGTACTGCTGTAGTAATGTGATAACGTAGCATCTGCATCCAGCCACCTTGGGGCAATGGACTAAGGCACTGTCCAGAGGGGGTGTGAAAGGAGGATACAGTGCATTAGACTGTGCATGGGTGGCATGCTCCTAAGTCACTGGGACTGCTTTACAGTTCAAGCTGCACGTTTAACTAACCTTCCCACTTAGCCTACCCTTTGAATCTAAGTGTGAGAGCTTGATCTGACACATTTATCCTTATTTGCTCTAAGCATTTCTCCAATTGCTTTGCATTTAATGGCTGTAGCAGAGAAATAAATGTTATTCTTCCTTTGGTAACCTATGAGCCCTCTATTGGTACGCATATTGCTGACAGGGATAGTCTCTAATGCTCCTAATTCTCCAGTCCTTATTTGGAGAGTCATTACTTGGGAAAAATTAATTTTGAATCATCAGACTTGGCTTGTAATTGAACTGATGGTGAGTTTATTCACCCCAGATAAGCATTAAATGCTCATCCATAAGAGCAAAGGCTTTCAAAACTGCCCCTTTCTATGCAAGTGGGACTTCACGCTTCCCCTCCCAGTGCTGATCAACTGCAGAGATCATCCCAAGGACATTTTTACTGCCAAGTCTTATTTTTTTATGAATTTATTGATGCCTGGTATCCCATTTTCATTGCCATTTGTAAAACTCAAGAACTTCCCCCTCGCCTCCTCTGTGAAAGTCTTCCAGAGGAAGGTGCTTCTTACTGCTGGGCACATCTAACAGGATCAGAGTCCCCTTTTCCCCAGCACATAATTTCCCATCATATTATATTTAGGTCTTTCTTTGACTTTCTCTGCCAGCACATTTGTTGTGAGAATAACAGCCCTTGGGGGCAGATAGTTCTTATATTTTCTTCATGCCTAAAATAATTGTACCTACTTATTAAAAACATCGCTGACAGTATGATACAATAAACTTTGTGATTTATTTATCTTTCAGTGAGCTTTAGAGAGAGCTACAGCCTCTTTCCCAACTTTGTGCTGTAAAGTCCATCATCAAATGCAGTGCTGCACTCTGATGTTTGCAACATCCTACAAGAAATTGGTCTTCGAATTACATTTATTCTACCCTTATCTAGTTGATTTACCAGTTCATCAAATATTTGCTTCTTAGTCTATCTTAATTGAAAATTCCTCCTACCTATATTTCCTTTCAGTGCTATTCTACAGAGAGCAAGCAACACTCTCCAAATAGCACATTTATGCTGTCTTCCCCATCTTCTGTGTACACCACCATTCCTATATTTTCCAATCACTTTAGCCTTTAGAAAACTCCAGGCAAAAGATTTCAAGGCTACCAAAACCAGCTGGATTCTCTGATGAGTTTTTCCTTTTCCCCAAGGAAGGCCTGCCTTCTGAAGGCACAAGCAAAACATTTCTAGGCAGTAAAGAGCGTCCTTAAGATTCCCTGTCCTTGTGTTGTTCTTGCCCAGTATTTCTCTGGTAACTTGGTATGCAAGGCAGAAGGTGCTGCTGATTTCAGACCTCTGCCTTGCAGCATGTCAGCTCTCACAGAGCCCAGCTTGGAAAGCAGGAAGAGCCCCAGCAGACAGGGACAGCATAGACAAGGTTTTTCCAGACAAACAACGAAGCTTTGCTAGCTCAGCCCCACTGTCAGTTGGATCTGTACCTGCAAATGAAAAGCAGATGAAAATATGTACAAAATTTAATCTGTTGGATGGTGTTTATTTTTTCATTCAGTTAACTGGATAGGATCTCGCATCACAGAGCAGGCTAACAACCTCAGTGTGTAAGTAAGCAGTAGCAAAAAGCAAAAGAGAAAAGGAACAGGTTCTTCCAGAAAACTGCCAAACAGAAAACACAATTTTTAAATATATTAGAGGCAGACACACATTGGGCTGGTTCAACTCAAGGGCAATGACTAAGAACTTCACTTTATGATCTCTCCTGCACCATACCAACTTATTACATAAAGCATATTGGCAAGGATTTACACAAATTAATTCCAAATTTTTGAATATTTCACTGTCTCCTGTTTATCTGCAAAAGAGAGAAGGGACATGGAGCGCCTGATTATCGCCTCACAATATCACAGTGTGTGGCATGGCACATAATAGCACTTCTTACTATTTTCCAGTACCTGTTAAAGTTTCCCAGGGCTATTAACACATTTGCAGCCAAATTTTGAAGCCTCCTTAAAAAAAATAATCCAGAACTACGTCTTGTTGGATATTTTTAAATTATATCCAAAGAAGGCAACTACTAATGACCACAAATAGGAAAGCTTTGCCTGAAGTTGCTAATAATATTCTATCATCTTATCTTAAAATTTTTTCGTGGATTAAAAATGCTAATAATTATGAATCTCCCCAGCTTCATTTTATCTAGTACAGTAATATAATCAAAATCATCCTGCTCTAAACTCTCTATAGCAAATTCTTTTTTTAAAGCCCTTGTTCAATGTTCTCCCTCATTTTAATTTCCTTTGCTGCTGCTTATTAGCTAAAGCCTGGCATCTGAAAACTGAACTGTAGCATTAACCATTTTTTCAGCACAGACCATACCATACCTATTCTTTCTGGATATTAATGCTGTAAGTGTATTTTTAAACACTAGGCTGCCTGCAGTGAAATGCCTTGCATTTCCATTGTGTTGTAAATACCATTATTATGAAAAAATTATGGACTTTAACACTGGCACCACAGACATCTCTGCAGACTATTTGAACAGTGTGTTAAACATTATCTTTTGCTTTAATTATAATTTTAATCATCCGTGATCTTCCATTTGTTTGTGCATAAGATAATTATTTTTCTATCACAAAGCCTGAAATGATATCTTAGTATTATTATTTTTTATTATTGATTTTCACAACATTGCTGCTCACTCACTCCACTATATCCTCTGTTTCCAATGCAGCTCCTAAAAACCCACTATCTGATGTTACATCCTAAAATGGCCTGCTGCATCCTAAACCCCATATAATTTCTCCTGCCTCCTGCCTTGTACTCATTAGCAGGGTATTTGCTGACTTGTTTAGGTTTGGGCTTGCTATGCCCACTTGTAGGGCAGGAACAGTTCAGTACAACCCACAGTTCTGGGACCTCTCAAAGCCCTTTCCTTGCCCTGTGGCCAATATCCTCCATCAGCTGTCCTTCCCAGCTTATGGCACACTACACCCTTTGCTTTCAGGTCTACAAATTCCCACAAGAGGGGAGATGTAGGAACGAGAAGCCAGATGTCCAGTGACGTGTCTGCCTCTAACACTGCTTCCACACTATCTTTGGCAGGCAGATCCAGGGGAAGTTGGATCTGCTTTGCCACCCGGACAACACAATGGGACACCAGTCCCGACACAGCACCTCCTCCATCACACAGCAAGCTCATGCAGGCTGCAGCAGAGCACACAAAGCTTGGTTGTGAAGGACCAATGTGAGGTCACTTCAAGCCCACTGGAAGCTCTAACTCTCCTCCTGACCACAAGCACGGCAAGGCATCAAGACACTAGACTGTCAGGGGAGTCTACCTTTTTAAGCAAGCTTATCCTAATGTAAGGTGCAGCTTTATTTATAACTGAATACCCAGGCATGCAAGGGGAAGCACTGAATCCCTATTAGCAGCTACCCTCTGAAGCAGAAGACCCTGTAGCAGCATACCATCTGTAATTATAAGCCACTGAACTACATAATATCAAAAATAGCAGAAAACACGGGCTTTATAGGATTTGCTGTATCAGTTCCTCAGAAAGAGATTCACTGATCGGTTTTGACAACAGCTGTCTTCCCCTGAATATAAATGTTAGGCTTCAATCAGCAGATCCCACTAGCACAGACATCCAGGGGCAGGCAGATGGCTGCCCAGATTCACTGCAGAGGCATAGCAAAGCAATGTGCAGCACCTCTAGGCTGGTTCTGGGTACTCAGCATTCCCAGCATGCCCATGCCACACACAAACAGCTGTGTGCTCATCCAAAACTTTGAGAGCAACTTCAAGCAGGTTAAAAAACAGCCTTATAAAAACATGCCTCAAGTTTGAATGCAGAAAATCTGCAAAACATCTTAAAACTCCTGCCGGGCTGACTGAGCCTACTGCTCCCCACAGCCTTAACTCAAGGAGGGACATGAAGGACTCTCAAATGCTTTCCCAAACGCCTGCTGCAGCAGACTTCCTGGCAAGCTGCACCTGGGCAAGGAAAATATGACTGCTTGTAGGGAGCAATAACAGGCTGCAGAACCTGACTCCCCAGTCTGCTCAGCCACCAGCAAGAAGTGACTTCCTAGGAAAAAAAAACAAACTCCCCACCTGATTATCTGATTAGTCTCTGGATGCTTGTGCACACTGGAGAGTCTGCAAGTCATCTCCAGGAGCCAGAAAAGAAATATTACTTAGAAACAATTAAAGAGAGGCTTAGGCTGTGATGCTGGATTCATTTTTTTAAAAATTCTCAAGCATGGCAGTATTTCGGTATTGATTGTTAGTTCATGTCCACACCTGGAAATGCAGCAAATTTCTCTTACTTTTCTGCTCCTGTAATTTCAATGAACAAGTGTTAGATGTGCTGTGATGTCACTTGATATTCTGCTTGTCTGTTTTTATCTGTGGGTTTCTTAGCTCAGTGTGAAGGGTTTCTCATCCTTCAGCAGGCTGCTGGCAGCTGCCTGCCCTCTCCTGGCAGGCTGGGGCTGCAGAGAAGGAACTTGCCCATCAGGAGCTGGTTTCATGCAGAGCCAGGGACCCAAAGCAGATCTACACAAAGGTTCTCATAGGGCATAGTTTACCGGTGATGGATTAATCTTGCAATGTGAACTGCACCAGAATACTACACTTTCAAATTTGCCTGAAATAACATAAATATTACAGCAAATGTAAAGCACAGAATGGTAGAATCAGAGCAAGGGGACAGGGGTTTTTCAGGTCAGTAGCTCTTGTATTTTACATCCAACAGCAAATAACATATCCATTCCCAGAACAGCTGCACCACTGATGTAAATACACCAAGTTAAGTACACCCACCACAGGTAAATATGCTCCCCAGGCAGCTACAAAGAAAGCATTAAGCTAGGGCTCAACACACTGAGCATGTCTTCACCCGTCTAACATGGAGAGCAGGCACCAGAGCGACCTGAAAAAAAGCAGAAGCTGCTAATGGAATAAAAATCTCACTGCCACCAAAACCTGGGGCAAGGCTGTGGCATGGGGGCTCAATCTGCTCTCTTAGTTTGGAGCCGTAACCCCTTATCTTGTCACAACAGGCCCTGCTAAAATTTTTGTTCTCATTCTTCTTACAGGCCGTCTTTACATACTGGAAGGCTGCAACTGGGCCCCCCCAGAGTATTCTATTCTCCAAGCAGAACAATCCCAGCTCTCTTACCCTGTCCTCATTGGAGAGGTGCTGCCATACTTCAGACTCCCTAAGTGGCTCTCTCTAACTTTCAAGCTCTCCTCTGAGAGGAAATGCTGTTCTCTAGCATTCTTTCCAAGTGACAGCAAAGCTGAATCAGGTGTGACAGAGCGATGATTATTAGCTGCCTAACAGTCCTGCCATTCCTTTTAAAGGCCACCCAGAACAAGCTTGTCCTTTTCTTTGCCTAGGTGGAAGACTAATTAGCACCCAAACCACCAACACATATGCTGAGAGCAGTGCTGTGGCTGTGAGAGCCCCACACTCCTCAGCTTCCATTTCACACTGCCTATCTAGAGAGATTAAATCATCCTCACTACATGCTCAAGTTCACATATCATCCTTAATCAGCTTGACTATGGGATGGCAATTGCTAGGGAACAGCCTGTGCATCCTGACTGACACTAGGTCCAGGGCAGAAAGAAGCTGATATAGAACAGCCCTTGTCTATCTTTTGCATTACACTCTCTTTGTTTTGACAGAGCATAGCATAGCTTGGGTTGAAAGGACCTTAAACATCACCAACCTCC
Source organism: Bombycilla garrulus (assembly GCA_013400315.1). Classification (NCBI taxonomy): domain Eukaryota; kingdom Metazoa; phylum Chordata; class Aves; order Passeriformes; family Bombycillidae; genus Bombycilla; species Bombycilla garrulus. Next base: position 37,853 of record VXBU01001522.1, read on the forward strand.
CTGTTATGGTCAGGACACCTTCCACTATCTCAGGTTGCTGAAAACCGCATCCAACCTAGCCTTGAACACTTTCAGGGATGGGGCATCCACAGCTTCTCAGGACAACTTGTGCCAGAGTCTCACCACCCTCACAAGGAAGAATTTCTTTCCAACATCTAAGCTAAACCTACTCCCTTTTCCACAGAGGTTGTGCTTTTGCATTAAATACTGTCTTTCTTTTAACATTGCTCAGTTAGATTTAGCACTGTATCAAATGATTATTGCCTTAAAAATAACTGTACAAAAAGCCAAAAAGCAGCAGCTGGCACTTAGGAGTTATACATCATCATCCTCTTTTCTCTCATGCAAGACGTGAATTAAAAGCCAGTTCAGGCACAGGTGAAAGACTAACACCAATTCCCCAGCACAGAGAAGAGGGAATGCTCACCTGGAACTAGGGGAGGGCAGACGCAGTTGTGGGGCTGGAGCAGAGCACCACTTACATACCCTCACTGTGCCTTGTGCATTTTTCCCACTCCAGACCAACAGCATCATCCCCTCACCCACTCCTGTTCTGGGGAGTGACACCTGAGGAAACAGTGATGATGATCAGCTCCTACTACTGCTGCCAAGCCACTTAGCTTCACAGGATCTCATTTACCAGCAACCCACAGGGGTCCAGCACAGGCTGAGGGGCAGGCAGGAATGTCTGGAGCCAGGGCTGCCATTCCTGCAGCTCCACTCTGCTCTGAGCCTCCACACTCTTCAGGAAGCAGATTCAGCCTCAAGCCCCTGAGCTCTTTCTTTCATGTAAGACTGTCCACAGCCTCAGGAAACATGAAACCTATATGAAATAATATGCTTCAGAACTTGAATAAGGTTCAGCTTGTGTAACTGGTCCTCTTAAGTCCCGAGGACTGGATCTAGCAAGCCTTCGGCTTAGGAGGATCACTACAAGGATGAGGACAAAAAGGACAAAAAGGACGCTCCGGTCTTTCTCTGTTTAATCCAAGTTCATTCCTAGGCAGAGCATGGGGGAAGGGAAGGGACCAGTTTGCTCGCCCAGCAGCAGAAAGAAGAGAGGGTGAGCCACATGTCCCAGGAGGTTTTATCCCCCCAGGGAGCAGGGGGACACTGGGAAGAGACCACTGGCCAATGGGACAGAGGGGAGAAGCTACATCCCAGGGGTAGGGGGAACTGGACCCACCACCACAGGTAGTGTAGGGAGAGAATACAGCTACTTAGTGCAACCATTATATAAATTCAGTGCAACCAAGGAACCCAGTGTAAACATCAAGTGTAGTTCACCACAACAAGCTGGCTAAGGACAAACTTCAGTGCCTGCTCCAAAGTCTGTGAAGCTGATGGCAATGCAAAGACTCCCTGATTTCAGGGAGATGAAGACCCAAGGGAAGAGCAGGTTGATACTGAGCTGCTTGCTGTGCAGCTCAGGCTAAGAAAGGAAACTGTAGCACAAATGTCTTTGGTACATGAAGTTATGAGTCCCCTGATGCTGCAGATGCTACAGCACAGGTCAGCATGAGGTCTGGGTCTCTCAGGGTCTTTTGTTGTTTGGACTTTGCTGGAAGTTGCTGTTATGCAGGGACTTCTTTGCTGATCTGCTTTTGCCCAAGTGTTTGTGCTTCAGAGTCACTCAATTCAGTTAACAAACAAATTCCAAACTCACACAAATTCTTCGCATTTCAGAGCATTCCCATGCTCATCTCTATCCTTGCTAATATTTGCCCGTTTCCTTCCCTCTGTCCCCAGCCACTTCACTGCTATCAAAGCTGTCTCATCACATTCTTTCCTTAGGCTTTAGGCTCACAAACAAGCAGCATGCTTTCTTGTTGCCCCCACAGAATACCAAGATACAAAGGACAAACTGCACTGCCAATACAAATATCAAATTAGCAACAACAAACAGGAGCAAAACCCTTCCTATAGAAGTTTTCATGGGAGAGCCCAGGGACAAAACCCCACCATGTGTTTCTCACCACACGCAGCTCCCCAGGCTTTGATAGCAGTCCCTGTTTTTCCAGTCCCTGACTGAAGAACCGGACCTTGAGCACTCTGACTCTCCATTGTACATTGAGGGCAGAGAACAGCAAAACAGATCACACAGCATCAAACCTCAGGCTGGGCAGGGCAAGGACTTCCATCATCCAAAGTTTAATAATTGTGTAAGTGGAGGCTCTCCTCCACTGCTGGGGTGGGCTAAGGTACACAAAATGAAAAAAAAAAAAAACCCTGATCACAGAATATTATTCATGCTAGCCTAACATCTGTTACTTTTTAAGTAGGTGCTTAAAGAAGGTTATCAGGCCACACAGTTACTCTTTATTAAAATCCTGTAGGTCAATAGGGGAATAACTCCTCTTTATTGAATAGATAAATTATACATACTAACAAAAATTCATCATAATTGAAAAGTGAGCAGCTCTTTTCTCCAGCTCTCACAATATCTTTTAGCATACTGTGTAACAGGGAGTGCGTGCAGTTTCCATTATGGAAAGAATGGGTTGTTGACTGTGACAGGCTGCAATTAGACTCCAATACAAAGCAGGGCCAGTGTACCACTTAGTGTTCATGCACTGTGCATCACAATAGGATCTCAGTCTTGTTGCCTGCTCCTTCTGCCTCCCATAATGACCATCATTAACAACAAGAGTGGGTAAAGGCCTTTTCTTTGCATGTAGTCACCCTATATATTCCGTAGAAGGGAAGTGATGTTACACTGACCCTACCAAACACGAATGGAGCTAAGAAATGAGCTTCTCTCTTACATTGTATTTGATCATTACCTGGTCTGTGCAGAAATTCAAAAGGGAGAAATTACAAGGTCACACCGGAGAAAACCCAACTTTGCTTTCCTGGACTGAAGGGAGCTCTTTGCATTTTTGGGTGCAAGAGGCCACAGCAGCCAACACAGAAGATGTTAAAAGGGACCTGCATGTGGAAGGAAGCACAAACACGCTGGATGTTATCTGAGCAGGCCTGTTCTGATTGTCTCTGAAGAACTGGTGAGGAAGCTGGCAAGGAAAGGGCTCCGAGGGGGCTGTCACAGCAGCTGCACTAGGAAATAGTCCCTGGTGACAGATCCATGTGGCAACAGGGTGAAAGCTCTGGAAGGTCATTTCCCATCCCTGGCTTTCTTCTGCAAGCAGCTCCCATTCAGATGCTGTGATAAAGCAGGTTTCTCATTTGCATTTTCCAAAACAGGCCGATGGTTTGTTTGCTTTTATAAAATTCTTTCCTATGACCTTGACTGGAGAGAGCCCTCAGACTACTCCTGCTATTTGACGTGAGCACTCATAAGAGGACATTTTGGCAGTTCTCAGCCCATGCACACCAGTGGCAGATACCCTGTGACTCCTGAACCTCAGGTCCAGGAACTCAGCCTTTCAAGTAAGCCAGTTTGATATAAAAACCCCACAGTATAGATAGGAAATAGAATATTACATGTTTCTAATTACTGTTCCTCTGCTGCCCCAAAAATTAAGAGCAATGCTAAACAATCTGGGGGCTGTCACCCTCATGCCCCAACTGTGTGTTCTGAAGGGTTGATTTCCCACTCAGGGGAGCACATTGCACAGGAGGAAACAAAGACCCTTATTTTCTCCCAAGGCAGTGACTGACTGCTTGTGAAAGCCCATGCAGCAGCTTGTTACAGCCTATGCCAGTGACAATGCTGCCAGGCATCCAAAAGAGACAAGCAAACATCCGAAAGATCTGCAGAAAATAAAGCAAATCACCTGAGCTAGGATTTTCCAAGGAAGATTAAATGGGACAACCCTACTGAAGAGTGGACCTAAAATACCGTGAATATTGCTATCTTGCTGTGACCATATTAACTTAAATGTGACTTAGAATAGACCTGACAACACTATATGTGATCCAGAATAGCTTCATACAATGCAAGACGCTTTTATTTACTTCTATTAAGAAGATTTCCTGCCTCACACAGCCTGACCACAGGCAAGGTACAGTGTTAATGAGAGGGGGGCTGAGCGAAGGGCAGCGGCTCCTGAGCACAGACGTCAGGAGAGAGCGAGCAGAGCTGGGCATCAGGGACACAGAGCCTTGGAGGAGGACCTGTGAGATGTATTTTCTATTGAAGAAAACTACCCTCTTTGTTCGAGGAGATCTTAAGTGGAATCATTTCTCTGCTGCAAACAACTCACTTCCTCCTCCTCCCAGCACAAGGGAGATGCAAGGATTTCAGGCAGAGCAGTAACCCCAGAGAGAGGCCACCTCTGAAACACCTACGTACACCAGGCTGGCTGCCTCAGAAACACTGGTTTGCTGCTTGACCTATTTCTGGCTTCAGCAAAGGAGGAGAAAAACAACCCACCATTGATTTTGCAAGTAGTTTATTTTACTTCCTGGGGATATATCACTGGAAAAGTTACAGACAAGTCACCGGAGAAGTCAGAGATTTAGAACAGGAGATAAAAAAAAAAACTTGTTTTCAGTTCAAGAGGCTGATGCTCCCTAAAGCTACCTACCTGCCCCAGATTCACCCTTCTTACAAGAGTTTGGTAGAAAAATAAAGCTTATAAATGCCAAACCCTGTGAATTACAAAGTGGCTCTGATTCCCCAGAGGAAGGGTGTAGAGCAGGCTCTTAGAAACAGATGATAAATGACAACCCTCCACACAGGCTGCCAGCATGAAGCATGGCCACAAACATCCTTTCCCAACAGCCTCTTCCCCTGCCCTCGCTGCCATCCCAGCCCAGCCAGCTTTTCTCTCTGTGGCCAAGGGTGCTGAGTCCTCCCTTTGCCCATCCTGCAGCAGCTGGGATGTCCTTTACTGGAAACTTGCTCTTTGCTAATTAGAGAAAAGCTGCTCCCGAGCCCCTGCACAGGCAATCAAATTGAAATCTGCAGCAGCTGTTTTGCCCAGCAGGAGACCCTGTGCAGGGAGAAATACTGCCCAGGAAGCAGGTGGGTACCTTGACCACTGCAGAGCCGCTCTGCAGACTCCCACCCACAGGCCTCCAGGAAGGCCTCAGGCAAGCAGCAGACAATTTCTGGCAGGTTATAGCTTTTAATACTCTGGTTTGTGATGGGTGGAGGCAGAGCAGAAAAGACTGCCTAAGGTGTGGTTTCCTAGGCAGGGGCAGCTCTGCAGGGGATTGCTTTTACATCAGGTATCACTCATTGGGGTCTTGGGCATTAGCTGAGATCACAGCACTGACAGCAGTCACCTTAGAAATTAAACAGGTGACATCTACCCACGCAGAGCCACATGAAATGCAGAGCAGGGGGCAACACCATGACAACACCTAGCAGTTGATTTCTTTTTAGCACAACATGAACACAAGAACAGACAGGCTGGGCAAGAGATTTTTCCAGTGCACTTCCCTGTCCCTTGTAGTAGCCTCATAGAATCACAGAATATCCTGAGTTGAAAGGGACTCATGGCTCTCCACAGAACAACCCCAAAAATCACATCAGGCATCTTACAGACTGGGAAAGCACGCAGCCAAGTTTCCCCAGAACATTTTATCTAGGTTTGAGGAACCAAAGCCTTCCTCCAACACTTATAGCAAAGGGCTGGAAATGCCATTGTGCCCATGCAAGCCCTGTGCTAGGAAGCATGGAAGTGAAATGCACTTTGAAGCTGCTCCAAGAACAAAACCTGGGGTTGACAGCTACAAGGAAGCCTTGTGAAACAGCTCTGTCATGGGGAGTGCCTCTTTGGAGGTGTGCAGGAGAAGCAGGCACCAGGACAAGGGTAATTCTGCCCACCCAGGGCCCTGCTCTGCAAACCTTCTGGCTTAGCAGATGCAGGTGAGGGGGTGTCTCAGGCAGGCACAGGAAGGGGACCTGCAGGACATGCTGCTGCTGTTCCCGTGTGTGCCTCAGGAACCCCGGCCCAGCCACCATCATCTGCCCGTGGTTAACACAAGAAGGCTTGAAAACAGCAGGAAAAAGCTGATCAATTTATGGTGAAGGAGGCTGTAAATCATGCATGCAAGGGTCATGGAGACAGGACAATCAGCTGTCGTTAATGAAGTCCTGGGTGAGAGAGATGAAGCAAAACACTGCATTCTCACCTGGCTCCTGCAATTATGCACCCAGAAGAAGTAATCATAATTAAACAGAGACACCTATTCTTGGAGTTAGGAAGATATAGCAAGAGTGCCTAAAAATCAGATGCTCCTAAAAGAGAGTGGAGAAAGGGGCTACAGAGAGCAAATGCCCTGTCTGGGAAGCCCCAGCATGGGCTTACTGTGCTCTCCTGACCAGTGCCAGGAGGACATCTCCGATCTGGGCGTCAACAGCAGCACAGGGAGGATCCACCAACTCTTTGTCAGCAGAATAATGGAAGATTTTATAATCCAGGCTCTTTCTCTATTGCCTGAGGGCAAACTGCTTGATTAGCACCTTGCAGTCAAGCCTGAGCTATCAGATATGTTTGGTATTCTGAGAGGTAAGGAGGAATTTCAGGGGGGCTGAAGAAACAGCAGTTTCTCCCTTGCCAGAGGCTGTGTATTCCAGTAAGGAGACAAAAGAACATCCTGACTGAAAACAAGGGAGCTAGGCGGGAAAATCCCCTCATTATAAGTATAAAGAGTATTTTCCTAGTGGGAGAAGTAAGGAAGAGATACACAAAGTCCTTATCTCCTAAACAGACTTTTTTCCTCAGCAATTCAGACTCAGAAACTCCCCTTCAAATATTCCTTCTCAGAAACTGAGGCTGTAAAATCTGCAAAGGGATGCTGCATTTCACTGAGGAATGCAAAAAAAAAAAAAAACCCAAAACCACACCAAAAGGGATGCTAAAAGGAAAGAGCCAGCACCAGGTGCCTCTCTGATGAAAACACATAATCCCAGCCTAGCCTGACCACATCTTTTGGGGAGGTTTCAGTCAGTGGTGGTGCTTCCTGGCTCGCTGGCCCTCAGGGGCTTCCTCAGATGGTGCCACACCAATTTCTCACACATATGGCACACAGGAAAGTAATCTGCCTGTGACAGCAGTCTAATTTTGTCATTGCTGCTGTGCAACATGCATGGGAAGCCACTTAAGGAACTGGTAAATGACTAAGACCTGAAGCATCTCTGGATGACTACTGCCACATTTCCTTTGGGACTGTCAGCCTGTGGGAGCAAAGTCAAACCCAGAAGTGATGGGCTGTGCCCAGAAGTGCTCAGGGTAATAACTAATTTCTCAGTCACTTGGGTGAAATGAAACACAGGGGTGCCCAGGGACCCTTCCTGCTGTGGTTTAAGTTACCCCACATACCAGTCCTGCCAGACTCCAGGCAGTTCTCACTCCACCCCTCATTCCTCTCTACAGTCTCATCCATCAGAGTGACTAAGTCAACCAGTTTCTCAAGTTGTGCCAGGATAGTTGCTGCATTTCCCATGTAGGGCAGGAGAACCCCAGAGACTCTTTCATGTCTGCATCCCATAGCCAAAAAAAAATCTGTGAAGTGATAAGATGAGAAAGTTGTTATCAGTTGTTTCTGTGACTGCAGACACCACCTGCCTAGCGCTGTGGTTGCTTTTCCTCTGGTGCTGACAAAGGCTCCAAGGCTATTTTTTTTCCTTAGGATTGGAAATAAATCACTCCAATCAGTTGTTTTTCTTGAGGCACTATAAAACTACAGTGGAAATGTTATCACTGGTAACAGATTTAAGCCTGCAGGACCATGTGCTCATTTAAATTTTAACATTTAGAAATAGTTTCTGCTGGAACCATATAAATACATGGTATGGCCAGCACAAGCAGATAGAAATTGAGTGAAGTTATATGACTGAATTTATTTATTTCTGCCTCTGACAGTTACTGAGGAAACCCTGCCTCATCATTCCTGCTGTACATTCAGGACACTGGAGTGACTTGGGAGAAGGAAGAGCACACAGGAGACAATGACCCCTTAACTATCACACCTACCTGCCAGACAGATATCTGGGAGAAATAAAACATTTTCTGTCTTGACAAACAGGCTGTGCCAGTTTCCCACCACTGCCAGAATCTAGCAGTGCCTGAGAGCCCAGAGGTGTTGTCCTTGCAATTCTGCTTAGCTTGTTACCATTGCAACCTGCTGATATAGGCTTGGCAGGACAGCAGAAGGGGAGGAGAAGGAAGAAGGGGGTATTGAATACATTTCCTTCTAAAAAAAAAATCTGAAAAAAAACCCAGTTGTTTTCTCTGAAATCTATATTAAGAAAGCCACTGGGAGGTCGGAAGATAGTTGCACAAGAGAGGCTTTCCTCTGCTCAAAATTCAAAGCCTGCATGCTGGAAGCAGAGGCAATGCTGCTTTTCTCTTCAAGTGCCCTAGCAGCAGCTGCAGGAGGACACCCTGCGATGCTCACCCCAGTCCCTGTGCCCAGACCCCCTGCCTGAAGGGCATGGCTCAGCTTTGCTCCCCACACACTCCCAAGGCCCACAGACTGGCCAGAACTGACCAGATTTAAGCCATGTCCCTGGCAGCAGCTATTCTTCTTCCAAGTGCCAAGGCCTTGTCCTGCAAGACCACAACAGCCACTCAAAAAAACAGGTTTTCCCTTCTCTTGTCCACAAAAGTGCTAATTCTTTCCTAAAATACAGATTCTTTTCTAAAATACTCATCTGTAGTCTTGCCTGGCACTAGCCAGCTCAGGCCACACAGTTCAATCTTGCTAAACTTAAAATAATCTGACAGCAGGATCCAGTAAGCGGCAATCAAGCAACTTGTCCTCTTAAAACAGAGCCACTGAGCAGCAAAACAAAAGCAGTCAAAGCCTTTAGACAGGCTGAGGCCAGGCAAGAGCCAAGGAAACAAAGGTAGCACAGGAAAGATGCTGGATCCTACCTTGTCAGAGCTAAGAAAGAAAGAAGGGATTTGGGGAGACCAGTTGTTGTTTTTGCAAGCTAAAAGGCTTCAGCACACACAGCAAAGTATGCTCAGAAATACAAGGTTTTCTCCCCCATCCCAGCTAACAAAGGGTGCTGACCCAGGAAATAAGAAGGAGATCTGTCCCAGCATTTCCCAGATGCACTTAGTGGGACAAACATTGCTCACACCACAATTTTTTTGCCCCATGCTCCATCTTTCCAATTGACCATGCTGTCTGGTGTAGCTGGATGATGCCTAATGGCTGCCCTATGAAGCATTCTGTTTAGGGACTTAATGATATGAGAAAAAGGGAAGAAGCAGCAACATGAAAGACTGACTGGCCGAGCCCAGAACAGGATTTTAGGCCTGGCATTTAGGAAAAAATATCTTTGTGATGTGAAGCTATCTAGATCTAGAAACTAAAAAAACAAAAGCTAGGGAAGCCTGCAGTATCAATCTTGGAGTCTGGCTGTGCAGAAAAATCAGCTTTTAGGGTCATGGGCTCATCTGCCAGGTGGCACACCTTTTTCAATTGAATCCTTACCACAGACAGGCTTTTAACTGAGTTTTTTCAAAAAAAAAAAAAAAAAAATCTAAAAAAAAAAAAAAAAACCAACCCCCCAAAACCACTCACACAGGAAAAACTGTAACAAATGCAAAGGCTTGTCATTTCATATCCTCCTTAAAACAGATTCTTTTATCATCTCATAAGCAATCAGGGAAATTACAGGTCTGTGTTACCAAAAAAAAAAAAAATAAGTAAGTTTGTTCCTTAGAACTATTAAGGTTGGAAAAGATCTCCAAGAGCATCAAGTCCAACCTTTGACTAAATACCACCATGCCAACTAAACCACACTGTTAAGTACCACATCTGCTCAATGTTTGAACACGCCAGGGAGGATGACTCCACCACTCCCCAGGGGAGCCTGTTCCAATACATAACTACTCTTGCAGTAAAGAAATTCTTGCCAATATCCAGCCTGAAACTCCCTACTGCAGCTCAAGGCCATTTCTTGTCATGGTTGCCCACAACTATAAGTCACAAACATACCAGCACGCGTCATAGTCAAGACAGGCAAAATACTGTTTAAAGTGAGCTTTTGTTCCAGCCTTCTGACTCTTTCATCCTTAGAGGACTAAACTTTCCCCAGGGAGTACCACACAACCTTCTCATTTCCTCTTCCTTCTGCCCAACCAGCTCTCCTTTTTGTCCCTCACACAGCCACCTGACCCTGTGTATTCCTGTACAGCAGCTTACCTTCTCTATCCCACACCAGGCTGCCTGACTCTTTCCCCTCACAGCAGGGCCAGCAGACTCCAACTAACTCTGGGGCAGCCAACCCCCTCTTTTGTAATACTCATCCTTATTGGTTAAACCTGTGGCTTGTTAAGGATAAGACTGCTTCTACACTTTTGTAGTTAGTATAGCTATCCCCTTGTCTTGAAGAAGAGCTCAATTAGTGAGTCAAGATTAGCCACTACACAGGGAAAGTATTTGGACTTAAGAATCCTGTGTTCAGAGCATTAAGGGCAACAGTAGGGCATCAAGAGCCATATTAGCTGTGATATAGCTACAGTTCCATAGGATTGTCCCCAATATTTGCTGGAAGTTGTGTTTTTATTCACCTTTTATTTCTTTTCCATGTCTGACGAAAGACGGCACTGCAAAATCTGGAGGGGAAGAGAGACTGGCCGCAGTCTCCCCTCTCCAGGCTGTTCCCGCAGTCAGCAGGGAATTGCCACACTTATCCGTGTCTTTATTTAATGCTTCACTCATTCTTCACACTCCTGTACTCGAGATGCCAGGGCTTGCAGATAGGTCTAGCAGCAGGGCTTGAGCCCTCTGTGAAGGAATACAAACACCAGCTAATTAAATCTATTGTTAGAACAATGTGTTTCTTGCTGGGGTCTAGTGATCTGACAGAGTTTAAACAAGAGATGTTTCATTTCTAAGGGCAGACTGCCATCTTCATTCAGGAACTCCTCACCCCAGTCACTTTAGATTCAAAGTGCAGATCAGCAACAGAGAAATAGCAATAAAATAAAAACACAAGGCCAAATTCTGAACTCTTCTCCAGGAGAATTATTGTTTGGTGGGAGATTCCATGATTTAGCCAAGCAGCAGGAGCTGCTAGAGTAAACAGTGGTGGCAAGCAGAGAGATCCCCAGCAGACAAATCACAAAGGCCTATTTCCAAGGAACACCTGCCCCCAAGAGGGCAGTGCGATATTGTGTATTCCTCCTGGATTGGGCACTGGGAGATTGTGAGTACGTATGTTGCGGTATGGGAGCACTGGGAGCACCCACGGCCCGAACAGTGGGGCGAAGGAATGCCATCCCTGCAGCCCAGCCCCACAGCCATTGCCAGCAGGCAGGGGAACACCTGGCTTCTTCCTTCCATGGATTCACTTCCCTTCTAGGGAAATCCACAAGCAAGAAAGCAGCAAAAGCCCAGTTTGCTGGAAAGCAAAGCAGCCAATGTAATGCAAGGTCGGCTGCTGCTGGTGTGAGCAGGGCTTTACTCACTCCCTACCCAAACCACACATCCCTTAGCAGCTGGGCGTGATAAGCCCCAGTTTCCTTGGCAGTTTTCCTCCCAGGGTTACAGATAGTTTCTTGCTTGATTTCTCAGGCAGTTTCATCTTCAAATACCATAAAGGACTGTGCAGTGAGATGCTGGATGGAGTAAACAGATGGTGTCTGCTCAGCAAGCAGACCTCCAGACCCCGTCAGCTGCCTCCGGCCTTGCTCCCAAAGGGCCTGCCTGTCTCCCTCCATCTTTGATATGGTCGACTATCTGGTCCAAGATCACTTCCTTCTGCCACTTAGAATGTGCCTTTAGATCCTGCCTTGCTATCTTCAAATCTCAGTCTGAGCTCTCTTATCACTCTTGACAGCTCTAAAGTTCTCTTTGTGAAGGTTTGCATGTCTAGCATGTCCCCTCCTTCAGTCCTCCCCTACCAGCTCATCGAGGGCTAACCAGACTTGTGGGAGAAGCCACTTCAGGGATTTGTGGAGCACCTTCTGGAACGGTTTTACCACATGAGTCCATAGCACCTCATGAAGTCAGCCACTGATAACATCCATACCACTTAAAAACATTTAAACATCTGCTTCAGAGCTCTAAAACTTTGCGATCGACTTTCCAACCCTGTGCACCATAGCCTGCTGTAACCTAATTATAGACCAAATTCTGCAGTCCCTACTTGGCCACAAATTATTCACAATAGGTGCCAGACAACTACATCTCTTTCTGAACAGATCATGCTCTCCTCAGGCAGGTAAGTAAATCAGTGTAAGGAGGAAAGTGTTGTTCACTTGGGATAGTTCAACACAAAATGCTTACCCGTTTTTCTAGATTATATTTGGATTTAACAGACATAACTTGATGTGGTGAGAAAAGTTGGGAGCGAGAAACTTTCCTCTCAACCCTCATTGCCACCCACTTCCAACTCCATTTCCACTAACCCAAGAGGCCTTTTCTGTGGCTTTTGAAAGCTTTGCCTTGATTAAATCCTCACCTGAATCCCTCTCCCTCTTGTTGGAGGGCCAGCCATGAGGGAGCACCAGCTGACTCAGCCTGGGAACAGACAGCAGGCATAAAAACACAGATAAGCAAGTCACCAGCTGTGGGAGGCATTTAATCTTTCAGCTATGAAAGAGGTTTTTTATGGATCCTGAAGTAACCAGAAGAGCAGAGACATGTTCCTTGCTTTCAGGTGGGTGCAGCATGGAGCCCCAGTTCCTAGCCCTAGTTTTGTCACCAGCTGCCCAGCACCAAAGGGGACCTCAGCAGGTTGACTGGGCTCTCTCCCTGGCCTTGAGGAGGGCAGGAAGAGCAGGCTTAGTGCTTCTCTTGACCCAGCAGACTGGTCTGAGCTGCACGGCCCTTCCCTTTGGCTTGTGCGGGTGTTTGGAGGGCCTCTGGCTCAGGAATCAGCTACTTGAAGGCTGAGCCAAGTGTCTGCAGCACAGGCCAGGAGAGAAGCAGCTTCCCAGCTTTCGGAAGGGAGGTGGTGGGAAGGAGCCCTCTGAACAAAGACCCAAGGGAGATCAACACCTCCAGCCAGGAAAGGGTGTGGTGAGCTCCGAGGCTGAGTAGCCATCTGCTCCCCTCTCCCTGCAGCCATGCCTACCCCTCTCAGCAGGCATTCCAGTGCTCAAAAGGAAAGCTTGCTTCCCTGTGCAGCTGGTTTTCCTTTGCTCTGACAAGCCAGGCATGACTTTCCATTTATTGCAAGGATGGAGGCATATGTTCTCACTTTGCTTCCTCTTTCCATAAGAATTTTGGTACAAAGCCTCTCAGGGACAGACCTGCCAAGAGAATCTTCCTGCTCCTCCAGCAACTCACTTGTCACTGCCTGCTTAACCCATTTTGTCTCCCTCTCCACTCAAAATTTTTGCCTTCAGGTTTGAGACTTCTGGCAGGTGTGACCTGGTAATGCCAGCTACAAAATCCTCTTTGCAGAGCAGCCCATTAGTCCTTCTATGTTTCATCTCCTTTGGCACCTACTGAGGCTCTTGCAAGCTGCTCCAAGAGGTGGTAGTATGGCCTATTGCCATGAATCTATTCCCTCTGATGGCTTACAAACCCATTTAATGTCCCTCACACAGTTTAAATTCTAATTTTCATGAAGAGATGTTTCTGGCACACCAGTGCCTCAGGTTTCTCTTTGGTGTCTGAACACACTTGGTGAGAGTTTGCTGTTTGGTGTTATTCTTCTCATCCTGCTGAATTTCCAGGAGACTCTGTAGTTGTCCCACACACAGCTTCACTAGTTTATTCTGTTTGAAAAGAGGGTAAGGGCAAGATGTGATGGCAAACAGCTGTGAGGGTCATGGCCACTTCTGAACACCAAGAATGGGAGGTCCCAAAACTCCTTATCTGCCAAAGGGATAAAAACCCCAACATAGCCTGAGTATCTGAAACAGACACCAATTCTTGAAACGTGAGAGGGAAGGAAGAAACAGCAAAACCAACACATTGCCCAGCACAGCTTTCCAGCTACCTGTCACTCTGGTTTTCTCCTTTGTCTGCACTGCTGCTACTGCCAGAGAGGAGCCACAGACAGCACCATGGCCAAATTTAGGGTGCCATTGTGCAGACACACAATGTCAAATGTTCAGAGACAAGGCTGTACCTTTGACTTCCCAGATCTGTTCGACACCAGGGCCTAAAATAACTGCCCAGACACCTTGATTTTGCAGGAAAGGATCTAGGGCAATGACAGCAATTCAGCTCCCCAGACAGCTTGGATTCAGCATGCTTTTCATGGGATCTGCTCCACTTTTCAGCTGCTCAGCTATCACACACACCAGTGATCAGTAACCACACTGAAGGTTTCTTGGCAATAAAGGGTCAAATAACATCACAGCTGAAGTGAGAGTATTTGCCAAGTGTCATTTTCTTCACTGGCTGTGACTTAGCGGATGAGTGGCTGCACCTCTTACAAGTTGGCTTCAGCTTGGTTTGCTCCCTTTGGTACTCCTACCTAAAGGTTGTAGCATAGCTCCGTGGGACTATAGAGGAATTATGTGCAAAATTTTCACCAGCCTTCTGCATCTGCAGTACCGAGATAGATGGAAAATAGTGCTGTGAGCAGAGGGCTTCTTTTCAGGCCAGTAGTCTCTGTGAAAGTACAAAAAACATAATTTTAAAAGTAATAAAATCAAATACAGGATAAAACACAGAAAACTTTTTTTTTTTTTCGCCCATTGCTGGCAAGATGATCTTGGTAACTTCAGCATCTGCTGTGAAGAACTGTACTTTTGTACTATCTATAATGACTTAGTGTGCAAAATGTTAACATTATTTTTACTTGTGCAGAAGTTTGCCCATTCCCATATTCACAGGGTGCCAAGAAATAATGTCTGTTCATGGACTTGCCATAAATTGGACATCTAGGAATTCCTTGACCGGTCTTGAACATTGCAGCCCTTGGGCAAAATATTTCTGCTTGTGTGGAAATAGAGGTATTTAAAGAAATCTCAAGGGCTCTGTGCAAGTGCAGAGGTCATGGTACACATTTTAACTTACAGCCTCATGACATAAGGTATAAAAATATGGTTTTTTTATGGCTTCTTGGACATCTGCATTCACAGGAGTTGTATTTTGCTACACTTGTGCCAGCAGGACCCATGCTACAGCGAACAGTGTCCACTCACAAATGAAATCCCTGCCCCAGAGGTGTCAGTCTGTCATCAGATCAATGACAGGCATCTGAGACTCTCCCAGCCCTGCCCCCAGGGGTCGGGGCAATGGGTTCACAGGGAGAGGGTGAAGTTCCCAAAGCATGCATGATCTAATGGTCCTCGTTAGCTCCCTGGTTTACCATTTACATCTCGGCTTGGATCTCAGTAATTGCACTGAGGCAGTGCTGCCTCGATGAGATTCAGCAAGAGATTCAGCCCCTCAAAAAAGGCACCACACAAGTATGTTATCAGTGGAAAAAAAATCTATGGGTGATGCAGAAAGAAAACAAGTCCCTCCTTTGTTAGAAGTCACGGCTTGTGTGTTCTTCTCCAGTCAAAGGGAACTGTACATCAGGCCAGAGACTTTCACCTGTATTAGCTTCTCAGCAAGGATGATTTATCTGGTGGTCCCTCAGGAGCTCATCAGCCCTTTGGCACATGGACTAACTTCATGCCAGGCTGGTGCGCACCTGCGCCACCAGAGTCAGAAACATCCCATAACAAAATCCCTGACAGCAAGCTCCCGTAATTTATACCTCTGCAGCTCACCTCCTCCTGCTCACATGCCATACTTAACAAAACAGTAATTGCTGCCTGATTTCTGATTGCTCTCATTAACAAGCACAATGAACAAGTCAGTTCTACAAACACAGCTTTGATGCAAAAAATGCTCTACAAAGCACAGAAGCTGAAGCTATTTTTTTTAATATGTTAGTAGTCGGTAAACTACTAAAGTATATTGATATGACCTGAATATTTATAGCACAGGTAGCAGTACCTGAGGTGCAGAGATTGAGAGCAAAAGAGATTTTTGAGTGCATTTTTATACCAATAAATGTTGGGCCAGCAGCCAACCAAGCAAAAATCTCATTCTCTGAGCTCTAAGGACAGCACAGAAAGCTGAGCTCAGCTGTCATTCCTCCTCCTCTGCATGGCAGCACCCTGCCAAACCAAACCCTCTCCTCCTAGCCTCTTGCTGCCTGCCTGTGGAGCTGGTTGCAGCAGTCCCAGGCCGTGCTGCTGGCTGTGGAGCGGGAGCTCAGGGATGCTCAGCAGCGATGCCTGAAGCCAAGGCAGCTCAC
Source organism: Bombycilla garrulus (assembly GCA_013400315.1). NCBI lineage: Eukaryota > Metazoa > Chordata > Aves > Passeriformes > Bombycillidae > Bombycilla > Bombycilla garrulus. Next base: position 53,940 of record VXBU01001522.1, read on the forward strand.
AGAGCTGCAGCCTGGAGTGTACAGGAGGGGGAGTGTTTGCTTTGGTAGCTGCTTCCTCCCTGGGAAACCAGGGCTTGCTTCCCCATCTCCTTCAAGCCCTCCCATCCCAGGATGCTCCAGCAGCATCTGACTGGACAAGGCTTTTTCTGGGCTCCCAGGAGGCTTACTGAGACTAAAACTGCCCACTTCAGCCAAATTTGCAGCAAACTTTCCCAAAGCGACCTGCTCCCTTGAGCAGATGAAGAATTACCAGCAGCACAGGACTCCTCTACATTACTCCTTACCTTTGCAACCTGATTTGTAGCTGCCACTTTGGTTTTTCCACACCAGTGTGATCACTCCCTCTTCTGGTTATGGTATCGTAGGGGCTTCAAAGGGGCTTCCCATAAGTGAGGATTTGCCTGTGGGTTTTGGGAACGTGCCTGTTATGTGACTGCCCACTCCTATTTTAAAATATATTGTGAGCATCAGCCAAGCCCCTGTAGATGTCTGCACATGTCCTTCCATTCTCAAGAGCAGCAGTGGTACATTCTAGAGGTGCTTGGGTAGTAAGTGGGGAAGGGAAGCCTGGTCTAAGCACTTTCCCCTCCTAAAAATGCCTGCACTGGTTCAATTATATTTGGCCATCTCAAAGTTCCCAGCTCCTCTAAAAAGTCCAGCTCAGACCTCTGCTGAAGTCACTGTGGTTATGACTCAAGGGCTAAACTTGTCATGAAATCATGCACATCCAGCAAAATGGGTTTCAGCATCAGGCCTGCTGATTGATAGGTGGGATTTTTTTTGTGTTTAGTAATGTCAGTTTCTGAACAGGGACTTCTGGAAACAGCTTCTTGCTGATCCACTTCAGAAATAAGAAATCTGAGGGTGTTTGTTTGAAGGCCCAAACACGCCCACTGATACAGCCTGATGGTATTCCTGGTGATATATGCCTGGCAATCACATTTCCCTAGCATGTTGAATTCCCATACTTCCAACTGGCCTGTAGAAATAACATCTGAAGTGGGAAAGTGGTTTGGTTTGGACTCACAACCTCTAAGCAGATAAAATTCGACATGATGACTGCTTTACTTGCTCTTAGCTCAGAATAAAGCTCCCATGCAGCCCATTCAGACCTACGTTTGCAGCTTTGAGCTATTTTAATTTCCTCAAAGTGACTTCAGAATACTGACAAGATGGACTCACAAGAGAGATTTTCTTTTATCTTCAGCTGACCACTGTTGCAGTCACAGAGCCCTTAGCAAGGCCTCCGTGGAGAGAAAATGCATAGTCATGCTTGCTAAGACCCTCTGTTATCTCCCTATAACACTATTGGCTACATTCCAGAAGCCCCAAGACTATAGGTTAGCTCACCCAGACCTCAAACTAATTTGCTAGTTCTCCCAGTCCTACCTAACCCTATAAAAACCCCTACCTCTGCCCAGTTCGGGAGAAGACGCCGTCCCTGGACCCCTTCATGGAACTCCCATTAAAGACTTTGTGGAATGCTCTATTCAGCTCTTCTCGTCTCTTCATCCCTGAGCTAGCAACTGGCTATACCTGGCAGGCTAAGAGCTGGAAATCACTAAGCCGAATATCACTAAAGAGCTGAACCGCCTGAAAGCCTCAGGCCGAGCTTGCCAGGTTTGCCCTGTGGCTAGGGCATCTGCTGGAGATCTCCAGGACAAGAGCTGTTCCCTGGACCAGGACCTCGCTGTTCGGGCTATCTGTGGCAGCAGGGGGTCTTTGCCCCCTGGCGCCCAAGTGGCTTAAATTGGTGCCCAAACCGCTTAAGACCACCATTTCTTTTTATAACTAACTTGCAAAATAAAACATATATTCAAAAATTAAAAATAGCTTTTGGGTTTTGGAAGATGGGGTTTTGTGGTCCTAGGCTTCTTCGTACAGGTGGAAGGGGAATGTGGCTCCACAGGGAGGAGAGGATACTTCAGCAGCTTAAAAAACCCAGCACAAACCAGAAACAACTGTTTGTGAGAGCCAAGGATGCAGCATCTGGAAGAAGGAGCTGACACTGGCCAGAGACGCAGCGTGTGATGGGAGGGATGCCTTGCTCTGGAGTGGGTGTTGTGGCCCAGCCCAGCTGCCCTCTGCTCAGTTTGACATCCTCATTATGGCAACTAAAACTGACTAAAAACTTCTAAAATCCAAGTTACAGAAGGTCTCTCTGAAGGCTCTCTCTGAAGGACTTCTCTGTAAGTCTCCAAAATATCATTTTGATAAAAAACAGATAAAGAGCAATTCCAAGCTCTAGGATCCAAAAAGCTGTTTTTTCTGCAAGATGCATTTAAAGTTCTCTGTCCACCCCACAAAAGGTTGGTAGTATAATAGCTCTGTGCACCACCACCAAAGAAATCAATATTTATAGCCAGCCAAGGTGGTTCACAATTAGTGCCAGTAGAAGTCACTCCTTTGTACCACTACATGTAGTTTGGATTTTAATGTAACTAATACCCTGCAGAAAACTGGTATAGGTCCTCAAATGGGTCCCTGACCCCAGAAACCTGGCATTTAAACTTTCATCCATGCAGCCATGTGTTGAGAACTCAAGGGGAGAGGCTGAAAGGGTAAAAACTCCAAAATGTGCAGCCCCAGCAGAGTTATCTCCTGTGTTTTATGCCCCTGCAGGCATGCCAGGGGCACCCATGAACACAGGGGACCCACCAGATGCCCATGTCACCTCCCAAAGCGGAGGTGATGCAACATTCCACCCATCACAATGGGTGGGGCATAGAAGCAGGGGTTGCCATAGATGAAGGTGAGCAGCTACCATGCACCAGACAATACAGCTTCCCAATGGTGGAGCAGAACACCAGCTCCAGCCAAGCCCACCGGGATCACAGATCATGCCAAAGTCCGACGGAGGAGAGAGGGTACTCAATGAGCTGGGTTACAGGCTGGGTCAGACACTAGGGGAGGGCAGCTTCTCCAAGGTGAAAGCAGCCACCTCCAACAAACACAAGGGGCCCCTGGCCATCAAGGTGGTGGACCGGCAGCGAGCATCCCAAGCCGTTGTGTTCAAGTTTCTGCCTCGGGAGCTCTCAATCGTGCGCAGGATCCAGCACCCCAACATCGTGCGAGTCTTTGAGCTCATTGAGGTCTGCAACAGGAAGCTCTACATCGTGATGGAGGCCATGGACACTACCCTGCTGCAGGTGCTGGAGAGTCTGGGAAAGCTGCCCTGCACCCCCAACGCCCGGGACATCTTCGTGCAGGTGGTGAGGGCCGTGCGCTATCTGCACGACCGCAACCTGGTGCACCGGGACCTCAAGTGTGAGAACGTGCTGCTCTCGGCCGACAGCCGCCGCGCCAAGATCAGTGACTTCGGCTTCAGCAAGGAACTGAAAGGCTACCCTGACCTGAGCACCACCTTCTGTGGGACGGCGGCCTTCGCTTCCCCAGAGGTGCTCATGGGCATCCCCTATGATGCCAAGAAGTACGACATATGGAGCTTGGGGGTGATGCTCTACATGATGGTGGTCGGCAATGTTCCCTTTGATGACAGCAATGTCCAGAGCATGCCCCAGCTGCAGAAGAAGGGGGTGATATACCCAGAGGGGCTGCCCCCACTGCCAGAGCCCTGCCAAGCCCTCATCACCCAGCTGCTGCAGTATGCCCCAGCCTCCCGGCCTGGCGCAGGGCAGATAGCCAAGAACCGCTGGCTGAATGGGGACATCTGAAGGTGACAACCCTCCCTCAACATTCTGGAAGAGCATTTTGATTCAATAAAGACTGTCATGAAGAAGCATTTCCATGGGTGCCTGTGTGTAGAGCTGATTGATCTTCAGGCACCAGCAAGGTCGTGTGCTCTCAAGAGGAGCTCAGATCCCAAAACAGCAGTGGGAGCCTGCAGCAGGCTGGGTTTTGAGACACAACAGCCATGCAGAGTTGCCAGGCCAGGGTGGTGAGGTGCAGCAGCACAGCCCATCATGGTGCCTGCTCCCTAGAACACCAAAATTCTGGCACAGCCACCCCATCTGCTCCTCCTCACCCTCTGCTGCTGCATGTACAGGGACTGTGGGAGGAGAGCTGCTGTCACAGGGGTCTTGGCTTCTCCTCAGCCTTGTTCACCACCAAACTGTATTTGAGCAGGTGGGAGGGGAGAATCAGTGGTCCTACAAATCACTGCTGCAGAGAAAATGTCACATTTTTTCTGTGCCGCTATTCCAAGCTCATAGTGGTACTCACAGCCCACATTCACACTAGGATCTTTGCAGGCAGCTGGACACCATTACCCAGCCAAAAGTCTTGGTGTGGCCTTGAGATCCACACCTTACGTGGAACAACTTTCAGATATTTATTCTCATCAAAATTTGAAATGTCTGCTTAAAGATACTTGATGAGAAATGCCACTGGCCATGAAGAACCTGAAAGGGAAATGGGATAAAGGTGTAAGAGAGAGCCGCTTTGCTAACTCCTGCTGACCAGTTTCAGCATGGAAAATGACCAGTTAATGCAACCCACAAAATCTTTTGTGGGTCCTTATAGGCAAGTCCCATTTTAAAGGGTTAATTTAAGGTAGGAGCTGGCATCTGAAATGTGCTTTTTATGAGACATTTTAACCCACTCTAAACAATCTCTAGCTTCCACTGGAACCAAAGTCTAAGAGGAAATGTCCAGTTGGGTGGTTTGATGGTGATGGTGCCTCATGAGCTGACACAGCCCCAGCAGCACAGCCCATGGCCAGGCCATGTCTGACATGAACAAATGAGAGCATGTGGCTCGGGTGGAGGAGGTGGAAACACCTTTCCCAAGGCAAACATTTTGAGTCTATTAAAAACAGGAGTTTAAGTAGAAAAAGATGTGGCAGCAGAGCCAGCCCAAGGCTTTTCAGCATGCAGGCTGCAGGGAATTTTGCCACCCCCAGAAGGAAGATTTATTTTATTCTTCTCCTAGCTGCAAAATAAAACTTGCAGCAGCAAAGTCCAAAGTAGACAGAGTAATGGGATAGAAAGGGTGTCTAGTGGCCATCCAGGGATGTGGAAACAGCCTTGGGAAGGATCAGGAAGGGGATGGAAAAGCAGAGGAGTAAAACGGTAGAACCGGGGGTTGTCCGCCCTGCCCGGGTGGCCAGCCTGGGGGGCAGTCAGGACCCCCGGTGCCATTTTAAGAATTATCCGGATAGAGAGGGGTCCCGGTCTCCGGTCCTAAGGATCGGCTCCGATCTTGCAGGGTCCGGCAAGCGCCCTAGCCGCGAACTATCTGGCAAGCACAGCCTGATTCTTATCAGGCGGTTCAGCTCTTCAGCTCTCAGTGATATTCAGCACGCTGCTTGCCAGACAGCCGCTTTCTGCTAGCTCAGGGGAGAAAGAGACGAGAAGAGCCGACCCCGGAGTATTCCACGAGTTCTTTATTGGGGGTTCCGTGAAGGGGTCCAGGAACGGCGTCTTCTGCCGAAGTGGGCAGAAGTAGGGGTTTTTATAGGGTTAGGTAGGATTGGGATAACTAGCCAATAGTCTGAGGTCTTGGTGATTTGACCTATAGTCTTTGGACATCTGGCATGTAGCCAATAGTGTTACAGGGAGATAACAGAGGGTCTTAGGAAGTAGGGTTTAGTGCATGACTAAGCATTTTCTCTCCACGGGGGCCTTGCTATATGCTCAAAGATAGCAACAGAGGAGAAATCATAAGGATGTGGGAAGCAAGGGGGTAGACTGCAGGGTAGTGAAATTTTCAGCAAGGCTCAATGCTTCTTTTTCTACTCATCTCCCAGCCACCCTGTCAGTCTCATCCCAGTCCTTGCCCCAGGACATCCAAGTACCAGTCCATCTACTGCCTTCCTCCAGCTCTTGCTTGCCGTCAGGTACCTCCCCACAGCCTGGGAAGCACAAACCTGGTGTTGCTGTATTGCCTCTCCTTTTGCTCTATCTTAATTTTCTTTCCTTAAAGACAAAGCTAACACAATAGGAGTCGTTCTAAAATGCAGACCCTATTCATCTCCCCTCAGCATCACATTCTCCTAAACGGTTGCATCTGTTGAGGACACGGGCGGGGAGGGATGACTAATGTTTTGCAAGGCTGTACCCCCTTGGGTGGCTTGGGAAAGCAGCTGGGGTGCAAGTGGGGGGAGGGTTAGGCTGCCCCCAGCCTTCGCCCTCTGCAAGCAGATGGTGATCTCCCAGGGCCAGCACTAACGACCTCAGAGCAGTCCCCAGGCTGCGAAAATAGCCCATTACACGTCTAATTATGCAAATTTTAAAAAAAAATCACAATTAAAGACCCTGAGCCAATTCTTATCTAATCTGCCTGCAGCTGAGCCAGGCTCCCAGTGACCTGCTCCAGCCACCTCGGGCCCAGGCAGCAGTGCCAGGTCGGGTGGGAGCTTTACCTGCGCGACCAGGCCTCACTGCAGAGGCAAAGCTTCCAACAGGCAGTGGAGCCAGCTCAGCCCTGCTTGAATACATTAACCTTTCCACAACTGCAGCCTTCATTGCTAGCAACCTTCTCTCCAGTAACCTGGAATCCTCCTGGCTCTTTTCTGGACCCCACTGCACCAAGTTATGGGTCTCCATGGCTTTGTGTCAACTCTTCTTCAGCTGAAAATCTCCTCAATCTCTCTTTTCATCATCTCTACAGGTCTCTACACTTTGTTGTCTGCCAGAAAAGATATGGAGGGAGAATGGGGGCAAATATTTTCCTGTCTTGAGCCTTTTGGTTATATTGATAATAGTAAAAAAAAAAAGGTAACAAGAGGTTCTCACCAAAGAACACGATCCAGGGGGTCTTTGTGCACATAACTTTCCTTCCAAACAAGAACCTAGCAAACATAAATCCTTGTTCTTGCACCAAGTCGTAAATATTATTCTCCCTGTGTTACAGTGCACAGGCTAAGGGGCTTACCTCAGACCAAAGGAATTTCATTTACATTACAGTTCAAAATTTCCCTGGCCACTTGTCCTCTGGCCAGATCATGACTCTGCCTTCAAGCAATAATAAATGCAACCATATCTGATGGTCTGGAAAGGCGTATGATTTTCCTCTCCAAAACTGCTTCCAGATCAACTTCATTTTATCCCGTAAATGAATGAAAGAAGATAGACTACAAACACAGATGGGTGGAGCTTCTTTTCCACACTCTGAATAAGGGATTGAAATTTCCTAACTACATTTAACAGCCCTTTTCAAGAGCCAAGGTGGCACCCACACCACAGGATATGGCACAGGCACAGGCTGCCCTCATCTGGGGCATCTCAGTCCTTGGAGGTTTCCAAGGGCCAATGGGGCAAAGTCCTGGTTTGATCTCAGAGTTGGCCCTGCCTTGAGCAGCACGTTTGGCTGGAGATCTCCAGCCTGCCTTCCTGCATGAATTACCCTGTGATCCCACAAACACACAATTTTTTGTGCTCCAAGGTGACAACTATTCTCTGTTTCAGAGAGACACAGACTTCTCAATTAATTTGACTGCAAGGGTGATAAATAACTGTATTTTCAGGACCCATTAAAAAGTGGGATAGCAAGCAGTGCCTCCATCTGCTAATTACATTGTGGATATTGCTGCTCTTACAGGAGGCAACATGACTTAGCGACCTGAGTGTGGCTCTTAGGTGTTTCTTTTTGAAGTAAAAGAGCCACACAAGACTGGGTGGGGTGTCTGTGACCCTTCATTCCTTCTCATGTTATTATCAGCCACAGCAGCAACCAGCAGATTCCCTGAAAGGCATTCATGGTGTTATTTCTTCCTCTCAGCTGGCAGATGTTCATTATATTCAGGTAGCACCTAAATGTCACAGGAGCCTTATTGGTACAGATCCTCCATACAAGTGTCATTTTTTTATTGACTATCTCTTCCTCAGAAGATCTCACTTCATAAATGAGAGGCATCTTAGGCACAGAGGGAACCTTCTCTTGGACTGTGCAATCTGTGGGTGTCCTCACAAAGAGCAGAGGGGGAGACACCACAGGAATGTTTGCCTCATGCATTACCGAGAATCAGAGAAGCATTTCTGAGCAGCACAGCTCAGTGTGCTTTACAATACAAATTATTCTTGAGGGGAAAAAGAAAAAAAAATAAAAGGAAACTAATTAAATGCCTCTTAGCAGACCCATTTAATACCAACAATGTGACAAGGTCAGTGGCCACAGTGTCAGCAGAGTCACCTGGCCAGCAACAGGGTCGCAGAGCACATTGTACCCTCACAGGAATATATTTACAGAGAAGCCAGATCTCACCAAATGCTGAATGCTCTCAAGTCCCACTAAACTATTTTAAAGTAAATAGCAGCTGAGGGAACTGAGCACCTCCAGACAAGCCCTTCAGAAATCCCTGACCATTCCTCCTCCACATGATCACTTTGCTTATTCTCCATGTGCTGTAGCAACCCACTGGAATTACAACTGGCAGCATTTTTTTGTCGGAATACTCTGCACAGCACTATCATGTCATTACAGCCTCTAGAGAAACATGCCATTTCCATTAAAACCTTCATTAAAAATACGTATGGAGCATTCACTGCAGCTGGCTTGGCTTTAGTGCTGCCTCAGACCTTGGCATGCCCAGCCCAAAAGCTGGTAAGATGTTGGAGTTCCTCTGCAAGTACGTGGCAGGATTTGGTGGATGAAGGCAAACTGGAGTTTGTCAAGAGGAGAGGCAGGATTTGTGCAGCATGTGGGCTGCTAACTCCTCCTGGCAGAGCAACAGCCAGCTCACGGGACACCAACAGGCCAGACAACATTCTCATTAATTACAAGCAAAGAAGCCCCCAAAATACGCACTGTTGTCTCAAAAATAATGATATTCCTTGGCTTCATATTTGCATGTTCATTAGCATGTTGATAGGATGCCTATTATGGAAGAGCACATATGCACCCAGTCATTTATTACAGCAACAGCTTCCCTTCTGTTCAACATATTTCTCTCTACCCAGAAAATGGCTCAAGCTGCATCATCTGGGGCAAGCTGTAATTGATTAATAAATCTTGAGAAAAGCAATTTTGCTTTCTGTGCAATACACAGCCAATTATCTTTTCCAATATCAAGAGCTCTATTTACTTACTAGTGATGGAGCCAGGGAATTGATGGAAGAAGGATCCATGGGAGGGTTGCACCTACTAGCAAGCTTCACATAAAAACACACCAGTCTCCAAATAAACACACAGACCTTTGGATAAATAGGGGAGTAATGTCAAAAGTGAGTCTCAACAAACAACAGGTCCAAAAACCATTATGTCCATGTGGAACAAAACTACTACTGCTGAAGCAAGTACCCAGGGGTGCCCCAGACCCAGGGAGGGACAGAGCTCCTAACCCCAGGAAGGGAGGATGGGGAATGACAGGCAGCTGGTGGGGACAGCAGTGGGACGTAGGGCTCAGCCAGCCTGGGGAAGCAGCACACTCAGGTACTTCTTGAGCTGATCACACAATAGTTCCTGACTCGGCAGGATGCTTAACTATGAAGATGTGAGTGCCAGACATTACTCAGGACAGGTAACTATCTAGGAGAAAACTACAGTGGAGACTGTAGCCTTTGCTGCAGCCATAATCTTCTGCATTTCATCTTCATGACAGAAAAAGCACAGCCAGTTTTCTGTCTTCTGTCAAACTATTTGAGGCAGTGCCTGGTGAGAGACAGTCATGGAGTGAGTTGTGCTCGTGGTTTTGGGACAGAGCACCAGTCTGTCAGCAGATTAAATCTTTTGCAAATGCTATTCTCAACACATCATGCAGGATCTGAATTTCAGACGAACAGCTCAGCACAAACTTAATTTCATTATGAAACTGGAGCCTTTCATATTTGGGCTATAACACTCCTAAAACACTTGTGTTTTTCATTGCACTCTGCTCCATTTCTTTGGTTTTACTCTACCCCTGAATTTTCTGCATGCCTCAGATTTTTATGTGGGGGAGGAATAGTTGTACTACAGAGGCTTTGCTTACAAAGCTCCACAGCCCCACAGCAGTCAGGGAGGACACAGAAATAGGCATCAGCTGGTGACCTGCCTGACAGCAGGAGAGCAGCAGAGGTCTGAGTGAGCAGGTTGGTGGGTGACTGGAATATTTCATTGAACAAAAAGCTTTAGAGAAGTCTTTGGCATGTAGGGTCAGGACTTTAACTGAGTGCATGTGTTAAAACACTGATGACCTCAGTTACGAGCTCTGCTGGAAGTCCAAACATTGCCAGTCTCCAGAATGAATGGTTAGATAAAACAAATCAGTGTGTTGAGCTATGGTCAAAATCATCACCCACAAAAAAGATCATCACAATGCATCACTTCGATGAGCCCATATTTGCAAGACCTTCCCCTAAATCCTTTGGCATGAAAATTTTAACTATACATGCCTGCAGATCTGCAATTCATGCCAGAACAGGACAGGATCTATAACTAATTCCAGTATCAAAGAAATAGAGAAATCAGCACACAGAAGAGTAGTTTTTGTAATGGTGACATTTTTCCAGTAGTACACAGACTCAGGTCACTTGTATGCATTTAGTATCCATCAAATGATAAGTACTGTTGTTGGCTAGCAAAGAACACACAGTCTCACTCTGGGCACTCCAAACATTGCCACATATTGTCATTACCCATGGCTTTTATCCCCTCTGCCACCAGAAATGGAATTCATTACTGCAGTATAAGCAGCCTGTAGCAAATCTCTCACCACCAAAACCCCCACTTCCACTAATTAAACTATGAAGTTCTCAAGAGGAACCTGCCCACACCAAGCACTCCTGGGGCACTCACTGACCTCAAGCCTTCTGCTTCACGGAGAATACACAGGGCACCAAGCCCTCACATGACAGCTGTCCCCGGCTGCCCATACCCTGAGGATGGAAGGTCAGGATTGTGCTTTGCTGTGCTACAAGTGGACTAATGGGAAAGGGAACCAATGTGGCATAGGACAGGCATGTCCAGGATGGGCTGTTGTGGTGAAGATTTCAGCAATAGATGTTCTGTGAGCCAGCTTTCTCAGCAGTTTAAGAAAAATGTCCTAGAAGGACAAACCCGCAACAACCCACGACACCACGGAGCAAACTACAAGGTTCATGGAGTGACGGAGACTGCTTCTCGTGGTGGAGGCTGTGATCAGTTCAGCTGCTGCTGGAGAGGCTGCAAGCATGGCTGCCTGGAGTTCGTAAGAAGAGGAAGGGTCATAAGGAAAAAGCCCGGAGGCCCACAAAAGGTTGAAGAACATACACACACAGAAAAAGAGCACATTGTGTCCAAACAAAGTTCAACAACTTTCCCAGCTCATTGGATTGTGGGAACTTTGCTTTTCCAGGGAATAACTATGCTATTTTCAGCATTTTTATTATTCAATTTGTCACAGGCTGTCTCAGGAGACTATCAACAATCAGTTTCAAGCAGCATCTGACCACAAACACTTCTCCACATGTGATTTAGAACATCTGGAATGAAGGAGTCAGCTTTCAAAGCGTGCCAACACTGTGCTGCCTCCCCACATTTCTTCTCCTTCCTCCTATCTTCACACCACTGTCAGAAAGTGGGCTGGAGAAGCCAAGTCTGGAGCCCTGACAGTGCATCACTGCCTGTGTTTGCCATGAGCACGTGGGGAGAGTGGGCACTGCCTGCTTTGAAGCAGGGCACATACAGGGGCTGCTGGTGGCACATTCCCCACATCGCTGAGCGGAAGTGATTTAACTGCCACATTCCCTAGGGACAGGAGAGGAATCCTTGGCCTGGCAGTGGGCCAGCCTGAGGGCTCATGTCAGAGCGTGCACACTGGAAGTTTCATCCATGGAACCGAAAAGGAGGTGTGTGCTTTGTTCCGTGCCAGCCATGCTCACCAGCTCTCTGATAAGTGCAATAATTTCCTCAGAAACCCAGAGCAACCTTTCCACCAGAGCTATCTGGCAGGTAAATTGTAAATTAGCAAAGCAGTTTTTCAGCAAGTCTGAGGAGGGAATGGGAACATATGAAAAAGGAATCCAGGCAAATAGCAGAGGAAATGACATTATGATCCCAGCTGGAAGCTCGGTAATGAACTGCTTGGTGTCTGCACAGAAAACCTACATGAGAATGAGGAGAGGTTCTGGCCCCCGGCAAAGCCAATGAGAATTTTGCCATCATCTGGGAGGGGGAAGGTTTCATACAGTCATTAATTTAATGTTCATCCCTAATTTCCCTGGGTGACCCAGGTGGATGTGGTGCAGTGACACAGTAGGCTGTATTCACACTGCCTGCTGCCGTGCATGTCTGGCTTCCCTGTGTGGCTGCCAAGGCTGGGCTCATTAGTACATGTGCCGTGCTGCTCCCAGCACCCCGCAGCCCAGTGCTGTGCAAACCCAGCTCTGGTTTGTAACAAAGTCAGCACCAGGGCACAGGGAAACTTTGAACCACCCTTTGGGATGGTGACATTGCGGTAGGATCTGTATCCACTGCTTCCTGGCAAAATTCAGAGATGTGTGTCTGTCTTAAGTTAGGACATCCGGGATTTTGATGCACAGTGTCTTCTAAGAGAGCTTATGAAGTTCCTGACCCCTGCCATGGCTGCAGAAAGCACAACTGCTATCCCAGTGCATGGCTGTGCACCACGCCCAAGCCAGAGTCACAGCCTCATGTCTTCTCCTCTATCTCACCCTTTGGGGCTGCACAGGGACCTGTGTTCCCCAGGGAGTCACAGGGTGACTTCTCAGCCCTTGCAGTTCATGGTCCTGGCTCGCTGAAGGGTCCAGGAAGGACCAGACCATGGCGCTGCAGTGACAGGGAACGTGGTTGTTCAGCTCGTGCTGAAATGGGAAACCACAGCCTCAGTCTCACTTTTCTGGCCATTTCTAGGAAAGAAATAACTATAAATACAAATCTTATTTCTAGTTGCTAGGATCCATTTTGTTTCTTTTTTTTCTTTTTTCCAAGACTGAGAATTCAATTCCATTAGTAGCCAGTTCACTCAAAAAGGAACAAAAATGTGTAAAATTACCTTCTCTTCATGAGGGAAAAGATGCATCCTTAAAGCTACAGTGACCTTTATGCCATATTGCAAGTGCAGCAATCCAAGAAAAGAAGAACAAGGAAACTCGACTTGAAGTATGGTTTCCACAAGAGCTAAGGCACAATTTTCAAGGAACAACACGACAACATCTCTTTGATGGTGAGAAGTTGCATTCAGTGGACGCGCCAGGTGGAAGATGTCCACATTCCCTGCATTTTCATTTCTTTGCAGCATGTGTGTTCACACACTCCAGCTTAGGACACCAAAAGCAGTTTCCCAGAAGCTGCAGGGATGGCATTTGCTCAGAGCTGCACTGCCACCAAACACATTTCCTACTGATTCCAGGCGCTGTTAGTATTGAACTGAGCAGTGATACACTCCAAAACGCTCCCAGGCCTCACAAGCCCCCTGTGAGGCACCAGTAGGATGGCTGCTGTCCTGATATGTGGGTTTTGGAGCCCAGGACTTCAAGACTAAAGAGCCAAAGCAGCTAAACCCTGGTTGCTGCAGTTCAGCAGTCACTGAAAGCTCCTGAAAGCCTGGCAGCTCGTGCTCCTTTTCCAAGTGCCTCTTACCCATACCCTGCTTTGGATTTGCTTTTCTTTCTGCAAGAATTTCATGCCCCTCCTTACATCAGATTCTAGAAAATTCTGTGTAAGTACAATCAAGACCCTGGAGAGACAGGCAGACATCTTGAGCAAAAGGGAGCTGTAGGGCACACTGGAGCAATGTGAGGGAAGGGAATATCTGGAGTGCAAAACATGAGGAGAAAGCCACAAAGACAAGAGAAGTCTTCAAATAACACCACGGATCAGGACTAGCACAGTAACCAAAAATAGGTCAAATCTGGTTTTGCTCCACCCTGGCTGGACGTAGCCCCCACCCATGGCACCCTAGGGGCTGATAGCTGGAAAGGAAGCTCTCCTCTCTTTGAAAAGGTTTTCCTCACCCTCTTTGTACAGAAAAACCACACAGGTAGGATCAAACCCCAAATTCATGGAGCCAATCACGGGCAGGACAGCAGGTCATAGCAACACAACAGTTTCTAAATAGTGTTCAAAAAAAAGGTCAAGGAGAACACCTCTGTGCCAGTAATGGGCTGACTGTGAGCTGGAAACATTCCTACACTTTTGTTGCTAAAGGCTTGCTGTTTGTTTAGAACAAATGCCCTTTTTCTTTATCAGAAATAACAGATTTTTTTTAGTCATCCCCAGAACAGTTCATGAAAACTCAGGACCCTGCCATCAGCCACAATGCCCATATGATATTAAGAAGTTTGTGATGTAATGAAAATGTAGGATCTTCCACTGCTAACTCAGCACAACTTTTGAACTTTATTTTTACTAAAAATCAATAGCTTATGGGGAATTCAATCAGACCTTTTATTTTTAAGGAGAAAACCTCCAGTTTGAGTCTTCATGTTTAAACTTATGCCAAGATCCCTTCCCATAGCTATACAGCATATTAGCAAGTAAAGAGATAGCTGAGTGTATTCACAGCTATTTAATGCTCCTTTGCATCAGTTAAAAATGAGCTCCTTCCTTTTAGGATCACAGTTTGAAACTGCCTATTTGATATTCTGATGGATTCATTTTTTCTGACTCTGAGAAGCAGGCACAGCAACCTTGAAGGCTTTGTGCAGTGAGTCAAATGAGCAGAGACTCATCACAACATCACTTCTAGGAGGCCTCTCCTTTAACAGGAAGAGACAGGGCACATAGCAACAGCAGCTTTTAATGTTTCACTCTTCAGGTTTGCTTTTTGTCAACAGTTTTGGGAAACTGGCAATACCATACAGCTAACAAGGTAACTTGAAAGGGAACAAAGCATCTTTCGTTAAAAACAGCTCTTGGTTAGAAATGAAATAAAACATTTCCTGTATGTTCAGCTGCAACCAAGGTGCCAAGATGCAGCTGTAGATAACGGAATAGCCAAAAAAGAATACATTGTTGCTGTATCCTGGAGATATTTGCCTCCCTTTATATCACTGCAGGGAACGCCAGAAGCAGGAGGGAACAGGGCAGGAGGAAAACAGAATGTGATGTGAGCCAGAGCAGGAAACGTCTTCCAGCACTTCTAGGACCACCCAGTATCAAGATACTGGTGAGGAAAGAATTCATAACATGCAGAAGGAACATTGTCAAGCCAGTAAAAATCCCTATTCATTATGGCAAATCCCAGCTATGTCCCACTTTCAGAGAACAGTCTAAAGGCATTTGATGTTTCAGAGGGTGAAGGTGAAAGTGGGCAGTGAAATCCCAGGCTTCCACAGAAGGACTCCCTGCAGATCCCCAACACTCTGCCATGTTTCCAGGGAAGAAGATTCCCTGGCCACAAGAGTATTTAGTTGTTTGGGGTTTTGTTGTTTGTTTTTTTTTTTAAATAATTCGATACCATAAACAGTAAAATGTGACACAGCGAAGAGATCCCTACCTTGGGCCAGGTGCAGGGAGCCTCCTTGGAAACCAGCTGAATTATTAAGAAAAGAGATTCAGATTCTTTGAGTTTTCTTTTCATTCACCTATAAAGCCTTTGTGCCTCATACTTCATAATTTTACCTAGTCAGTTCACAGCTAGATGTCAATGGTTTAAAGGTTTAGAATGAAGGAGAGAGCCAATCTGTTTCTTAGCAGTTTTAGGACTCAATTTCATTAACTGTTTATCATCAAAGTTAACTCCATGGTGTCAGACTGTCCTAACTCTCATTCTGAGTGGAAGTCAGAATACTCAATTCATCCATGGGTGGAAGGGAACAGGAGCAAAACAGATTCTATCCAATAATTAGATGAAGTTGATATCAGAATCCCAATTCTTTAAAAAGCACTAGTTTACTGCAGACAAACACAGCCAGACATAACGTAGTGATGCATTTACTTAAACAAATTCATAGGAACACTTTTTTCCTCTTTGCATTCCAGGTAATTTTTCAAGGCCGCCCAATGCAAATCTGCCCCAACCTACATAAACACACATATTTCCACAACACTTACTAACAGCAACTGTAAATTGACCACAATCCTCTCAGCACTCTGCTTCAGAAGCTCAGGGAAAGGGAGAGATCTGGTCATGCTGAGAGAGTGCTGTGGGCAGAATCACCCAGTGAGACAGAGCGTGGCTGTTCTGGGCAGTATCTGTACAGTCTGTGCTTAAAGCAGCCACCACTCACACATACTGCTCAATATTTCAGCAGAAGCAATTTCTGCTCTGCCAATTGCCCATTTTTTCCATGCACTAAACCTCCCTTTACCTTCAAGTCCAGGAGGAAACACTCCAGTGAGTGGAACATGGAGAGTCTCACTGTAAGTGGAACTGACATGCGAATGCTGTTCTCTTTGAGGAGGAAGCCACTGGCTCAGTTAAGTCTCCTGAAACTCCTGAGCAGATCACACAACTGCAGACAGACAGGTCTGCAGTGCAAATCCCCAAATTCTGTGCTGGAATGGCTGCAAGATCACACTATATGACAACAACCTTTAGGTACATTTCAACTGGGAGGTTGTGGGACAGTGACATACCAAGCACATATTTTAAACCACTTGATAAACAGCAGTGTCCAGAAAATTTTGACCACTTTGAGGGGTTTTACAAATATTGGGAAACAATTTTCCCTCCTACTTATAAGTCATATGTTTGTCATAAGCTAAGTCATAAGTCATAAGCTAAAAAACACTACAATAAGGAGGGAAGTCAGACAGGAGGAGAGGCAGAACTCAATTGTTGGTCATACTAGAGATTCCCTCAAATTCACACTGCTCTATATTGGTGTAAGTTGTCAGTATCCCCAGATCCCCTCCAGTTCTGTCTTTGAAACATGTTTGTTGGGAAGTTCTAATGCCCAAAGCAGCACAGGTGTGTGCATCTCACATCACACTACAGAGAAATCATTTAAAAATAACCACGACCATTTCCAATAGAACATGGAAAATACATTGTTCTTCAATATTAAGGATCTAAAAGCTTAAGAATTAACAGTGACATTTACACAGACTGGGGGAAAATATTCTCATTTGATGACATAAAAATTTTGAATTCAATCTTCATTTCCCCCCCCAGAAATGTATAGAAAAAAGCTTTCATTTTGGTAAAGAAAAGAAACGTGAACTAAAACTGAATATTATTTTCCTGATTTTACATTTTAGGTTCTTTTCTTCCATAATTTGTATAGTGAACAAAAATATTAAAAAAATCATGATAGAATTGTTAAGCACAAAAGGACAGAAACAGATCACAAGACATAACACATGAAATATAACAGGCTTGGGGCACAAAGCCATTTTCAAAAATCAGGCTTAACTGGCTATAATACTGTTCTCAGGCAATTGGTCTAAAACCAAATGTTAGAAAAGTTAAGTAGGTAGAATTTTCAGCAAAAATTATGATGAGGAAAGGACTGAAAAATGCTACGGCAGATCACTGAGGATGCCTCTTAAGGCATCACATACAAAAAAAAAATTTCTTCTTTCTTCAAGTCACACACCAGTGTTGTGTGTGACCTGCTCTTCTTCCAGTAAGAAAGATACAGAGAAAATATAGGTCTAGGAACAGAATTTTATTTGACTCTAGAAAGCATCATGCATCAAAATTTTTTATTAATGATCCTTGCCTAGCCTTGAGATGAAAGAATAGCATTTACGAAGTAAAAGGATGCAAAAATAAGGTTAGCACCATAGGAAGAATACTTTTCTCTTTACAACTCCATTTGATAGACAGTGATAAAAGAAAACAGAAGAAAAAGGAGGTTAGGTGACCTTGCAGTTTTATTTTCAACATCCAAGATAGATCCAAACATCAAGATACCATGGCTCTCCTAGTAATATCTAATCATTCAATGTTCAGCAAAACTTGCTCTGTACACTGAGAAGTATCCAAGAGTCAAAAGATAATTGTCACAAAGTACCAGCTAATGTGCAAGGTAGAAATTGTAGAGGTCCAGAAAAAGAAAGGAAACAAGAGAAACCAAGGTGAGGAGTTTGTCCCTCTTCCTTTGCAGGTATGGTTATTATGACTTGCTGCAAAGGTCAGAAAAATAGAACGGATGTGTACTGGAACTGGCTGGGATGAGACAAATATCCTAATATTATCCTGTAATGCCCTAGTTTCATGGGCCAAATATCCAGATGTTCTTAGTCCAACTTTTCCAATTCTTACCTGCAGGCAACTACAGAATTACATCAAATTTCAAAAGTTTGTTTTCCTTACCTTTTTGTTAATTTCCATCATTTTCTCCTTCTGGTTCTTACTGTAAAGTTTCCAAGAGAGTGAACAGTTCTATGAACTCTCCAATTTTCCCCAAGCATAAATTCTATTACAGGATTTAGGAATTTTAAATGCCACATTGTCATTATTATCTGCTGTCTTCTTAAGGAAATGTAATAATTTCTTTCAAGTACCATAATTTTGCATCACAAATCAATTCTAGTTTCCTTTGCAAGAATCTATAATTACAATATATGTAAAATTATTTAAATTTTAGTAAACTATTAACCTGACTCATTTATTGGAAGAAGGGTTTGAATTACAAGGAAGAGGCAGCTTTTTTGTCAGTTTGGGAAATACGTCTTTTGATTACCCCCACCTTTCAAGGTCGCATGTATGGACTTTTAACAGCAACACTGAAGCAGCCTGTTAAAACAATTGCTTTGTATCCAAATCATAGAAAAACCATTTAATCCCAAAGCAGAGAGTGGTGTAACCCAAACCAGTTGTATTTTTCAGACTAATAACCATTAGCACTTGAACACTTATTGCAGTAAACACTGTTTTAACATTGAACTACCCAGAGGAGCCTTCATAGCTGTGAATGCTATATCACATCACCACTGGCAGAGGAAGGAGACTCTGAACTTTTCTCTCTCTTTCTTTTATTTATGCTTGGACTTCCAGCACTGCACATCAGATAGCCAGGGTCTTAATCTGTCCTATATCAGACTGCAAAAAATAATACAACGTGCTTCTTCTGCTGTCCTTGCATGGACGAATCACACAGGCACATCCCACAAACCCTTCACGTGAGCGGTTCCTTCCCTGTGGAAAAGCATCTCTCCTCCCGAGGATTTCAGCTAATGCTTCTGGCTTATAAAAGTTTAAGTGCAATCAGTTACACTGAAGGTTTATACTGCAGCCCTTGATTGTATTTTCTGTGCACGCATTTACATCAGGCACATGAGTTATATAAAATAGCTTGGAGTACAAAAATATGGTTATAACATAGGAGTACCAAACAGCACAGAATTAGAACAGTTTTATTACCGTAATACCTATTTATATACAGACCCCCCAAATTAAGGATTTTTTTCTTTTTTAAGTCTAAGTATTCTTCCCAAGTTGACAACTGTAGTGTACACTCTAAAAACTGCAAATTAACAACACAAATCTATTTTAACCCCTACATTGTCTATGCAGTCTGCACCAATCCTCTCTTCCACACAAAAGTGTATTATAAATAATCTCACAAAATGTAACGTATGTTTTATTGCACATTGTACATGCCAGTATTTAAAAGAAAGGCTCAAACCTTTCACTGGATAACTAATTGTTTAAATAACTAGCATTTACTTGTGTTATGAATACTACTGCATTTTTCAGGCGCTAATCTTAACTCATAATTTAAAAGAATAGCAGAACAGAAAATATGCCTTGAACTTTATCGCTTTTGTAAAAAAAAAAGAAAAAGCTTCTTTAATTCTGCTGACCTCTACTTTATAAAGTCATTAAAAACATCTGACCTAATTAAAAACACTGTTTCAAAATTTCTGCATGTTTTACTATAAAATTATGCATGTAGCTGCTTGTGCAGTCATCTATTCCTTCTATTTGGCAGAATTAGATGTCGCTGTGCTGTACTGACAGGAAAGCTGAGTTACAGATGTCCTAGTGTGAGCTACAGGAGTTGTTTTATCAGCCTCTGCTCTGCTGGTCTGCACAGGGGCAACATGTGAGGAGCTGGTCAGACACCTGGACAGCTTGGGATAAAAGGACACTGGGCACAAATTGCTACCCAGCATCAAGGCCATGTATAACTCCTGTTAAGCAGCTCTCTAGACTAAGGAATACAAGTAATTTATCATTAATACGTGGGTTTATGATATGCTGTACTAAAATACAGTAGCTAAACAAAGAGAATGATTGGTTGTATGACATATGCGTCAGCTGGTAAAAATGCCACACTGGATAAAAATCTGTGTTTTGAGGGTTAAAATTCTGGCATGAACAAAAAGATTTCCAAGTGGATTGATCAAATGTTTTGCCAAGAGTTTCTAAAGCTATTAGCTATCAACAGCTCCAGAAGGGGGTAAAAATAGCAAAACCAAACCACTAAAATTGCACTATTACAAAAGAAACAAGTCCATGAAAGGGAGAGTCACCAGGTGCAGTTAAGGGACAGCCACTTCGAGAAGCCGATTGTTTTTTCGCTTGCAAGTCGGGATGTTGCCATTTTTCTGGCTGCCTTGTATGAACTTCACACATACTTTGTCTTGTTTGAACTGCACCAGGAACCTAAGAGAGGGAATAGTAAAAAATTTAGTTAGGTGTGGAGAGAAAAAAAAAATGACATATGAGGGGCAGAAGTCTTTTCCTGTTGGATCTCTAAGGATCACTTCAAAAAGTTGTCACTTTCAGCTCTGTATTAGGAATAAAGACTTGGGGAACAAATACAAAAGCCATAGGTAATGGTATGGCTACAGTGTCCTTTGGATTGTATCCCTTTTAATGATTGCTTTTTGCCCATAACTGTGGATATTTTACAAGTTAGTTTGCTATTCTTTTAGAAGAAAAGCAGTTTGAAACAGAATTTCTCATGTACCAGAAATGCAGCAAAGACTATTTCCAACTACTTCACTGTCAGCCAAAGGGACTTCTCTGTTTTCACGGAATACTTCTGTAGCAACACTGGGAGTTCTCTTCCTCTGATTTATGCTTACTTTAGTACATCTGGTATTTTAGCAGCTCTGCTATGTCTAATACTTAGTTAGCCTTTATAGCCCCCTGCTCAGCAACTGGGAAAAACTCACTTCCTGTCCAGCAATCTCCAAATTTAGACATTTTCTACAGTTCAGGGTGAATTAATCTGGATTTGACTCTTCACTTTTTACTGGAAGTGAAATTTCACTGAATGTGTAGAATAGCTTTTAAAAAAACACCACCACAAAAAAAACCAAAACATGCTCCTGTGGAGCCTCAAATCTCTTACAGATCTGGACAGTGAGATTAAAAGCAGTAAGCAAGGCAGTGCTGCCTCTTGGCTCACATTCAGTGCTTGCTGACCTAAAAAGTCCCTTGTAACACAGCCGATTTTCCCTTTTAGCATCCTTAAAAATCCTCCAGCAGAGGCCAAAAACTTCAAAGAATTTGCTTTGCAGCCGGAAACCACAAATCAAGCTGATGGCAGAGCTCAGGGGAGGAAGTGGCCTCTGCTGCGCTGAGCTGCCTTTTGGTGCTGCACAGCTCAGGCACTCAGGGCTTGCTCAGTGCTCGCAGCCATGCAGGCACCCCAAAAATATGTGCAGCTCTTACAGCCATGGTCTCATCACCAATGCTGCATTTTCCTGAGCCCACTGCTCCAATACTATGCATTTGAATGCTGTGTCTCTTCCTAAACGTAGCCCTCCATCAACAGCATTCTTATATCAGCTCTCTTCCCAAGAAGTAGAGTAGTCAAAATAAGGCCACATTTTCTCCTCAACCCCTAGTTGTCCTTGTGCCTAAACTCTAGCACGGAGAAGACTCCTGCATCACCATCAACAGAGATGGGACCGCGAACAGCTTAAAATTATTTAGTCTGGATAAGCTCAATAGCAATATACACATGAATGTTTTTAATCTGCAAGAGAAGAAACAAAAACCACATCCCAAAGAGCAAGACTCTCTGAAAGTAGGCTGTTTTCCAGACCTAAGGCAAGCAGGCAGTCCAGACTAGTGCAATGCATGCTTAAACTTTGCCTTAGATGTTTATTCCTTTTTAGCCCCCCTTAAACTAGAAACTTACTGGGGATAGCCATACTCTCTTAGAGACTAAAAAACACACACTTGAGCAAATTAAATGACATCTGGTAACAGAAAAAGGAAAATTGCAGATTTCATTTTCAAGGGAAGAGCAAAATTAGCCTTTTAATAAATCCTCAATTCTGAACAGATACAAACTGTACTCACTACCATGACTCCAGAACACAAGCAGTATGGTGCAACCAGATAAAAAGGTTCACTTTTTGCCTACAGGAAATTTACTTCACCATTGTTAAAGGGTTCCAAATTTTCTTATTTATTCAAAGTGAATAAACCAGCCAAATCAACATTAGTAAAAAGAGGGGCCACTTCACAGAACAAAAGTGGCACATGAAAATGGTGGAGTAAGTGGGAGACCCTTAACAAACTTTAGGAGTTCATACACACACACAAACACCTTTATTCCATAGCTAAAAACACCAGAAGGCCAGTCCTTATTTAAGGCCAAAATATGAAACTGTGCCAAGCAGAAAGAAATACTATTTCAAGATGCAAACTTTTCATCAAACAAAGCTTTTTAACAACCAAAGAACCTCAATAGGCTGATACACCTTCATAAGAAAGAAGATAGAGTTTCATAAACCTACATTGGACTTGGGAAGGGCTTTGTATTCTTTTTGGGTTGTTTTCAGAAGAACTTGTCACCTAGTGTCCACTGTTAACTCTAAATATTTCATAGTAATCTGTGAACTTTTCAGTCACATGCAAAATTGTTCTCTCAAATGTAGTAACTCTTGATTATTTCTACAGCAGCAATTCTGCTTCACAGCCCTATTTGAAACTACTTTAACTAAAGAACATTTTCTGTAACGACTTTTAGGGACATAAAAGTCAAAATGAATACTATAAATGAGCACACACTGAAAACTGGATCCTTCTTTCCAAGTAGTTTGTCAAGAGAAAAAAAAGTATTAGCTACACAAAAGTGTTTTGCTTGTTCTGACACTAGGTATTTGACTTTTTAGCATGCTGCATTGAAGAAAATGTACTCTTAAGCAAACAAGAAACATACTCATCAGATATCTCAATGTTGAGCTTCTGTTTGGTTTGGCTGAGAGTAGTGCGGTAGAGTTTAGTGGCCATCTCAATAAGGTGATCGCTGCTGAACAGGAAATCTCCTTTACTGGCAGCTTCTGAACCCTGAAACAGGAAGGAAAGCAGTCAGGACTACCAAAACCTAGAGTATGATTAACTGGCAGCCAAGCAGGAGGGTTTGCAAGTAGTCTTCTCTTCCCAGTTTAAGGAAACAACAACCTTTGTCTTCTAAATTATATAGGTATTGCAGTGCAATGTGTAGGATCAAATACGATTTACACCCAAATAATCAACAAATCAAGTGAGAAAGGTTAAAAAAAAAGTCCCTTCTGGCCCTAAAGGAGGGTCATCTTCATTTTCCTACAAAACTGGTGTTTCTGTATTCCGTTTTTGGATACACCACAGCTAGCTTCCAATATTTGCAGAAAGGAACAAAAGCAAATTACCAACACCAGGATTAGGATGATGACATGGATGAAAAGACACTGCATATAATAGTCCTCAAATTCATTTAGGCTAGAATACGTATGTCAGCTTAATGATTTTAGCAGAGCAGTGGTTACAGCGCAGTGAGGCAAATATAGCACTGAGCTAAATTCTTCAGAACTGAGTAACGAATTAACTGCACCTCAATGTAGAAATATTATACCAGTATATATAAGGAAAACACTGGCACAAGGCACCTGAACTATATTACAAGTGAAAAACTCTGATCCTGAAGGGACTGCAGTGAAACATGAAGTCTGATTTTCACAGTTAAATGATCATTCATAATGTAAGGAACTGTTCTCATTTGGCTTCAGTAACTTAATGTCAAAGTTTTTTTCAGCTATGGCAAAGTTCAATAAATTTCTAAGCCCATAAGCTAACCCCTGTGGTTTAAGGCTACGAGATAATTAACAAACAGGTTTTACATCACTGCACGTAAAACAGTCGTATTATAATGTGCTGCAGTTGTAACCAACCTCCTTGAGGTGCACTGCAAAAAATCCATCATTCTGGGAGCTCATGGACACTTTGGTAACATCTCCCAGTGGAACCTCTGACTTGATAGTCCCAGATTTTTGATCCGCAAGAAGAACGTTATTTTTGGTTAATAAGAAAATCCTGGATGCAGCCTGTGAAAATGCAAAAATGCAGTTTATTGAGATTATTATATTCACAAGGAGAGAACTGGTTTCCATCAAGCACTTACTAAGACTTCAAGGAGTTCACAGAGTTAAAAAGCTTGGCACACATTAGCAAATGTGACCATCTGATGTTCAGTAAAATCTGTAGATCAGTTAAAATCAGGTCAAATTTATTTATGTGTCTAATTATAGGCTGAGAAGCTTAGCTCATTTTGGCACATATGCTCAGGTATAAACAGTTCCTATAATTACTGGCTTACAGCTGTAAAATTCAGAACGTGAAACTCTGAAACTATGCAAATCAGGATAGCCTCATTTCGCATGCTCTTTAAATCTCCAGGAAAATCACCACACACTAAGTCTCTATATTGATCATTATTCACCAAAACAATGATGCAGAGCAACACAAATCATCTAAGTACTTTTCAGAGTTATGTTCTCCTTGCTTTATCTACTGGAATTACCCTTTAGGAGGATAAGCATTAATATTTTCAAAAGACAAATATTTTTAAAGCATGAAATGTGTGTTCATAAATTTGTCTTAGAATATAGTAAGAAAGAGAAATGAGAACTTAATCCACATACAGATTTTTCTCCTGTAAACTTTTAAAGAATAGAATCTTTATTACAATTAAGAAGTAGCTGCCTGAAGCACATAGAACCATAGTTCATTGATTTATTATTTTTTAATCTTGAGAGCTGTAGCCTAGGCAAGTACAGGAAAGATACTGTCTTCATTTAATTAGCTTCTTCTAAACCAGAAAATTAACTTGGCATCAACAACAGGCAACCTAATTTCAATCCTACAAATGCATAAATGACATCTACATCCAAGAGGTTGAGATCTACTACTTCCAATATTTAGACAGATCTGGTGAAAGCAGTTAAGTTTACTAAGGCAGAATAATACTTCCTGTTGTAATAAGTATAATTTAAATGCAAAATGTGTTCTATGTTGGCAGAATAAAAAGGTACCCACCATATTTAACGATTTTATATAAAGGATACAAGAAACTTGGCTCTTCATTCCAAAGAGCTTTGGAAGACAGGCAAACCTAGCAGAGTATGCCAATCATAATTTTAAAAGATAATAAAAACTTAAATTTTCTAAATACTTGAATAAGATAGTCTCTAAATGTTTACTTTCTTTAATTGGCAAATCTTAACTGAGTACAGAGTTACATTTAGTTGTGACACAATACAGTCTGTTACCAGTTGATGAGAAGACTTTTTTTGTTTGGAAAAGTCACTGGAAACTACAAAACAAGATTTCAGTAATCTTTACATAAGTTTAAAAGAGGTGTTTAAAATCACCAGGTTACTGAAAACCAACATTTCCAGTCTTGCTCTTAAAAATACACATAACTTTAAAAAATCCTCAGACTATTACAAGTCTCACTTTCAATGTATTCATAACAAAAATTATCTACCCTTCCGGATAAATCAAATCAATGTGATTACCTTCCCATTGGCTCTGTTGATCTTATTCACAACTTCTGCAATAATGATCTTTTCATCCACAGCATCTTTGAGTTTTTTGTACTTGGGGTTCTCACTGATCTCCAGGTAAGCGCCTTGGAATGGCTGCCCAACACTGGCCAAAAGAAAGGCAAAGGAAATAAGAGTTAAACATGAACCTCGGGTAAGAAGCAAACCTGACACCATCACAGGCTTCGTGAGGAGATGCACCAAATTTTCAGTGATGGTGAATGAAGAGAAAGTTATCACCAAAGACAGAATAGGATGGGGTTTTTCCTTGCTCTGGAAGCATTTTGCAATTAAATGGGCCAAATTGCTTTGGATATCAGAGACATGAACACTCTTGAATATGCAGCCAACTGTGGTTTGAAATCACCCAGTAAGAGTCTGTGAAAACAGAAAACAAGACCTGCGTAGGACTGACACACTATTGATACTGACAGGCAGGACTTCAGTGACAGACATGAACTTGCTTTCAAGATCTGCTGCTGTTTGTGAAACATGTAGCACTCCTTGTCAAGATCTGCTACACATGCAAATTCCCCCATTTTTATACACCTCAGGGTGTTAAGATAAGGGCTTCACTACAGGCCATGAACTGATGAGTAGTTGCTGCTTGCTTTGTTAGGAAGTCACTTTAAAAACGGTGCTTTAACAACAGTCAAAGCATTAATGCAAAGCTTTGCCAAGATTGGAGCCCAAGAGAAACCAATACATTATGTGAACAGCACTGCCTTTGCAATTGCATCTCTGGCACAGAGAGATGGGAAAGAAGAGGAAGGGTACTGGAATTTTAGTACCCACAAATTCCTCTCTCTCCTTAAATAATTATATTACAGACAGAAAATTAGCCACATCCTATGAACCATTATCATACTGATTAATGAGAAACTTTTTACAGTAATTTTCTCTACCCTTAGGCCAA
The DNA here is from genome assembly GCA_013400315.1 of Bombycilla garrulus. NCBI lineage: Eukaryota > Metazoa > Chordata > Aves > Passeriformes > Bombycillidae > Bombycilla > Bombycilla garrulus. Next base: position 80,395 of record VXBU01001522.1, read on the forward strand.
TCAGAAAAAACCCCAACAAAACAACAGTAGGAGCTAATCAGCTCTAAATACCAGACAAAAAGAGATGGAAATGTTTCTAAATGAATGCAGGGTAGGAAAAGCATTCCAACTTTCCACCATGTTGGAGCTTCAGTGGTTTTTGGTTTTTATTAATTAGCATTTTGAAACCATAGTCATCAAAACAGTAGAGTCCCTGATCAAACAATAACAAGTTATAGCTAAAACTGAAATGAATCCACAGTTCCTCTATCGCATATACCACTCAAGAATGTCTTGAATAAAAATGACTCATATATATATATATATGTGTATATATATATATATATATATATATATTTTGCTGTATTTCATTGCTCAGCTTTGATGTAAAAAGTACCAAATCAGGGATATAAACAGAATTCCTTCCTTTCCAAGGAGCTCTATGCTAAGTCAGATGCATACTGCCTAAAACCTAAAAAAATCCTGCTTGCTCACAGGAAAGTCCAAAGGCACCATCTTTCTCTTTTCCCAGCAGCATAAAAAGACATTCCAAAACAAATAAGGAACAAACCACAAGACAGCACATACAGGCATTAAGTAAGTGATCTACTGAAGGGAGAAAAAGAGAAACATATACTGAGCCTATGACAGGGAAACAGGAAATGTCTCAATAAAAAAATGACACAAAACAAAACCAAGGAAACACACAAACAACAAGGGAAGCTCGTCCATGCACAGAACTATTCTCATAAACTCTTGCAGATTCCTGTTCCTCCCTCTGCTGAACCTTGCTTCTCATTTTATTTGTTCCTGCTCAGCTCAAACTACAGCTTCTAAGAGAAAACTTTCTCAAGATGGAAAAGATGGTTGTTTTCAAGAAAAAAACCCACAATTTAGAAGCTCATATTCACTTAAAAAGTGCAAGCCAACTTATTTCAAGAATATCACATCTCACTTTTGTCAGTTTTATTGCATACCAAAAGAAGTGTATTCCTTAAATAAAATTAGATACTACTGCACTTCCTTGAATAATGCTGGCTCTATAGATAGCAATGACAAGAATCTGTCAGTTTTAAAGAACTCAATAATCTGAGAAACCAGAAAACTTATTTGTAGTGATTTCACATTATTAAAAAAAACCAAAACAAAAAAACCCAACAACAACAACAAAAAAGAACAGTGTATGTAACTCTTAAATTACCTTGTCTTCACCTTAGAGCACTATGGTGAATGTGCTAAGTTTGAGCACAGGAGAGCTCCCTAACACAGCTCATCTGGGAGTGAGTGACATTGTCACTCAGAGCCTTCCAGCTCACTCCACTTTCATTATCGCAGGAAACAGTCTGATGGGAATGAGGGGAAAGGGTGAAAGCTGTTCCGTTCTGCAAGTTGCTCAAACTTGTACAGCATGAGCGCGTCATGGGGGGTTAGAACAACAAATCACCACAGATTCTGGACAGAAGTTCTTGCTATCACACAACTGGTGTCTGTAACAACCCTTAAGTTTGCTTCTAACTGAGGTCAATTTCCAGGATAGTAAAGGCAAATGATGGAGGGATGTTGTCAAACCAGGAAAATGCACTTTCCTGCTTGAGACAAAAAGCAAAGTCTCGCTTAGTTTCCCAAATCTATGTAAGGATATTGTATTTCTTGTACATTAAAAGCAGCAGAATCAGTCATTACCTGGCTGGATATAAAGCCTTCTTGTCCTTGAAAAGTTCACTTGCTTCCAGTTTTTCTTCATATATAAGCCTCTGCTGATCTGTGAACTGATCTCTGTACTTCTTACACTACAAAACAGGATATATTAAACAAACCATAAAATTATCTTTCCCAGTCTCACAGCACCACAGACTAATGTTTGCTCATTGCTCAAGATGCACATTCTTTGTATGCTTCTGAAGTGATTCAGCTCCATCCCACATGCCACTGATAACAAACAGGAGAGGTGTTTTTCTCCTCACCCATTCTAGATACTTTTGAATTACACCAGAAACAATATATAAAACATCTCCTGTAAGCATGTTGCACTTGAACATGAGCTTAATCTATGAGATACCATTCATTGGAAGAGTGCGCTAAAAAGGTTCAGAGAACCATAAATACAGTTCCACAATTTTGGAAGTTTATGTAGGCAGAGAGAAAGAAAAAAACACAGCTGACAGGGTGAGTTTTGCAGGCGCAGAAAGAAAAACTGTTTCTTGACAATTCACAGAAAACACAGCCCACAAGACCAGTAAAATGCCCCATCAGTGCTTGTACAGATTCTCGCCGTTCTCTCCATCCAGAGATCCAAAACAAATTTCAGCTAACCACAGCTTATATGTAAAAAATTCCACCCAGCACTTCCAACATTGGTCTAAGCCCTGGCCATGGACACAAGCATTACAAGCTATCAATTAACAGGCTGATGGTAGGAAGCAAATCTCTCTCCCTAGCCCCAGAAACGAGTAGCCAGGATAGTTATGCCCCTTGCAGGCCAAAGGCAATTATCAAAAAACATACTCTTTCCAAAGAAATAAAACTATCCTGGCTGGAATCAAAGGAAATACATCCTAAAAATAGACCCTTTGTGAACAAAAATGTTGAAAATCATGGGAAGAAGTTCTGCATAGACTGGACCAGAATGTGTCCTACCCTCCACAAATGGAAAATCCTCTTAAGCTCCTTGTGAGTTGAATCCAAGAAAAGGTAAGGCCTTGCTGGCCAGGTTTTATCTATCGGCGATAAAGAAGGCATCTTATTCTTCATTTCCAAGAAGTATTTTTGCATCTGTGATAAAATTGAAGCAAGATGTTTTATTAATGTTCAAATATCAGAGTTGTTAAAGTATGCAAGGAAAGCAGATGCTCTGTGATTAAAAAGCACAGTTACCAAACTGCAACTCTCAGCTCTGGGGAACCAGAACATAGATTTTTAAAGCCAGGTATTATATTGAGAAACAGACCTTTAGGTATAACAGAAGTGTGGCAAATACTTCATACCACTCTTACACCTTCAAACATTATCACTGTCCTTTCTTTACAATATCAGAATATTACTTTGTCACTTTTCTATGTGTTTGGACATTTCCTTACAAAGACTATCATAACATAACTGTTATATTTGATAGGAAATAAAAGCTTAAAACACAGAAAGTGTACATGTGCTTTGTAGAGATATATACATACAATTCTCTGAAGGGTAAATTCATAAATTTTTCTTCCAGCATTGGCTCTGAAGAATTTCCTGTACTCTCTACGGACCTGGAAAGTTAAACAAACCCTCAAAATGAATATAAAGAATGTATTTGTTTGCACAGGTACTTTTTCAACAAGCTCTATGGTAGAAACATTAAAACAAGCATACGTACATGCAAAGAGTTCCCTGAAATAGGAACATCATCTGGTAACACTTAAATGATGTGAAACAGACCATGGACCATGATGTCTGAAAGATACCTCAGTTGACCTGAGTGCAATTATTTGCAAACTTATCAAGGAATTTTAAATACTTCCTTCCAAAAAGGCAAATTATTCAAATACTGTCAAATTCACAGCATGAATCTACTTTCAATAGGCTTTTGCATAAAGATGGACTGGAAAAAGTGAGGCATCACCAGTGATGACAATTTTCCTGTGTCTGAAGTGCCACTAGCCTGATGTTAATTACTGGTAAAATTTTCAGATATTTCTCCTTTAAAATTCTTAATACAGAGAGTTTGCTATAATAAAAAGGGTGGTTTGTTTGTTGTTTTTTTTTTTTTCAGAGCAGACTTCTGCATGCAAAAATTCTTTTCACACAAGCAGTCTTCATTCCAAAAGAAAAATAAGATTATGGTGCTTTGTAAGAGCAGAGAATCAACACAAAGGCTGCTTAATGTCAGCAAGCTTGATATTTGTTCCCAAAATTTATTTGAAAACCAATAAAATAAAAAAAAAAATTAAACCATTTTTTGCAGGTGGTATTAATTTTTAACACATAATTGGAAGTGCAAGTTTTAGAGCACTTGTTTTGTCTTTTGTATTTCTATCAGTGCTAATTAGCATAGATGAAAGTTCAGAAAAGGCAATAAGGGACAGCCCAACTGGTTTGCAGTTTTATGTGACACTCAAGCTCACCTCAAGTTAGCTGAAACATCCCCCAGATTCATTTGCCCAGAACTCTGGCACAGCCTGCAACACACCTGTTATGGGTTTTGGGCAAAACCCAGAGAAAACATCATGGCTTTGCATAATTTACCCCAGAGCAAAATTTAGTGGTTTTAGCTAACTCACTATGTGCTGCTGGCTTCTCTGTAACCAGAATATAAAGGGAAACCCATAGAATAAAATCCTCTTCAACTTACAGAAAAAAAATTTACCCTGGTACCCCCTTCTGCCTCATAGTGAGTCATGCATTTAAGATAAACCAGCATTTGGAAAGCAAGAATCTGTCATCATCTGGGGACAAAAAATACCCCAGAGGTAAACAGATTTTGTTTAATTACACATTAAGACACATCAACAAAACTGGCTGCATTCAGCTGTCATCATTCCAAGCAAATTCAGTGCATATTTTTTTCCTCCTCACTTTATAAGAAAAAAATATCAGAGTTTTTATTCACTAATTTTCTGCAAGGCTTAGTGCTCTATAATTAGAGTACATCCTTTATTAATTATTCAGGGATGGTAATTAACACTCTCAAAGGCACTCCAACCACAATCATCTGAAATTTCACCATAGATTCTCCTTAATGATCTTGCTTCGTAGTATTCTTTGCGAGCTGCAAGGTGTGCAAATTAATTTGGGAAGAAAGGGACTGATAGGCACCCATGCATCCTTTGCTGCAGAGAAGCTGCAAAGCAAGCACTGAGAAATGCAAGCTGCTCCAGAAAAGCCTACATCTGGAAAGTACCACAAATGCTATTAAAATTTACTTGGCATACAATTAAAAAAAAAAAAACAAAACCAGAAACTAAATAACAAATCTTCACAACTTAATGGCTTAATCTTCATCATTTTGGTCAACTTTAATTCTTCAGACTCACATGTCATGGGTGAAAACACTTTGCCCTCAAACTACCTGTGGTAACAGTAATACATTGGAATGACAGACTATAGTCTTATTCAGAAAAATCTGTGTGTTTCAGGTGAGATGGAAATTGGAAATGTAGATTACGCTATTCACTGAAAACCACACCACAGATAGCAGAAATGTATTCCTGCTCTAATGTGCCTTAAAGGTTTTGGAGTCATCAGCTTGCATTTAAATGCTGCTGCTTGATATAAAACAGCCTCTGAGTTCTCAGGAGGGACATGTCCTTGTTTTAAAATCATAAAAACAGACCTACTTTGGCAGTAGTACCCAAAGTGTGATTCTGATCTGCAGAATGACTTCTTAAAATAGCTCCTTTGTATTTTCCAGCTCTGGTATCCATGTATGTATTGTAATGGATTTTTTAAAATACAAATGAACATGTAATTATATGTTTTCTAACTATTTTTCTAACTACTTCATCACTGTTGGGATAAGTACAAGAATATGAGAGCTGAACTTTACTCTGCAATATCAAATGAATTGTTCCTTTCATACCTCTGTAGTCTACAATATCCCTAATTAGCAGAAGTCACTCCCAGCCAAACGAAGCAGATTCAGATTTCCGCAGCTCTTCTGGACTGCATCTGCAAAACTGTGCTATGTAAATCATTTGGGCACAGACCTGAAACAGACCTTCATCTTCAGATGAAGATGCCATTTTCATAGTCTATTTACAGAGCAGAACTACATTTTTCCAGATTACAGATGTGTTTTCTTTTGCCAACCAGTCCTTGAAAGCAAGGGATGAAAAACAAAACACTTTTGCTCATCTCAATTTTTCTAGGAACTCATGGCTGTCACAAGCCACGGGTAGCTATGTGCAATGCCAGGCCCTAAAAAGGCTGCTGGATGCAACAGGACACCACCACTGCCTTTACACCATGTCCTCCTCGACACTGGGTCCACTGTGAGTAGCAGTGAGAGTCTTACACTTCCACCCTGCTTCCCCTGCTAACAAGCAGAGGTCACAACAAGAAAATACATCCTAGTAATCTTTCTAGATAGGACCTTTGCCAAGGTAGGTCAGTTTTTAAAGCCTTTAATCTGACTTTTGTCTCTCTCTTGAAAACTGCGATTCCTGATATGAAAAACCCCCAATGCCTCAATGTTGCTGTAAGGCAATTTCAGCTTATGACTTTTTTCAGCCATGACAAAGTTAAACAATATGTAAAAAAACATCCCTTCTACTGAGCCCGCACAACTGCTTGTTTATTAAGTGTTAGTAAGATGTGGCACACTTTATTGAGTTCACATTGACAGATGGGAGTGCTGGAGAAAGTACCTTCAGTCCAAGCCAGTAAGCCCAAATGACTGCCACAGCATGCTTACGCCTAGCCTCCTCCTTCAAGCGTTTCATCTCCCTCCGAGCCTAAAAGGTTCAGAGAGTGAACAAAAGAGACAGCCTAATGCAGACAGCGCGCATCTGGGAAACACCTCTCCCACACTGACAGCAGGGAACAGGATGGAGGAGCAGCGCTTGCTCTGGGACCAGCATGCCCTGTGAGGGGGTGTGAAGCCACAGAGAAAGGCTAAACAGCCTCCACTGCTATTGACATGGCAGGCACAGGTGGGAATTTTGTCAGCCCTGCCTCCTCCTCTTCTGTGTGCACTTCCCATAACTTGATTCTAACAGGAGAGCTTTGCCTGCAGTTTCACGATCAAAATTATGCATGTTAAAATCAAGACTTACTAAAATCTCACTATCTAGTCCCTTCTTCCACTGGCAAGTGCCTGGCCAGGACAAAATCAGCTCTGAAATTATGTGCCATGATGACTTTCCAGCATTGTAACAAGGGCTTTTATTCTGAAGGTTATTTTTTGTTTTGATCTTTAACATAAAGATTTAAAAAAAAAATATCTGGCCTGTAAATGTCTGTCTGTGGAATTAAGGGGTAAAGCCATCAAACCTAGTGCAATCCTCATGTACAAAGAGATACGCACCTTCCTACCTTTCATCAATCATTACATTTTAGGAAAGCAATTTGAGGAATGTGTGGGCAACTTAACAGAATGTCACATTTTAGGAGATAGCAGCACATTTTTTATTCAGTTATCTGGTGACAACACTCAAGGAAGAGTTCCAGTATTACAGGCTCAGTCAGAGCAGCTCCAGTCCTGTATCTGCACTTGTCAAGCTGTAAGTTATCACACCTGTGCAGCAGCATTTCCAGCCTGTGCCAATTATGCTCTTCTGGAGCAGCTGGAGAGGTTAATGTGCAGTAGATGTAGACTCAGAGATTGTGTTTCCACTCATCTGCTTGGCAGGAAAGCTCCTACTGCACAGCAATGTAAAAGCAAGAGCTATGCAAAGCTAAGTATTTGTCTATCTTGTGAAAAGGAAGGAAACTGAGTATTTGAGGCCCATTCTTGTTTTATTTTTTTTTTTTTTTTTAGCTTGTTTGGGGGGGTTTTTTTGTAAAGCAAGAGACTTCTGATGCTAGCTTTAAAAAATTTTTGTTCTAAATATTCCCCCAGGAAAAGATAAAAGATCACACCAATAAAAAGTTGCCTCTCTCATCAGAGACTGCAATTATTTTTTCTAATCGTAATTAAATTTATATTATTATCTTTATATATTGTTATATTTACATTATTTCTATTTAATAAATAAGGAGACAATTTTTCACTAAATTCCTGTGAGCCAGTTGATAAAAATAACTATTAAACCATGTTAAAAATGATCCAAATCGGCTAAACATTTAAATGAGGAACTTTAACATGGTTACCATTATTGCATCCACTGGACATATCTTTTAATCCAAAGGAATATCTTAAAACTATGAAAAAAAAATCTCTTCTGCAGTACTGAGTGATTTTTTTGGTGAAAGGAACTTCAGTTAAAAATAAAATAAATTCTCAATTACTTAATCAAATGTAGAGGAAACTGTGTGTCTGTCAAATTATATCATTACCTAAATATCAACCTAGAACTGAAAAGTTCCAAAGACTCTCTAGTATGAAGAAAATTCTGTACACGTTTGTTTGGATTCCCAGAGCTGCCATTTTGTTGGAAATCTAATAGATTTATACCAAAATAGCAACAGTTAAACACAGCATTATACTCCAAATGTAAATTGAGCACATTTCTCCATCCAGTTGGCAAAGTGTTCTAACAACACACCCACGACATAAATAATAACTGAAAAATGTTTAAATCTAATGTACTTAAGGCTTTCAACTAAATTAGGGATTTATTAATTGAAACCAATATAAACTTGACCTCTAGTGAACAGCATTTCAAATGCTCACATAACCCACAAACTACAGGCTGGGGATTAGCAAGAATCTTTCAGTGGGACTTTGCTTCTGAAAACAAACAGCTGATGCTGAAATTCCTGGGATTTTTCCAGAGCTGTAAGTTTAGAATTGCAAACTAACATCATTTTCTGATAAAAGATCAGCTCATAAAATTTTGCTTTACTTGTACTCATTGCATTTTTTTATTGGTTCAAATCACAGCCAGAGAATCAATCAAATCATAACTAAAATTTAAGGAAACTTAATAATGTTGGTTTGAACTTGTAGATGAAGACTGTCCAGGGTAGAAATTATAATATGTGGTGAAAATATCAGCTGGATCACTAACATAGTGGCACTGAAAGCACTTGTTGTGGGCGTGGGGAGGAACACATCAAAAACCCCCAACCTTCTCTCCCCCCCACAAACCATACTGCATATTTACATGTAGTTAAATGCATTTCCTAATTTAAGATTACTCTAGTCCAGTCATTTTTAATGTAGTCTAATGGCTTGTTAGTGCAAATCTGTACTTGGTTTTGCCATGCAAAGAATTTCCTACTCTACAAAAAACTGGCATACAAAATGCTATCAGATTTATTAGGTGTGGCATGAATGGAAATGGAAGGAATCTATGATCACGCTCTATTATTTAAGAGTGAATTGTATTAGTCATTAATTCTCAGTATGAAATAGTGATTACATGCTGATATTGTTGAGTAATGAATGGATGGGGGGAATGTGATATGTGCATGAAGTACCTTATATCCAAGCCAGAAAGCCCAAATAACAGCAATAGCATGTTTATTTCTAGCCTCGTCTTTCAGTCGTCTCAGTTCCCTTCGTGCCTGTGATGCATTTGAAAACGGGATATAGAAAAGCTTAGGAAAGAAAAGGTTACTGCAAATTCCCATTGGTGCAAGAAAGAAAGCCAGTACCCAGTCACTACAAACAGCAAATATTAAAGCGTGTCCCAGCTTCCCAGATTGCACCAGCTACGACATGTTAACAGCAAAGAGAAAAAAAAAAAACTGCCCAAGCAGTCAAAGCAGTTTAAGCCACTGACAGAATTCCCAAGTAACTCTCCTGAGGGATAACTTTCTTCATTCTATGTAGGGACAAGTAACTGCACAATTTGTTGCCATTTTCTTACTTGGGTACCGTGCCAATAAGCAGCGATTACTGTGGCAGCCTCATTACAACGCTTCAGATGCTTGAGTTCCCGAAGAAGTTTCCGAGCCTGTAAACAATTTAAAATGTTATTTTTTACTAACTAACTATTTCTATTTTTGAAGTAGGCACTGCAACTTGTAAATCTAGGAAAAACCAAAAAACCACTGCCTCCGAATCCCCAAGTAAACACATTCGCAAATGCTGCCCAGCCTAACATTTGCTACCCCAGGGAGGATTCTGTGCTGCAAGACTTTGGGACTGGGCAGGTTAGGGGATCTTAGTTCAGTGCTCAGTTTTCTCCCAGATTTGCTGCATTACCTGAGATATCTACATGTCTGTTTGCACAATGGCAACAATATTTTTTTCTCCATATAGTAAATGTCTAATCCATTTAGAATGCAATAAAGAATAAATTACAAGTAAATTGCCTGGCTTTAGGTCACACTGAAGGCTACTGTCACACCAGGCTTTCACAGACAGTAATGCTACTGCAAAAGAGCTTGTTCTCCAATGGCAAACAGAAAACTCAAGATGATGCTAACCCAGTTTTCTTCAAATAATGCTCATTGGAAAAGACAGCACATCAATAGTTAGACTGAAAGGATATTTTTAACCCATTTAAACAAAATAATAAAGAAAAGTAAAAATCCCGAGACATAGCAAAATCAAATCATGTTACCTTATTGCTGGCAAACTTTAAAGCCTTCTGGCAGGAGAGGTTATTTACACCAATAGCTACTAACTGCAGCCCCTTGCTTCCCTGTATGACAGAAAGGGAACTGACTCCAGAACTAAAGGCCTCTTCCCTAACGAGAGGGGTAAGCCACCTTTAGCAGGGGGAAAGGTTAATAAGAAAATTAACCTTTCCTCACCCTGCTAAAGCTGAGGAGCCCAGGGTTGTTTTTTCTGTTGCTTTAAGCATCATAGCCGCTTTCATGTGAGCTGTTAATCTTACTTTTACCTCCTACTAAAGCATCATTCCTTAAATATATACTAGGATGGATAACTATCCCTTCACAAAGTACAGACCTCTCAGAGAAGGAGTGAAGTTGTGGCAAACTGAGGCAGAGCACAAGCCCACAGCAATAAATTACCTTCTCAACACAAGGACACTTTGACTCCTCTGCTTAGCAGTTAAATTGAAGATTTAACCCAAGTAACAAATTGTCCAGGCAACCCAGACTCTTTCTTTTAATCCTGCTTTCAATTTGATTAATTCTTTGAGAATCCTGTTAAACACAAAATAACTGCCAACCACAACGTGTTTCTTTCAAATCAGTATTGCTAAGGCCAGGGGCAGAGCCCCAGAGCATCCTTCTCTGGAGCTGCTGGCCTTCTCAGTTCCTTGGCAGAAGATGCCTCTAGGATAACCCAGTGGTTCAGTGTGGTCCCAGCATTCCACTTGCCCCGTTTGCAGGGATTTATAGCCCAGGCAGCACATGCAGATATCCCGAACTCGCCTCTTCTACAGCAAACATGAGTGTTTAACAATGGCTGTGACACAGCCACAGCTCTAAGGAGAGAAGGTGTGAAAGGCAGGAGGCTCAGTGTACTTGGAAAGTGCTTTCTGACCTGCTCCTTACCTCACCAAACAGAGACAGCTGCAGTAACAGGAAACTCACCTTCCACCCTCTGATGTATGACTGTACTGTAATAGTTGAACTCTTTATCTTCTGGTATTTTTTTTGTTGCTGTATTGGAAATAAATAAGTGATGCTTAGAACAGAATATTATATCTGTTAAACACTGCATAATAAACCTTTAATTACTAACATTTGACAGTATGCTTGAGGAGACAAGCACTAAATGTAAAAAGTGAACAATTTCTGACTGAGCAGATCGGAGTGTAGATTCTGTGTTCAACTCAACTGGAAACAAAGCACATCAACAATGCTGCATAGACAATGTCATTCTGTTTACAGAAACACCAAGTTCATGGGTCAGCAGCACAAATGCAGATTAAATGCTAACAGTAAGAGCTTTATTTGTCTTTCCCACCACAAGGGTAGCACACAAACTGTCACAAATGCTCAGGTTTGTTGGCTAAGCTTTTTACTACCTTTTCACAAGACATGTGCTGTTCCTATTACCCACAGTGTCTTTATTACGGCTGATGATAATTTAGGAAGAGAAAAAAAAAGACAAAACCATGGATTACTGAATGAGATGCTGGAGTACTATTTAAGTATGCCAGGTTGAACAATAAATTTCCTGGACAGCTGAGCATTTTCTTTCTAAAAAACTCAGTTCTCCTGCAGCCCAGCATTTAGTACAACACTAAATTGACAGACTTTGCAAAGGGGCTTTTAGACTTGACATTAAGCCCGCTCAGTGACAGTGAAAATCTCTGTGAGCAAGCTGCAGAGGGTCCCCTCCGGGCCACCTTCATGCCATGGCTGCTGTCCATCATGCCCTGCAAGGCAACAGAGAGACAAGTGCCTGCAGATACTTGAGTCATGCCTCCAGCCCAAGGAGTTACTCAAAAACGCTTTATTCACTCCAGAGATTTCCTGTGAAATCTTCCAAAGCACAGTGCCCACCAGTCCTGTTGGTTTAGGAGAACAGTGCCTTCCACCCATGTCAAGAGGCTGAGGAAACATCTCTATCATCACCAGTAAAACAACAGCTGCCATGTTTCACCAGTGACCCGATAAAGGTTTACAGTTAAGAAATCAGCATGTACTGGTCATGTATTTGTCATGTTATTTGTTTTAATTTCTTTATATTTAAAGTTGTGCCAATCTAGCTGCAGTAAGTCCATTTTAAATGCATTAAGATTGCGTGAGATCATAATGATACCGTATGGGCACAATGCAATTCTGTAACAATACTGTTTGTAGCAACAGAGCTTTGAGTCACACAGAGAGAAGAGTTTTTACAGTAAAAAAGTATGCTTCAGTCATATTTCCAAATCTATACTTCCCTCTAATTATCCAAGAAAAGTGAACCAAACACTGACGGCTTTCAAGAGGACAAACAGAAGTGCTTGTCAACTGAAAAACAGGGATTTTTCAACTCTGCAGCTTGCAGTTTAAGAAGACTTCCTTTTCTTGCTTTACAAAGGTTTCTGATATGCTTGTGCTATTCTCTAGCAATAACAAAATGCAGTGGAGAAGCTCAAGAGTGGTTTTAAAAATAAATAAATCTTTTTTATCACCTAAGTCAGTATTATTTACTAACTGCCAAGAAGACACAGAAGAGTCATATAACAGTGCTGTTCAGCTCATGGCACAGCACATCCAATCCACACATAGACCTGAAACTGCTTTAGGATGAACTGCATCAATGATGATACTAAATTATGAGTCTAAGGAGCTACAATTAAAATAAACCCCTACAGGCAGCATTCTTGAGTCTAAGGCAAATGTTCCAAATAAGGGAAAAACACAAAAAGGCTTAGGAATGACTGAATTCCACAGAACTGCACATGTATATTACTGAACATTTTTTACACATGAACCATATGTTTTGAGAGCACTGTAAGTGTTGGGAAGCACAGCATTTTAGCTGAATGAAAAAGACTCCTCCCAGCTGAGCCATGGAACCCTGATCTCCCACAGTGAAAGGACACTGGTGAGCTTTTTAATTTTTTAAAAACAAGCACAGTGTAAGCACTTAACAGCAGTCTACAGAAATGAAATTTTCTTTATTCCTGCTATTGGTATTTAAGTATTAACAAAAGAAATCTGAATTCTTTCAACAGCTCTCCATACATATTGAAGAAAAATATCCTGTGAAGGTAATGTGTATTAAACAATGAAGACAACCCCCCATGTAGTAAGGATGGGATCTTACTGCGTATCTCCTGTACCAGGAAGCAATCACAATCTGGCATCTCTTCATTAACAAGAAGCGAGTACGGCACTTCCAACCTCTGTAAATCTTTCCAATTAGAGTAGCCAAGTCCTCCAAACGCTGCTTTCTCAGGTCTTCTAGTTTGAAGAGCTGGGTGTGGGGGTTTTTAGGGTTTTGTTTGACATTGAGAGAAAAACAGCAGGAGAGAAGAGACAAGGAAAAAAAAATCCATAAGCACAGCTCTTGTGAGGGAAATATCTTCTTTACTGAAGTCCCCTCTCAGTCACATGTTTTATTCATCTCCAGAGCTACAGGCAGATACCCCAACAAGATTTGTGGCAGATACAATGTCATAAGTCAGCACTCAAAAATTATATTAAATTAAGGCTGACAGATATTGTAGAATCTTGATTCACATTGATTTTTAAGGGGTCTAACATTAAAAAGTGCTTTTTCTTATGTTCCATTCATAGCAATATATCAAAGCACTGAATGTAGAAAAATCTGTAGGCATCGGGTAGTGAATGATGCTGTCCTCATGAGAGAGGGTTGGATTTTGCAGAAGGTTGTCCTAGGTTACAATGTAAAATATTCCAGAAGGTCTGTATTCTATCTCCATCTTCATGAACTGTTAAAATCAGGAGGGGCAGTGTTCTCCTTACCTCCTCCCCCAGACTATCTCCTGTTAATGGGCCATTAACACCTTGCCCTATGAGTCATAGATAACTCCCTCCGGGAGCCATTCCTGTTTAATGGGCCATTAAGGACCCACCACATGACTCATAGAATGACATCAGCCCATTGTGAGAAGATCCGCCCAGGGGGAGGAGCCAAGCATTCCCACCTGGATATAATNACTACTCTTATCCTCATATTTTTTGCCTGAGAGCCCCTTTAAATAATTTGGAGGAAGAGGGTTTGCATTTTTCTGTTCCGAGAGGGGCTCCTGCCTTCCTTGGCAGGCACCTGTCTTTCAAAACCAAGACAAAGGTATTTTTCACTTACTGTTCTTGGGTTGCGGATGAATATCTTTGATCTACCAAATGAAAATTCCTCTTCAGGGATTTGCAATTCATTAAACAGCACTTCTACTCCAGCCCTATGAAGGAGTAAATTAGCTTAACAAACACGACCCCCAAAACTTCTTAGTTTACATATTCACAGCTTAATTTATGGAAAGTATATGAAAGCATATTTTAAACTTTTAAATAGTGCTTGACATAAGAAGATTGAAAACCTAATGCATATACTCAGTGGTTTATTCAGCTAAAGGCAAGAACAATCTCTGTAAAGATTCAGAATAATTTGATAAAAAAGAGCAAATTTTATTTTACAGCATCAGCAGTGGTCTATTTTTTCCTCTTTCATCTATAATTATTTTCCTTAAAAACAGAAGAAAGGGAAAAGGAAGGGCTCACACCAATGTCAAAATGTGAAACAAAGACTGACGAGTTTGACAAATGACAGCATTCCATTCTCATCAAATGCATTTTATGAACACCAACAGAAAAAAGGAAAGTGGAACTGTACAGATCTTTGTGATGATTATTGCAATGCTATTGTTACCAGTACTGCACTGCCACCATTACCATGATAACCTAAAGACTCAAATTGTAGCTAAAAGATGTTAATCAATTATGAAAGATATTTAAATCATGCTTTTGGTGGCCACATGTAAAAAGAAATAATAGAAGCTTATTTGCCCATCCCAGACATTATTTGCAAAAATACACATGAATACTATGCAATTTAAAAGTACACGTTTAACATAATTGATTTGCAAGAGGCATTATCTCATAATCATTCCCTAATCATTATGTAAAGATATTCCTGAAAGGGCAGAGGAAGATTGTATGGCTGTCTTGAAGAAAATGAGTGATCTTACACTTTGAAAGTTGGTTATTAAAGGTAAGTGCCCTCCTGATCATTCCAGACCTTCCAGTTATGTTGAATCCACTGTAGTATCTCTTTCTTACACCCCTTCTTTCAGACTCAAATCAACAAGGCTTGCATTATATTCCTTTTGCAACATATGCACAACAATTACAAACTCAGGCCATGTGGAATATGGGAATTTCACTCGGGACAGGTAGGAATATTGCCATTTGCCTACCTGGCTGGTCCTCTCCAGTGGGGCCAGGTCTGCTTGCAGAGCATTTTGTACCTCTCCAGGCAGGGCTCGTAGGGCTGCCGGAAGGCATAGCCTGCCCTCCTGACCCGCACGTTCTCCAGGAGCCCGAGGTACCGGATCTGGTGGCACACCAGGGCCTCGTTGAAAATGTGTGCAGCCTTTTTGTCATTGGGCTTGATGCACCTGCAAGGGAAAACCAAAAGGAACATCCCTTCATGCTGTATACACCAACAACTATTATGGTGAGTTTAAACTATATATTTCAATAGTTTATCCTTGGATGCCAAGATTTATTTTTGGTTTTTATAACCTCATCAAAAAAATTCACCAAATCTTTGTCACTAGGGAATTTACCTGATGTAGTTTGGGTTTTTTGTCTGGAGATTTTTCATTAGAGTAGCAACTGAAGCCTTGAACTGTGAACCTGCTGTTGGTGGTCTCTTCAGATTGATCTTAGCAGGATTTCCTTCTGGGAACAATGCTTTGATAAGGGAGTGGTTGGCCTTCCACATGGCCTGGGAGAGGTCACGGTACAGAAGATCATTATTTTTGTCAACAAATCCTTCCACCTGGTACATAACCTGAACAACAGAGAAGAGTCTCATCAGTGCAGGTTTTGAATTACAACACAGACAAGTTCAACACTGACCCAAGAAATGGATTTCTCCTTCTTACATACTGTCCAAAAAACCCAAAAGGTTTCATTTTAAATCTGACATTTGGACGATGTTTTGCTGGATAAAATGTCTGTGAACATGCTACCTGAGAAAGATGCATTTTCACATACTGCCAGCTGTTCTCTGTGTCAATTCTGGTTTCTAAAGTGGAAGAAATCCTTTATCCATGATAACTCTGACACACCAGCACCTGCCAAGACTCCAAATCAATTTGGGTTTTTTTGTCTGATGAGGTTTTTTTCCTTCTATTTTGAACCAAAAGAACAAAAATACCCTTTACTGTCAAAGTACTAAATTGCTTATATTATTTGCTTAACTAAAACAAGATATGGAATATCATCTCTTGCTATCGCAGTGCAAACAGCCAGCTGAGCAGCCCCCAGGGGACTGTTGTTTTAAAGGCCTTTTACCAGGAAAGCAGTCCAATAACAACAAGCATGAGTACAAAACTCTGGCCTGCAGCTGGGTACCCAGGATGCAGCCAGAGGAACTTCATGCAGACTTCAAATTGCTACTGGATTCTTAATTTTTGAGGGTAGGAAATGCATTTGATTAATTGTGACAAGTCATCTGGCTGGTAATACAGATTCTTCTTCATATAAATCCATGATTTCTCAATTTTGCATAGGCATGCACTATGTTCACAGAATACCAAATGAAAATAGTACTGACATGTATTTTACACAACTGCAAGTTACTGGGAATTCAGGCAGCCCTTTACTTTGGAGAACATGTCTTTGGTTCTGACAGGTGCAGTAAATGCCACTACTGAAAAAAAATAGGCAAAACAACTGCTCACATGAAATTACTTACATTTCTTAAAAGGAGGGTCAAACTTTTGTTGACCAGTGACAAGACCAAAATGTTCTCAGCTAAGGATGGAAAAACAACATTCCTCCCAAAATAGGAGGAATTTACTCTGCTGGGTAAGTGAATGCCTGTAACAATTAAAGACCCTCACTGCCTGCTAAGACACAATCTGTGCACAGTCTGGGTATTTTAAATTCACTAAGATTTTTGACAACCAAAGAAATACCTAGGTATTAACCTCTGATGGATTATATGCAGTGACAAACTCTTCTTGACAACTAATGTTAATGAATGGCTGCCTGAAAGGCTGAAAGCCTGATAATTCCAGGACTATTTTGAATGAGAAAATTACTGAGCTATTCAAAATTGTAAGATTGAGAAAACTTCAAACCACATAAGCAGTCCTAGGGAAATGAAACACTTTCCAAATATTCTTTACTGTGTAACATTATCACTTTTGCAGATTCAGACAAGAGGTATAATTTCAACCCTACATTTACTTTCGGTTTTAAAAAAGAAATTCTCTTCAGCCTACAAATTTAATTATTTTGATTTTCATTAATAAAAAGTCATAATGGATTACACACTGAAAGCTGTCAGACTTGTATTTATTCATACTGCTTATGTTGTAAAATGCAAATGTTTGCAAGCCCTCTGTACAGCTTTCTCTTTCATCTGTTTAAACACAGAGTATCACACTCAATTCCTTCAAATGTACAAAAACTGCATTTTCTCAGCAATGCAACTAAGAACTGCAGCTAGTTCGGTGACAAAGAGCATGTTTTCCAAAATATGTTGCCAATACATGTGTGTGAATATTTGTCACTGTGAGCAATGATTTATTTCCAGAGCACCAAAGCATATGGGACACCTTTCTCCTTTGATGAAAGGAGAACTGCTTTTATTTCAGCTAGAGCAGCAGGACTTTGTACATGGGCATGTAGTGACAGGACAAGGGGTAGGAGCTTCAGACTGACAGAGGGCAGGTTTAGGTTAAACACAGGAAGAAATTCTTCCCTGTGAGGGTGGTGAAGCCCTGGCACAGGATGTCCACAGAAGCTGTGGCTGCCCCATCCCTGGAAATGTTCAAGACCAGGCTCGATGGGGCTTTAATGAAAGGTATCCCTGCCCATGGTAGGGGCTGCGAACAAGGTGATATTTACGGTCCCTTTCAACCAAAACCATTCCAAGATCTCTTAAAGCCTTCCAGCCCAAATCACAGATTTTAGGCTTAAGACAGAAAAGATTAAGAAAGGTCTGGATTTTTTAATCAGCTACACCAGCCCCCCTCACACCACATGCTCCCTTGAGCAGATACCTTGCCAGCGTAATGCTGAATCCTGAAGCAGCTGTGAGGCAGGGAGGTGTCATTGAGGAACCGGGAGCACTTGCTCATCCTGCTCTCAAAATGCTGGTGAGTGGCACAGACCTGGTTCAGTTTTTCTAAAAAGGTGTCATCAGTAACAGTTCCTGGTCTCAGGCACTCTTCATCCAGCATGGCCAGGATTCCAGTTTGGTTCTGAATTTACAAAACAAAAGCTTTAGTACTTATTTCCATCACAGTACGAAAAGGAGACCATTCACCTGTTTGACTTCTGCTACCCAGAAAAACCTTCTTTGAGCATCTCAAAGTTTGGCCTTTTTTACCTCATGTCCATTTCCAACTGATTTTTAGCACTTGAATTTTTGAAAGACTTTTTATGAGATCTGAATCCTGAAATTCATGTTGAAACTTTGTGTCATTTACTCAGACTGTAGCAAATCCAACTCAACTGAAAGTATCTTGTTTATGGTAAAACCACCATGCATTTTCTATTAATGATTAAAACCTGTTCTTTTCTGATTGTTAAGGAATTTTATCTTTCTTGCATTGGAAGTCTTCTCAGTAGATACAAATATTTTGACTACCTCAAACACTCAATAACATGTAATTGAGTTTTCTAGTTTCCATATGAAAAGAAATGTTAATTACGATACAGCATGTGATATCTGCTATTGAAAACAGCCTTAAGTGTAAGCATTTAAGAGCTGTTTGATTTGGTTGTTTTTGTTTTTTTTCATGTAGGTACTGCTGAATATTTCTACAAAAGTAACATAGCTTATAAAAAAAACCTTTTTAGTAAAATAAACTTCTACTACACAAAGTAAGATGAATAATACAATGAATGGCATGTTTCACAAAATTTAGTGCATGAGGATGCACACAGACATTACAGCTACTTAAATTAAATCTATGCATTAAAAAACTATCCAGAGAGATACAACTTACATTTTCTATCAGGTCACAAATGATAGCATTGTTGAAATACTCGATATGAGTCCATTCAATCCCCTGTAAGAAAGTATTAATAAATGTATGAACAAGAAAACAATGGAGAGAGCTTTTCCTCTAGGCAATTAAAATGATATTCCAGTTAACCATAGTACTACTTTCAAATTTAATTCTTCATGCTTACCAACAACTCATTAAGAAAAAAAAAAAAAGGGATCATCCACTACTAACATTATCTGCACAAAATGAGTGTCCTTGAGCAGCTGCCAAAGTCATTCTCCATTCCTTTCCCCCACCCATGTCAGCTTCCCATGCACTCCCTGGCACCAGGCCAGGCTTGTCCCGTGCTGCCCATGCTCCCACTGGCCACAAGGAGATCAGCCCATGTTACTGCAAGCTCCTGAGTTCAAAATTGCTAAGTTCTTCGTTGGTGGGATTTTTTCCTTTTTTTTTTAATGGGAGGAAGAAAGGGCTAAATTTAGATTTAAAAAAAAAATCCAGAGTATGACTGTTGTTCAGATGTTCTTAATATCTAAATTTTTTTTCAAACATCAGTGATAAAATTTCCAGGATGAGATGCCAATGGATCACGAGGTAGCACTGGTAGGGCAAAGGACTGAAAGAAGGAAAATATTAATTTCATTTTTAATTTGCACTCTGTGGTACTTCTTACAGTTTACTTTTCTCAGAGCATTTGAAATACTAATCAGGAAACAAATTGCTGTGATGATGGTTCACCACCAAATACAAAATTAAAAAGAGATGCCTAAATTTCATGTTATCCTCAGGATCATAAGGCAGGAACTTTATGTAATTTTACAGAATGTGTATACAGCAAAATGGTATCATCCAGTTTGAGTACAGACAGTGTGTGCCAGTTTTTACAGCTGGGAGCTGGTATTTTGTCTGAGCTCAGTGTATCATGTGGAGCACTGCTAAAACCTATTAAAACTTCAGCTTGATGTTCACTCACAGAATAACATCAAACACCAGAGACTGGGCTCCACAGGACATCTTGAATTTATCCATAAAACTCACACAGCTCCTTTCAATATGTACCTGAGAGAGGACTAGAACCAAAACTCTATTAGCAGTTTCTTTCACATTGAATGCTATTATTTTAGCCATCCAATTCCCTTTGAGGAAGGACTGGCTGTGGCTGTTCTCGGGGTGCATCCCAGACATTGCTGTATAATCCAAAACACAGGTTGCAGGGTAGTGGTACTAATACCAGAAAGTGATATTACTGTTCTAATAAATCAATTAGCCCTTGCTCAGAACTGCCAATTGTTGTCAATGAATGAATCAGAGCTGGGTCTGCTTTTTACCTGGAGAACTCATCATGTGAAACAAATGCCAAAACAACATTTTTTGCTTAATGTAATTACTAGACAGCCCCACACAAACGTGCTCCATGTCAGTCCTGTGGTCAAAAAGTGCTTCTGTTGCCTGAAAAATAGTTCAAGCCTACATGCCTGTGTATCTTCACAGGGACAATGGGAGGAGGATAAGGAAAGATCCATTCAAGTATTACCTCTCGGATGTATTCCTCCTGCTCTTCTTTGAGGGTAAGTTCAATGAAGATCTGCTGCAACTTCTCATTACAGTAGTTGATAATGAATTGCTCAAAGCTGTTGTCCTGTCAGATGAAACATGTTTGAGTTTGCTTTGTGTAAACAGCCTGGAACCCAGCTGGAGTGTTACTGCAGCAGCTGCAGGTCACAAGCCACTGTATTAACTACTCCTTCCAGTTTAGTGATGTGATGGTTGGAGTAATATTTGATTGAGATCACAATTAGATTAGAAATTTTAGACCAAATCCTTCCCTGGGGCTTTGTCTACTGGGAGGGACAAAAACCTCTGTAGGTCTTACTCATGATGTTTCCACACTGATTCCTTTTTACAAGTCATAAAGACACCTGTGGTGTCAGGGAATAAACAAGCAAAGTTTTGCCTGCACTAATATGTCCCCATATGTAAAATGTAGTCTCCTGCAGAGTCTGATAAATAAAATCATGACCATAGCATTAGCTCTTTTCCACTCAGCAGCCAATAAAGCATCCTATTCCCCTACAGAGCAACGCTCAAGCTGCTATTCCAGTTGAAGCTGAGCCTGGGTTAAGAGATTATTGGCTCCAAAGGTCAACCCACCTCCTCCCTGCCAACAAACTGCCCCCTGAAATGATGAGAAACAAAAGAGCTTCATTGACTAAAATTCCTCTAGCAGGCTAATTCGTGTAAAACTGGGTTAGGGAGCAAGCAGATGTGTGACCCTTTGACCCAGCAGGAGGGGTGGCCACAGGAAGAAGGCTAGGTGGCTGCCCCATCACAGGCTGTGACACGACACTCTGCCTTTTTAAACTACCAAAAAATCTGCTATACAATACCTGTGAAGCTTAAATTATGCTGATAGAATTTTTATCACTGAAGGCAAGTGCAATTATTTGTATGTTTGAATTAAGGATCTGATTGCTAAATGAGATTAAGAACACACAAGCAGATTAGAAAATATTGAGGTAGCACAGATTACTTTAATCATTTTAGTTTTAAATGAAGCAAAATCATAGCTGATCACCAAAATTCCTCAGCCACAAATGCTGCCCCTCTCACCAACTGCAATTATCACTCAGACATTGCAAAACTTGCAAAGCTCTAGATGTGAGAGTTACAATTTGGCATGCAGCAAAACCAGCACTTCAAACAAGTCATACTTACTGCATTCTGTTGAAAAAGAAATTACATAAACTGCAGTCAGTACTTATTCTACTTCCATAACAATACTAAATATATCTATTAGCATTCATTTAGCATACCAAGTAGATCAATCTTTGTATCACTGAAAATGCAAAGTACTACATAAATGTTATGTATTACATCTTTGTATGTGAGTCTATCTTTAGGTACTGTTTAAATATTACCAAATAAACCAAGAGGTTGAGACACATCAGAGCCTAACACATAACAGTATTCTTGAATTGCCCTGTCTATAAATCACCAGGTAAAAAAAAAGCCATATTTATAACATTGGGTATAGAAATGTCTGCAACAGAAGAGGAGAATGTGGAAGGGAATAGATAATACTGGAGGAACAATGAGTATAAGTTTATTTGACACATTCAGATAAGGCCATCACTTCAGATATATTAAGTTTGAAGTAAAAGGACTCCGACTGTCACATCACTCAGACTAAGAGAAAGGGTAAAACACACTCTTTATCCTCCTGCCAGGCACATGCCACCCAACTTAGAGAGACTCCTTCTCCAAAAGGAGTTAACCAGGTTATTCTGATTAAAAGGGCTGCAGAACTATTCCCTCACAAATTATACAGGCTTGGTCATCAAAAGAGGATGGAAACTGAACAGAAAATCCAACTAAACCATCTAGCTGAAAGGTCATTAAGAATACATTAAAATAATTGCTAGATGTTTTCCTGATTTGCTGTGTATCTGTGATATTTATGGCTTGCCAGAAAAAAGGCAAACCAAAATCCACAGAGTTCTCCACAAATTGCTCACTTTGAGCTATGAAATTCTATTTGACATTGCCAAGCCACTGAAAATTGCTATTCCAGGAAAAAAGTTATTGAAGACCAGCAGCAATGTTGTTCTTTATGAATACGGAGCAAAAGGCTAAGACAGTTAATTGCGGCAAAGAAAATGAGGGAAAATGCTTGAAACTACCGAAATTCTCAAAACACTCAACTCTAAGCAGACCAGAAGACATTTGGTAAACTAAATACACTTCAGAAAAGGTTTTTAAAAGCCAATATGAAAAAAGCCCAAACAATTAGAGTGCTTATCTCTAAGCAATTCTAAGGAAGGCAACAGCAATTGTGCGTTTATTCTCCTTTAATGAATATCTCTGATTTTTAATTATGTGAGGGCTCCACAAAGCATATACAAACATTCACAAATGAATTGTCCTCCTCCCCAGTATTTTAATGAAGGTCTTACAGAAATGAATACAGCAGAATCAGAAGGGAACTAAAGGACTTCTGACTTTTTTTTTTATTTTTTATTTCAAAGGCAGTGGAGAATAACCCATATCAGTGATAGCACATCACTAAACCAACTCAGGAGACAGGGGCTGGAGGGACCCAGCCCTCAGAGACTCCTTTCTCCTTATGTTGACCACTTGTATTAAGTGACAGAAAGGGGTTTGATCAACACAGAAGCAGTGCAGTCAGACCCCAAATTCCAGGAAGAGCTATCAAAAATTCTTAGGAAATTTTAGGGAAAAAAAAAAATTAAGACCGTATCTTCTCAAGTTGTCAGCTTCTCTTCCAGGACGTAATTCTGCTATTTTTAATGTTGAGGGTATCACTTCAATCCCTGCATTTTAATAGCAGCTTTCTAACTATGCCTTTGAAAGCACTGTGGAATACAAAATAAAACCTTCAGGGAATGTAAACCACACAGTCTCTGAAGTTAAATAAAGGTGCTGGGAAAACAGAATGTCACCTGAAATAGGCTTAAAGTCATGTTGAATTTATAGATACAGCCCAACCAACCCCCCTCAGCTTATCCTCTGAATCTTTTATCAGATGCAACACTAAATTTAGAGGAGTAGAAAAATTCACTGACAAAAATCAAAGTCTACTTCACTATGGTTCTTGCTTCACAAATAATGGTGTCGTGCTCATGCAGCTTCATTCTTTATCAACCTTCACGGCTGGTATTTCATGAATCGCAATTTTTGAACTCTAAAAGAATTCTTCTCCATGCAAAAATAAAATATAAACTAGCTATAAAGTTCTATCTGTGAGCCACAGCTATTTCATACAGGTGCTTGAAAGTCCTACAGAAAATATTCTTTTGTCCTTCATATTTTACCTAACTACTTCTTTGAAAGATTCCACTTGTGTACCATGGAATCATCTAGAAAAAAAAAAAAGGTTTGTTGCTGACTTTATACACTTTTGTACCAGGAAAATACCAATGCGAAACAGACAGGAATATTTCTGTCAAAAAAAAAAACAACCAAAAACAAAAACCACAAACCTAAAAATCTCTTACTGGTCTCAGGCAGAAATATCTCCACTCTATTTATGAACAGAAAATATCCAAAACACGGCATTTTCCTATCAACATTAGATACTTCCTAACCCTCTCTCCCCACACAGAATTCAAATTCACTTTTGAGTACCCAGTTTCCAACAATTTCCAAAGACGATAAGGCAACTAAGATACCTGCTTAAAACTGAAAACTGGGTACCTTTCCATTAGGCAGGAATTAATTCTTAACTTCTACCTGCCTAATAAAGTCTAACTTTAGGTGTTCCACTTTTTGTGTCCTCTCCACTGTTTTCCCCAAATAAGCAGATGATGTTGATCCAAACCTATGGACTCAGGTATATCACACCTCAGTGTCACACCTTCATAGGTGTTTCTCAGTGTCTCCTCTTCCTTCTTAAACTTTCATCATTCCATTCTTGTTCAGAAGCAATTCAAAAATCTACACATTGCTCAGCCTGCAGCCACACTGACAAAAAGGTGTCCAGCAACATTTTTTCAAATACATTATGTGAACACATAGAGCTAAAAAAATACATGAGATGCATTTAAAGGAAAAGCATATTTTAAAAGAAAACCCTAAACATTTCAAGTCGTGAGGGTGTTGAAATCAACAGGACTGATGTCATTAAGACGAACTTTTATATCAATGTGAGAAGGGAAAAAGACACACAGAGACTGACGTCTGTTCTATCACAAATAGCCCCAGAAAGTAAGGTTTTTTTAAATATCAACACAGCTCCAGGCACCAGAAGTCTCTGACTGCCTCCTACCATAAGCAGTCCCATCAGGCCCCTAGAGAAAAAGCCAGATGGCAAAAACAATGATGATAAAAGACCAGCATACTCACTTCACTGAAATGAACGGTGGAATGAAGAGTGAAACTAACCAGCAAATTCAATTTATATGCTACTGTGGTGTCTGGGGATAGGGGGTTTTATGTATGACCACACAAGCATACGAATTTATGAGATGAAACTAAAGAATACAAATGCTAGGAAGTTAAAATCAGCAAAATGGGAAAATTGCATTTAAAGAAAATGAGAAAAGAACTATTTTAATCTCAGAAAGCAATGACCCAGCTATAACATGACTCAGTTATAAAAATTTTTCAATTTTTTTTGAAATTTAGTAAAGGCACGTTATCAATATTTGTTTATCCCCTTATTTTCTGTTTATATATACAAACACTTGATCAATCAAGCTTATTTCCTGTAAACTAGACTGCTCTGGGTTTTTGTGTAAATATCTCTATAGGCAAAGAACCAGAGAGGCATATCTTTTAATTATAAATATTCCACTATATGCAATCAAGCCATGTTTCAGTGTACCTCACAGAAGCAAGAAAGATCTGTGCTGAAGCTTTTGGGGATTATCCATTTTCCATATTTCCATATTGTGTAGCTCAACCAACTCCAGCCCTTTTTGTGTGCCAGGTAGAGAACCAGGCACTCTGAAATCCATCTTGCTCCCAGCTGTGCTGTCCAGGCACACAGGTCTAAACCAAATTTGGACTTAAAAGGGTGAGAAACTACAGTGAATCCAGTGCAGGTGTGATTCATAGGAAAACCCAGGTACCATCACTTCAACAAACTCAGCCTGATAAATTACAGACCTGGAACAATAGGAATTACAAACACGCAAGAATCTACTGTATAATCAGAACCGCTCCTCTACTAAGACAAAAATAGCTGCTGTAGGGCTAAACATTATTCTCACAACCTGAAGCAGAACATTTGTGTATTTTTGCTCCAGCATTTCAAGTATTTCCTCTGTTGCAAAAAGCCAGCCAATGGGACTTACTTAATAAAATTGCATGTTGCAAAATAAGCCTCTCTAAATACTCACGTTATAATACAATTAATTAAATGGTTGTTAGTTTCCTGGGATGCACCTCTGCTTTGAGCATCCCATCACTTAATGAAATAATTGCTTTAACAGTATTTTAAAATCTCCCTTGCACCTAGGATTCCAGCCAAGGGTCCCTCTCTGCAAAGCTCCTCTCTCGCATAACACTTGCCAGTAGAGGCAGTTGATCAATTATAGATTAAAAATTCAGTTCTCCTCTTTCCCATTAGACTGGGGTTTGCCATAAGAAGCAGAAAATTGGGTACATACATTTTGACACTGCTGCTTGCCAGTATATGATAAGCTTCTGAGCATCAGCAAAGAGCTGAACAATTTCAAAAAAGGTAATCTATTGCAAGGTAGACAGCCTAGAAAAAGCATCTGGAAATTATGGTCTGGAGATTAGGTCAATTAACAAACAGATCCATGGATGAGTTAAAGCCAAAGTCAAGACATGAAGAAATGGTTCCCAGCTTCTTTAAAAAAAAGAAGGAAAATAAAAGGAGGATAAAATAAGATCCTGATAATTTCCGCCTTAGTATTTTTTTGTTTGTTTGTTTGTTTTGGGTTTGGTTTTTTTTTTGTCCAATCTGTCATCTTGCTAGGAAATAACTAGACCTTTCTCCTGTAAAATAATCCTTTGGGGTGTGGGGGAAAACCCTGAACCAGGAGCAATCTCCCAGAACTCATTATGCTCTGAAACGGTAATGTCCTTCATGTAATCAACAGGACAGAAAAAGGCAAAGCAACCAGTCAGCAACTGGACCAAGCTGTTGTACAGGTTTATGGTGAAGGGGGAAATATCTCCCCTATTTTTTCATGCCTTAAACACCTCAGAAAGACATTTTCAATGATTACTGATCCTTATTTGGTTACCTTCTTCTAAAAAACAGATAATCAACACAACAATAAACTTGTTAATATGAAGACAATTCAATCTTCATATTTCTAACATATTCCCTCAATAGAGATACTGCCATTTTATTGCTGTCCAGATAACAGCTTACATAGCTTACAGCAGAACCTAGCTTCTTTCCATCATCTCAAGGGACTTCTATCCACAAGAAACAAGCTAATTGCCTTAAATAAAAAGAAATGCTATCAAAATGCATCACAGACTGTGAGAAATGGACCGGGTTTTACTGCTGGGTGGCTTGTTTGGCTGGTTTACCCGTGGGTTTTTATTTCCTGGTGGGTTTTACACAGAATGTGGTGGGTTCTGCCATGTCTTTGCATGTTCTTGTCTACATGTAGCAAAAGGAGTAGGTCAGATGCTGTCCCCAAGGACAAGGTAGTCACATCACCTCTGGTCAAGCAAATACAACCAGTCCCTTTCTGCAACTCTATCGCTGGTGCATCCCAGTTTCTTGTCAGGCTAAAATACTTGGAACAAGCTGCTCCACCAAGGGACTGAGCAGAAAGTACACACACTCTCAAACTGTCTTCTCAAGGCCTGGCAAATTGCAGCAATAAGCCTTGTTTGGCAGTGTTGACTTGCATAAAACTGCACTCCAAATCATTAACTTCATCATATGCACCAGCTGGGTGCCTGAATATCCAGAGTAAAGCCTTTAAGCCAGCTAACACAGACGGACATTTCTATCTCTGAAGGACTGGGCAGGATGAAATACCCATACTAGCTCCATGACATTCATTTTTACATACTCCTTGTCTCCACAGGAAATGTACACAACAGGAAACTCAATACCCAAAGCAAACTGAGAGCCTTCTCTCATATCTGCTGAGCCCTGCCAGGCACCCATCATCTGCCTCCTACAGCTTCCCCTTCTTGATTATAAACCCCACCCTCCCACGACCTTGCCCCAACATTCTGCAGAGATGCAGAAACGGCTTTCTGCCCAAAAATACACACTCAAACATGGAATAAAACAGGAACAGCCCCAAACCTACCCCAGGAAGCCTGGAATCAAGTTGATTCTGAAACTCCCAGTGCCACTAGCCATCATTCCTACCCCATCTCAAAGCACAGTCTAGACTGCACACTGACCGTACATGCAGCCGCTCAGAAACGTGGATAAACACTTGGAGCAATTAGAGCCAGGCTTCAGGCCACTGCCCAAACTCCAGCAGCACAGTTACACAACCAGCACAACCCTCCAGCCTGCATTTTCATGCTAATCCTAGTTCCCTAAATCTTTGCCTACAGACAGTTCACACACAGTCACCCAAAAATTTCAGCGTTTTGCTTTGCAAACATTCAGTCCCAGCTTATGGCTTACCTCAAAAGGCATGCCAGGATTCAAAAATAAACATGGCTTTACAGCACCTATTTTGTGGGCTGTGGAGCCAAGCTTGCTGCTGACATCTGCCCAACCTACAGAGGCTGAGGATTATTGATAGATTTAAATTACCTAATCTGAATTTTTAGACAGCCAGGTCCTTATATCTACTTTCTTGGATGGCTTTTGTGTTTGTCTGAAAAACTTGGTTTGTGTTCAATAAAGATACTAGCAAAACCCAAATCCCAAAGCGTATATGCCAGCAGTAACAATACTCCAGTTATCTTTTCTCTGTCAATTTCCAAGAAACCTCCAGTTACCTTTGTAAATTAACTTAGCTTAAATTGCAGAAAATTGCAGAAACTAGAGTGAACAGTAAATAAATTAATCTTTCAGAAATAGATGGGAAAAAAAAAATCTCATTTAAAAGCTTCAATTTGCATATAACAGAACAAGACTGCTATTGTCGTCAAGAAGTTGAAATGTAGGATCTTTCAGAATGGTAAATCTCAATTTCTTTATTCACTCTTCTTACACAAGGAACTGTAGGTTGATCCAAAGAATCATCCTGAACAGAAAAAAAGCCTAAGAAATATTGTGCCCTGCCTGTTAGGAAACAAAATATCCCTCAAAAACAAAGAAAAAAAAAATTAAAATGTGAAGATCGCCCTTCAGTAACCACATTCCTTGCTGCTTATTCCAATGGTATTTGGCTTCCTATGTAGATATTTTGCATGTATATAAAACACTCCTGCCACACCTCCTTTGGGTTTTGATTCGTTTTGTCTCCAGGGTACAAGGCCACTCCAGGTCAAAGACCACGCACTAATGATAAACTTACCTGACTCCTGAGTAGAAACATGATTAATGTAGGCCTTTCTACCCTCAACACACCAAACAGCTTGCACATTTAAAAGGCACAAATTTAGAGATGAAACTTTCAAGTGCATTTTTGCCAATAAACATTAGTTCTAACTTTCAGGCACACATGTGAAAATCAAAATATGACTTTGGGTTCAAGAGGGAACTGCACAGTTTTAGTTATAGGTTTTAACTGATTTATAATTAGATGGATACGTTACTATCCTTAGCTACACTTCAGCTAATATTTTGAATGTTTAGCTATCATGTTTACAAATGTACGAAACAGCAAAACACTCCAAATTCCACTGTATTTGTTATGCTATAAATCTTAAGACATTATTATTTTTTCTTGATGTATGTGGCTGCATAGTGTCCAAATTTGATTTATTAATTAGTTGCTTTAATATAATTAAATTTAAACAATAATTCGGTTATTTCTGTGATGCTTAACCAAGCTGCTTGGCTACTCTTCTCACCATGGGTCTTAACTCGTGGAAGTGAGTCACACTTTCTATGAATGTACTGATGAATTGGATCCACGAGTCACAAGGCGAAACCTTCCCCACGTTTTCCAGGAAAACCAACACTTGGCATTTAAAGGAGTGAACAATAACTACCCACATTATTTTAAATCTTTTGAGGTTTGCAGCTTTTGAGAAAGCTACACTGTAATTCAGTATGACAGGTAAGTGAAAACGGCCCTGTTTTTTTCACTTTTCTCCTGCACTCAGCCACTTACATATGATCTTCTAAGATGCTGAATGTAGAAAAGATGAAAATTACACATGAGAAACACCATCGCACAAACACAATCTTTCATCTATGCTCATGTGGTGGTGCAAGCTTCTGTCTCCCACCTCCCTGTGCATGTCTAACCTAATCAAACACAGGGGAGCTGGAGAAAACAAGTCCTGCCTGAGGATGTCAGCAGCACCACTCCAGTGCCAGCTTCCTAGAAGCTACTCCAAGGACCAGCTCTCAAGAGATCTGGCACCAAGATCCCCATTCAACCACCTGACCTCCTGCAGGATATTTTCATAAATATGCTCTTGTGTTTAATGCAAATAACACAGCCTCGCTCAGCAAGCCCTTGAGGCAACTCTCAGCTTTCCTCTTCCTCTTCATAGAGGTACTCTGATTTGCACATAGTTGGATGTTTTGCTTCTGAAATGTAATTTACACCACCTCACATGAACAATTACTCTTTTCTGGATTACTCCCATTTTCTACATAGTTTAAACACCCTCTTCAGATTTCTAAGAGGAATGTAGGGAAGTGGGTCAGAATTGCATGTTTTCTATTGATTTTTTTTCACCTCGGTTGAGTTTCTAGTTTAAACACATAGATTCCAACCAAGAAGTCTCTTAAAAAAACTGGGAGAACATGATGTATGAAAATGCCCAGTTCCTGGTGCTCTCTAACCCAATTAAAAACTCCTCCATTGATTGTTTTGTTTCAAAATACCACCAGTCTAAAAATACTATTGTAAACAAACAGCAGTGAGCCACGGATCTTCAGCTAGGAATAGATACAGAGTATTTATCTAAGTGAATTGAGATTAAATGCAATATAAATCCTTGTTGAATTGTGACAAGAAAAAAAGTAAAGTTTTTGTTGGGTGGTTATTTTTTCCCCTCTCAGGATATATAACTTGTTCAAAGACATCCACAAAATGCCTCAGGGCAGAAATGACAGTGCCAGAGTTTCTCCTATGCTCAAAATGTATGTTGCAACAAAATATATTTAGTTTATCCATCATAAATATTTATTTATCTATGGTGTAAAAAACACAAGTTTGACTTCCATAATTTTTTGTTTCAATTGCCAGACATGTTAAGGCAGCTCTCTTCGGCTTGTTTTTCTAGTGTTTTTTTTGGTTTGTTTTTTTTTTTTTGGTCAGGCATGACACACTTGAGTCAAATTACATATATTCTGATTATGCTTTAATAACATCTCTTTCACAAAAAGGTTACCATTATAATGGTCTTACCTCAAAAATTTCAAAGCCATAGATGTCCAGTACGCCCATTACCTTCTTTCTCACTTTTGTTTGGGCCTTAAATAAAATTAAACATTGGTTCAGTCATCTGCACATAGCATATTTGGGATGCAAAAAAATTAATGTATCTCATAAGTAGGCTGTCAAATACCGTAAAACTAAAATGTTAATTATGGTTTCCCAAAATACACTTAATGGGATTATTTTTATAAGCTAAAGCACAGAGCAGAGAGCAATTTGTTGAGCTGTGATATGGTTACTTGCATACAGCCAAGAGAAATGAAATTGGCAAATAGAGTTTTACTGTCTACTTTAATTTAAAGGATTTCTATCAGGTTGTTGGTTTGTTTTTTTTTTTTTTTTTTTTTTAATACCAAAGCAACAATACCTTAATGCTCTCATTGATCCTGGTAACAAGCCAGGAGAACAGTCGACTGTATAAATTCTTAGCCAGAGCATCACGGGCATAATAAGCCTAAAGAGAAGAAAGATGAAAAATGTTATTAATGCTGGGCTAAACCAAATATACTCCTGCTGTGTCTCAAAGGTGCTATGAATTAAGTAAAACCAGCACAGGGAGCACTGGCTCTGCCTAAGGGGACACAGGAGCTCTGCCCTCCTGGCCACAGGCTGGCTAGAACAGCAGCCACAAGCAGGGCACTCCAACTCCCTTCCTGCTCATCCAGCTGCTCACTGAATACTCACATCCCCCATCCTAATTCTAGGCAAAGGAACTTGAGCAGCTGCAGCTGGAAAAGCCACATTCCTGCTAGCCTGAGCTGATGAGACACAGGTGGCAGCCACCCTGGCTTTGCAGGATTACATTGAGTGAGATGAATTCACACTGGCAGCAAAGGTTTTCCAGCAGCCCAGGGCCTACAGCCCACATGGAATTACAGAAGTTGCCCTAAATGAAAACAGACTGCCACAACATTTGCAACCTGTGTTTTGTGCAGGACTGCTTGTTTTTTCATTCTCTGCAACATTTGCCTATCCCTCACCTTTTGGAGGTAATCCATGCACAAAACCAAAGTGCCCAATATCTCAACATTTTGAAACCACTGAAGAAAAAACACACTTATGTTTGTGATTTACTCAATGCAGCCTTTTAGTTGTAGTTTTTATTGGGGTAGTTATGATTTAACCATGCAGAATAAAATTGCCATTTGAAATGACTCTTGCCTTTTAAATCAGGGCCGCTTTTTACCTGAGCCACATTTAGTGTTGTTGAAACTTTCTCTTGCTTGGCCTCAACCGTCCGGAAGCTGAAAGCTCTCTCCAATACAGACTGGTCTATTCCTGTCAACTCACAGATTTCCTTGAGTTCTAGCAAGAAAAGCAAAGTGTAAAAACAATGAATCCTTCCTTACTATTGCTTTTTCTTCCCCAAAAGTACTAGCTTTTAAGAAGTATGTTATTTTCCCAAAATGCTCTTCAACAGAAGTGTTCCCCATTCACACTCTCTCCCCACCACCCTGCCATGCAAAGTTTTTAAAAATAAGCACAGCACAAGGAAACAGAGCTACTGGTTTTGAAAGCACTTCCTCACCACTTATTTTTGAGAAGAAACTTTCCCTCCATTTATAGCAGACTACTTTTCATTATGAAAAACTTTCAGATGAAAATGAACTTTCAAAATACATCAGTTGCAAAAATATCACCAAATGAATCTGACACTAAAGGCAGATGCTGCAAAAGAACAAAAATCCTGCAGTGCAGAAAAAAAAAGCAGCTACATAAAGACACAGAACCATTTAACATTTTAGAACAAAGTGCTAATAAAGTGGGGAAAAAAAGAAAATAATAATTTTTGGATTTTCAAATAGAATGATTGAAATTGCACAGAATGCAGCCCATAGTTGCCTGAGGGTGAGCTCTGGAAACAATCTAATTTAATTCATATATAAGAATATTGTATGTCTGCAGAAATGACAAAATTAATAATGACTTCAGACAAGTTAGTGGCTTTCCTCCCATGACTAATCTCATCTTACCATTTTTATCTTTGATTTTACTTTCATCTAGGCCATTTGCACGAGATTCAGGCTTAAATTCAATATTTCCCAATTTCAGAACGGCCGCCACTACTTCAAAAACCAGCTGTGTTTCATGATCCATAAACCCAACAATCTGCATTGCATTCTGGAAAGGGGACAAATAAAATCTTGAGATAAAAGCATCTACGTTTAAACAGATCATACTTGAAAAATTCACCATTTATCTGCAGTAATTACAAATAGTTTATGAACAGTTCTGCTACTAAAAGTACATGGTATAATTCCTCTGCTAAGGTAAGTAAGTTTTTTAATATACAGGAAGTGTGAAAATGGAGCTGGCATTCAGTCCAGTCCACTTCTAGGACTCATTTGATATTTGGGTTTCTGAAACACTGTACTTATTTTTTAGCCACTTAATTTAGTTTGTAACCCAACCCAATTTTTTCCAGTCAAATGAACAGGTCCTCCTATCTTTTCAGACCAGTTACTTTTAGAATCCATATTTGCATACACTGGCAACAAAGTCACCTATTTATCTAGAGTCATTCATCTCATGCCCCTGAGTACAACGTAGCAAAAACAGGACAGCAAATCACCTTGAGAATCATCCCACTCTTCTTTGTCTTTTGACTTGGTCAGCATCACCTAGTCCCTGAGGCTCAGTCATTGTGTCCTAAGCCACCACAAAATATAACTTCTCCAAGGATCTAACCAAGGCATCTGGGCTTTTTTTTTTTTCTTTCTTTTGTTTTCTTTTTGGATTGGGGGAGCTTTGTTTGGTTGGCTTTTTTTTCTTTTTTATTCTTCCTTTTTTCTTTTTTGTATTCCTGTAAGAATATCCCAGAAACCTGATACTATTTCCTAGCTGTATCTGCACAAATACGCTCTCTCCCAGCATAAAGAGGGCCAGCACTCAGAAAAGGTGAACAGACAGCATGAACAGACAGACCAAGGGTCATAAAACCCTGCACTGGTGTTGGATGCACAGCCAGCCTCTGATCCTTCTTACCCTGACTGTTCTGAAGTTAGAAGCATCATCCACTCCGTTCACTCTGGCAGAATCAAGGCCCAGGTAGTTGTATCTGCTGAAGTCCCTCTCCAGCTTGAGTTTGCCTAATAAATCAAATAAAAAAATATCATTAGTAATAGCATTCTTGTTAGCAGCAATTTTATCCCAGAATCAACATTGTCAGCAATAGGTGGTTATTATTGGATTTTCTTCAAGGATCTTTTAATTACAGCCTTCTGAATAAGAACAGGTTTTCAAATTTGTTTATAATACATTGCTAAGCCAATTGTGACTCAGGTATCTGGACAATATCAAAGTGTATGTGGACTTCAGGTATTAGCAATGATACTACCACCAATAATTTGAAAAATTAATCAATATCGCATTTCCCACAAAAGATGATGTGTATGGAATACCACATTAAGTATCAAGAAAACTCATACCTGAACATGGCATAAGGGTAACACTTACAGAGAAACTCATCCGATGCACCAGACAGGATCTGATAGAAAATGTGGAAGTTTCTTTCACCCCTTGGCTGCTTAACAACACGAGACTTCTCTAGCAGATCTAAACAAACAAACAAAAATCTACAGGTCAGGGACAGACTGCTGGAGCAAAATCCTTTAAAATTAATATAACTATCCATCATTTTCTACTTCATTGCTTTTTATCACCATCAGCAAACCAGAAGACAGTCAGTATGAACCTTACCATAGTATATCGTGTATCTCAAGTATTTCTTTGAGCTAGGGCAAGCCCAGTGCTCTGGTAAAGGCTGCAGTCTATGAGCTGCAAAGAGAATTCTGGTCAGGGAGGCAATGTGCTCAAAAGATGTTTAACTGATTTACAGTACCAACACGAAATTAAAATTTGGTGAGGATGACTCTATGGGTGAAAGTTTGAAGAGAGGCAAAATGTTACCAGGCTAAGTGCATGAAAGATGGGTAAATGAAAAGGAGAGACCAAATAAAGAAAGCATTTAAATCAAATAATCATGCAGCACTTTGTCATCCTCAGGTGTATCAGACTATGAAATAATTCCCAGTGAGGCTGACAGAAGCTCCGTCCTGATACTCCTAAAGTGAAGTGGAAAAGCAGCACTTTGAAAAACATCACTGTAATGATGGAGTAGCTTGACAGGAAGATTGCTCTCAGTGACAGACACGTTTGTAAGCCTTGTCCACAAGGGCAGGAATCCAGGCAGGCAGACTGACTTGTAACACCTTGTAACCACTTCAGACTCATCATCATATTTACCAAAGAGGTGACAATTCATAGGTTGTTCAGCCTGCACTGCACTGGAAGGCTGTGGCTCACAGCACTCCAGGAGAAGGAAGAGAAATGCAATAAGAGAACATATGGACATGTGTGATCTGCTGGTTTTGTACAAAACTGATGTTTTTTTCTTCTTTTCTCACTAGCCCAACTACATTTTCCAGATAACACACACACACTTCCCATGTGTTTCTCTTAAGCTACACGTATTCAGTGACATTGGAGACAGAGACATTCAATGCTTCATTCCAAGCACACAGCAAAGGAGTTCCCCCTACCTACCACTACACACACTCACACCTCTCTCTGACTAGGGGTTAAGTTCTCTCTAAGCCTGTACAAGGAGAAAACTCCCAAAGGGAACGGTCACTCTTCAGAACATCCACAAAATGAGATAAGGTTTCATAAAGGCAAGACACAGGAAACACCAAGTCATTAAATGGGGTTGTTAAACACTCCCTCCTTACTGGAATATCTGAGGTGTATTCTACCAAACCTTTCCTCAGATTCCCATTCTTGCTGAAACTGAGCCTGTTCAGTTTCAACAAGCTGGGAAGTTAGAGGTCGCACTCAGTTCAGCCACCTTTGTGCTGCAACCCCCTCACTCATCCTAGCCCCACTACAGAGGAGCAACTGGGGAGCCCTTGGCACACCAGGGCTTATCCTGAGGGGTGTGGATCTGCTCCAGGGTTCCCTCCATGAACCAGTTGAGTGTATTCCTATTTCTGCTGGCTACAGTGGTGCTCGTGCTGCCCACTGTAATTACCTAATTACCTCCCTTCTCATGGAATAGGAAACAAAGACCCTTCTGAAGTAACTTCAACCCACAAAATTATACAAGCCTTTGGAGTCCCCTCCTCCACCTAAACTACAGCGAGTCAGGGTCAATTCAAAAATTACTTTCTGCTCCAATAATTAGCCAGTGACAACAATGACAAAATTCATCAATCTAAAGTATCAATAAATTATCAAAAGCATTAATAAGGAATTATTAAACTTCTGATTGGCTAATAGTAGGACAAGTTTCAAGTATTTACAGGCTGAGAGAGGCTGATCCCCCATCCAAGTGTTAATACTTGGGCTGGGAAGGGCAAGGTGAGCGGAAAGCAGTTGAGAGCTGTGCTGGCTGTGAAGCTTCTCCAGGCAAGTGTTGCAACAGACCACAGCCAAATTTAATCTCAAAAAAATAAACAACTTCAGCTCCCACAGTGGCTGCACACACTTCAGGAAATGGCTGTATTCTCAAAGGATATTGAAGCAATGTGGTTTGGCTTATTTGGGTTTAAAAATATTTTACCTATAAATTTACTCAAATGCTGTCATAAAAGCCCAGCTACACATCCTGGCAAAGTATTGGATGTAAGCCTTCTAATTACATGCATGCCTTCAGCAGATTTTAAAAACAGATTCCTGAATGTATGTAAAATTAGTTATGTTTAGGAGGATAACTGTATTTTTTTCACCACTTTATCTTATTAATATATTTTTAGAAGCAACAAAGTTAACCAATTCACAACCAGTTTTCAAAAGTCCTAACATTCCATATTCTGTCAGGCTTCTTAATTAAGGAAAAAAGCAGTCACTGTCAGAAAATCAGGTGTTTTCCTTAACAAAGCAACTGCTGCCAATTCTTTTTCAAATCTGTGTTCATTGGGTTTTTTTTTTTTTTCCTTTTCCTTCTATTCACATGCAGACTGCAATCAGACTTGTAGGACAGATCCAGACCATCTGCCCACTTCTTCAGAAAACTTCTTTCCGCTGTTTGCTCTAATTAGCATTTTAATGAATTGACCACATATATTTTTCTTAATGCAACCACTGCATGGCCAGTAACTTTTGTGTTAACTCCCACCCCATTGCCAGGTCTATGGATCAAGCACTCCAAAGAGAAAAGACAAAGCTGCACCTCAGACTGCTGCATGTGGCTCCTTGGAGATTCTGTTGACAGTGGAATGTGTGGACAGATGGTGCTCATCTATGTGAAGATCCACAGAACCAAAAACCCCCAAGCTCTCTCTACATCACATTTTGTTACATGGTCCACGTGAATTACATACAGGGACTATACAGAATTACCAGGAGAGCACCTACAGAACTACATATGGTGTGTATATGAGTTAGGTATTATTTCTGCATTGTCTAATAGTGCTTCTGCTTCAATGGGAATGCTTAACTTGTTGCATGCATCAAACCAACAGGAAAAACTAAATTGCCTTGGAAAAGTTCAACCTTGGAAACATTTCTGTCTGAATACCCATCAGTTCAGATGACTCAATATCCAGCTACAGGTCCCAGGTTCTGAAGTTTTTTTTTTGTTATTCCTAGATATCACTGTTTAAAGGCAAGAGATCTGTGTAAGCACCCTGCTAAACAATTTGATTTAACATAAAAGAAAGAAAAAAATATTCTGAATACTTCTGCAAACTCTAATGCACAACTTTACACAATTTTTTTTGGTTACTGGACCCATGAACTCAAGTGATGCAGAAAAATTTAGGATATGTTTATTTCTCTAAACATACTAGAAATCAAACCAACATTCAATAAAAGAGTAAGTAAACAGTAAAACCGAAAAAAAAAAGACACTACCTTGGTCCATTCTAAATCGTCCAGGAGAAGTTTATTTTAGTCAGTCTCTTCAGCTGGCCATGACCAAGGAGCCTTTTAGCTGCTCAGGTGAAGTTACAGAACATGTTCTAATCACAGCAGCTTATTTCTACAGCCACATTACATTTTCTCTTTTTCTACCTTGATTATCTAGCTGTCATCAAAAAAAGTCACTGATTAGAAAGCTTCTCATGAACTTTTTCCCTATTATTCCCACCAAGTTCATAGTAATGTTCTCTTGGATAAACCGATCCATAATTGTGTCAGTCAAAAACTACTAAATGGACAATATGTGCACTGAAAATGACTGCATAATTTTAAGTGTTAAATACTCATTGGTCAAGCAATGAATGATGTTTAAAAATGAGCTAATCAAAATGTTTAACATAGTTTGTAGTCTGTTTTTTTAAACTCTTCCTAGTTTAGGCAAAACCATTGCCTAAATGGTGCAAGTGAAGATTAAAAAGAAGGGGTATCTCTTCCCATAATGTCTAATTGTACAGTTTGTGCAATACTTCCCTAATCAAAGGAGCATTCCAACAGCAATCACATAACAGCTCAGGCTCTAGATTTCTCACAAAATGGGTAAATACTTCTGACTTTTAAAATGAAAAAACAAGTTTAAAAAAGAGTAAGTTGCAAAGTTATCACTTTGCCAGCCTTAAAAAAAAAGGAAAAGAAAAAAAAGTTGTTGCCTTAGATAAACATCATAGATTTCTTTCATGCTGTTGTTGGAAAAGATGGCAAAACAGGGCCCTTTCTTAATCTCTTGTTATTTGGACTCTAAAGACATTTTGCTGGTTAAAAATGGCTTTTCCAGACCAGGCATTGCATATCCTTTACTTCCCAGCCTGCACCAATGTTGTCGCCTTATTAATCATTCAACCACTGAAGGGCTTAGGCAGATTAGGATAGATCACCGAATGCTAAAAGTCAGTATTTTTCAGCAAGAAATTCCAGGTGAAACATGAAAATTTAAGACTTAGAAAAATTATATGAAAGATATTGTAAGACCCATGCTTTTTAAAAGGTATAAACTATTGTGAAAGTGAAATATTTTGAGCTGTGCTGTGCAAAACCACTTCAGCCATCAAATTAGTGTACACAAAACCAGTCACAAAACTAACCAACCAAGTGTGCACACAAACACTGCCTGCAATACAAAACAGATGCAGCATCTGTGGACAAAGTCATATTTCAGAGCTAAAAAAAGCCATTGCAATTAGCACCTGTCACCTCAAAATCAAACATACCTATTTTTATATAAGATATATATTAGTCTGTAACTGCAGGTGGAAAAGAAACTACCATTCTGCTCTCTGGCATCCTCACTAACAAAGTATTGATCTGTTCTGTAATTTATTTCCACAATATTATACCCAGCTGAAAGCAACACTCCAACACTGCCTTTACTCATAAGTGCTCTGGATAAAAAGCCCTCTGAGTGCTTAAGTGCTGACAGGATTGTCCACTGCAACAGCATTAATTGTAAACACCCTGAAGGAACGCAGAAAGAGCAGATACACCTCAGACCCAATTCAGAGAGAAAATGTAAATGCCATTTACCTGTTTGGAGGTGCCATTTAAAGCAGCAACACACCTCTAAGCAGGGACTGATGTTTGCTACTAAGCAGTGATGGGATACCTACACAGTCCCTGATGGCAACACAGCAAGGGTTTCATGTTAGCAAGGCTCACAGGAGTAATTTGGATTTCCTAACCCCATGCACATAAACAGGTCAGCTGTGAATGGATTGGCTGGCTGGCAGCCAGCACCAGGACTGAGCACCTTACAAGGGCTCCAGCATCTCCCATTCATTAGAAAAACAAGCTGGGATCTTCACAGAAAGCTAAAAAAAAAGGCAGGACAAACAACTGGGGCTTACACCACATCTCAGTCAGCCTTCTTCCCCCCCCTACTCACTCCTGCACCCACTGCTGGTGGATCAAACAAATTCAACACTTGCTGCCTTGAAGTCCAAGGGGAAAATAAATTCCTGACTGAAGAAAAATACTTAAAGTTTACATAAATCATAATTTCAAATTCTTCATTACCAATTTCTTTTCACGGCTGTTCACAATGATGTAACAGTATATCAATTTCCATGGAAACCAGCATATTTGGAAGATGTGAGCTGCCATGTAGCATACATGAAATGAGACTGCACAGATTTTACACTGTTCAAACATTATCTTCACTTTGGGTACATTCCATTTCTGAATTTAAAGATGCCACAAAGCCTTTCCATTTCATTACTTCCATTCTGATTTTACTCAGAAGATTTACCCTTCTGCTTATGGCACATTAAATGTTTCCGATCTGTCAGCTGGACATTCCCACTGGCTGCAAACTAGACAGGGTAGACAAGCAGTGAGCACTGTCTTGATAATTTCACACTCTAACTTGATCCTGTGAAAGGTTCACTCCAAGGTTAACCCCTCTCATTAACGAGCAGGAGCACATTGAAGGGCACCAGGAGAACGGCCCGAGGGAAGGTCACAGCAGCATCAGCCACTTCTTGAAGGGTCACCACAGGCAGAGTGACCAGCCTTCCACAGAGCTTCACAGCATTCCAGAGCAGCGCAAAACAGGCTATTCCATAAGAGACCTTTCAGCCTAACGGGTCTCTGTTTATCCACATTGGTCTGATAAAATTAGTGGCTTATCTTGGTTACCATTCTTGCCACCAAAATGACCTAGATGTTTGCCGTGTCTGCTCCAAGCCACCCACAGTATGAAATATATCTTGGTGGCATAGGCTGTAGCACAAAAAGCCCACTACCTTAACTCATGTTTGGAAATCAAGGTGGTCAGAAACAACGATTAAAGTTTAACTAAAGCATTATGATGTCATCTTCACATCATAATTATAATATACTAATACCAAACCAACAGACAGTCAGAAATCAAAGAATATTTTTGAATATTTTCATAATCATACTTTCCCTTTTAAGGATGGGAAACTTCAGCACTACTTGACTTCATGTTTGATGAATTATGAAGACAAATCCTGATTTTGACTTAAACCAGAGTGGTATAAAAGAATTTAGGCCCCCAATATCTTCAGAACAATGATGCCTCACAGAAAAAGAAATGTTTGGGTTTCAATGTAATGCTGCAGATGTGTGGAAAAGACTTAAGGCAGCACAACTAACTTCCTTTGAAAATGCAGAGAATTTAGAATCACTTGTAAAGAGATGGATGGACTATCAAATTTTGCAAACATTTAATCAAAGATGAGATATAATGACATGCTGCTACAGGAACTCAGTATTTGCCTGTGACATACTCTGCCAAGGATGAGGCATTTCATAGTCCAAAAAGTAACATCTTTTTCACAACAGTGCTTACGCATCAGTCTTAAATTGAAATTAATATCCTTGCTATTAGATATTTATTACATATTACAAGACAGAAAGAATGCCTAAAATAGGCATGTTTTACACTGAACCAAAAATATGTCTG
Source organism: Bombycilla garrulus (assembly GCA_013400315.1). Classification (NCBI taxonomy): domain Eukaryota; kingdom Metazoa; phylum Chordata; class Aves; order Passeriformes; family Bombycillidae; genus Bombycilla; species Bombycilla garrulus. The sequence continues at coordinate 121,848 of VXBU01001522.1, forward strand.
CCCTTTGACACATGTCATCACATCATTACAATTACATGTAATGTTATAATTACACCATGCAGAGATTTATGGGGCAGATAAACTACAGAGCAACTATTTGGATTGCCTTTTAACATGACAATATTTTAATTACATGACTCAGTGCAGTACTTTCAAAGACAGATTCTTAAATGTCCACTCTTACAAAGCAGGATTCATTTTTACGTATCTATTTTGAATGTGAAATAAAAAGAAACCAATAACAGCCTTTTACAACCTTTCTGTACACATTTAATTATTACAAATATATTGTGTTTGCCCTCTAATTTTGTTGACTGCCAAATGTCAACGCTAATAGATAGCCATAAACACTTATATAATGACTAATTTCAGTTTCAAGATCTACTTAGTCACAAAAATCATGCTCTTCAGGCACAGTTCCAAAAAGTGACCTGGTTCAGAAAAAATGTCTGCCCTCTGAAAAAAGCCGAAACCTACATTTATGTGCAAAATTCCTCACAGTGTTTTTAAAATGTTTATGTTATATAGAGAGAGTACAGTTCACCTTGGGTGAATCTCATTGTTTCAGAACCAGTAAAATGCCAATGGTGCCAAAAGTCACATCTTTAGAAGCAGCAATGAATTTGGCTGAGTGGAAAGAGAGGTCAAGGCTAGGTCAGTGACACCTAGTATAGTCACTCACTGTCCTCTTCCTCCCCTTTTAAAAATAAGAAAACCAAACAAATATGGCTTTATATAGCACTGAGGAGGAGTTTATTTTAAAAGCTGCCCTTAAACCCTCAGAAGAAAAGCAAGACAAAGCATTCTGAGCTGCCATTCAGTTCCCAGCGTTTTTCTTCCCATCAGAGAGCTGGTCAGAATTTCTGAATTGCTACAGGTGTCATAAAATCAGCTCCGAGGCCACCTTTGCCTCCCTAAACTCAATAGCTGTTCATCCTCTCTCATCATAACCTTTTCCTACACTTTGAGGTGTATAAATTTATACAGATGGCTTTGGTTCCAAGTAAACATTCTCATCTCATGGTGATCTCCAGTACACTCTGTATCATCCACTGCAAATTACAGGGCAGCATCTGCCATAAATACATGGCCCATCAAACCTAGTACCACAATTGATTCCAGGGATTCAAGAATAAAAAAAGACCCTCAGATATCCATATGCATCTGCCACCAGCTTCAGAGACAATATACGGACTCACTCACAAACAGCTTTGAAACAATACAGTAAATTCAATCTTCATGCTTACTTCTTCAAGTCTGTTTTCACTTACTCTAAGGTGCATTATTTGACACCACAACAGCAATAAAATTAAAAAGCAAAATTTATCACATGATGGAGAGAGACTCTATTCAACTAACATAGCTGATGTTTTCAATAATTTAACCATCTTCCTTTCTATACAAAACATTTTAATCTATCAATATGCTGATATCAAAAGTAATACTCACAGTTGCTTATAACTCCTCCAAGTGGGTCACCCTTGAAATCAAACTCAATATCCATGTATTTTCCCTGTGAAAGCAACAGATTTTAAGATTATCATTTCTGTTAATGAAAAACTGCTCAAGACATTAAGTTAGTTGGTTGAAAGGTTAGAAAAGTGATCTGACAATCTCCTGTCAGATTTTTGAAAAAGAGAAAATTGTTCAAATCTTCGAAGACATTACCACAGCCAGGGATTTTTATGAAAGCAGCTTTAATAGGGTCTGTAAAGTGTTGCCCTGATTTCTGTAAGACTTTTTAAGTGAAGAACTTTCTCACACACTTTCTGTAAACAGCTCACTGTTTTTGCATTCCTTCATAGAGGAGGAGAAAAATTGATGGACACTTTGTCTGTCCAGTGTCTTTGGAGAGGTGGCACTGCCACCATCCAATCCACTATCACTTTTGGAAAACTATAAATACTGGAGTCAGAAAAAATAAATCTCTTCTCCTCTCTTCTGATCACCTGAGCTGCGGTGTGTGTCTGTGTTCTTTCGTGTCCTATAGCAACAGTAAAGCACCCCAGTAACTTGCTCGGTTCTAAAATTCTACGAAAAAAACACTCATTATACAAACTTCCATCGGAGTGCCAAGAACAACAAATAATCCCTGTAGCCACTTAAGTATCACCATGCTTATTTACTGAAGGACGCAGGAGGAAATTATCTTGCAGACAGCCCTCTTTTCTCACTAGGAGCCCTGTGAGCGTGAAGCCAGGCAGCTGAAGGAGAGCCACTCAGTCTGGCCCAGAGCAGCAGCTGGCTGCGAGCGCTGCTTGTAATCACAGGATGTCTGTCCCTGAGCGTGTGCCTGCCTTGTAAAAGTGATGGATTTTTCCCATTGAACTCTTTCCCTTGTAGCTCAGGAGACCAGAGGCAACAATTAATGGGCTGTCACTGCACAGGCGAATTCAATCCCAGCCACACTAACACAGTGCGTTTCCTCAACTTCTGCTTGACTCTTCCACATCACAGAAAACCTCTCTGGTCTTTGGATCATTTTAATTTATTTGACAAGTGCTTAATGTAGTAACAACTACATTTAACAGTGAAAAAACAGACAGATTGTGCAGAAAAGGTGAAAGCAGCGCTACTCGCATTGGCAAGAGAGTTAAGAAAGATAAAAGCTGCTGGTAGTAATTCAGCCAAATTCCACCCTCTGGGGCATCCTTAATAGAGGACATTGCTCGCCGTGAGGGGGTGAGGTGCTGCAACAAGCTGGCCAGAGAAGCAGGGCAGGGTCAGGGCCAGGTTGGACAGGGCTCTGAGCAACCTTGTCCAGCAGAAGGTGTCTGCCCATGGTAGGGTGTTGGAATGAGATGGTCTTTAAGGTCCCTTCCAACCCAAACCTAAGATTCTAAAACAAAAAGAGTATATTGAGAACAGTATACTGAAAGCCTTGTGTTTAGACTTCCTTATTCACCACATTTAGGAAGAGATTGCATTTGTTTACTTTTCTATTTTACTTTTTATTACAAAACATAAAAAACCAAGCACTTTACACTGACTCACCAAAAGATGTCTAATTTACTGTGTATTTTGTCAAGATTGGCTTGACTACTTAAACTCTATTTTCCTTCCTGTACTGTCTTGTTCAAGGTTAATTCTGAGCTGATTTGAATTTCAGAGATAAAAAAAATAAAACAGATATTTAAATTTTCATTTCCCAAGCACTGGGACAGCTGGGTGCTTCCAAAAGTATTTTTAGCTCAGTGTTTATAAGCAAGGACTTGAAAGGCAAAATAGTTGTTAGTTCCACTCTGTCCAGAAAAGACTTCTGGGCTTTCTGCTCATCATTTCTGTAGTGTCATGTCTGACAATTGCAGTCTTCCTATTAAAAACCCAAAAATTAAAAATCTCTACAGGTGCCCCCAATTTTGGCCCTGTCCTTGCGATGAAGGCCCCTTGCTCTGTTCACAATCAGAGGCAATGAGCTGCAGAAGGAGCATTCACGTGTTGAAGTGTGGAACATCATCACTCTTGAGAATTAGAAGGGAAGGGGAGGAAATCTCCCAAGTGGAAAAAAAAGCTGTTCACCAGTCTTACAACATCCAGCACTTTTATCCATTTGCTTTAAATCATAACACACCATTCTAACCCAGTGTATCGATTTTCCTTCTCTTGTCAACACCATATGTCTCACAATATTACTCTTCTGGACACAAGTGATCAAATGACAGTTGTAATTCAGCTTCCTGAATTACTATTATAAGTACTCACACTTCTGAACCTCTTATCTCTAGTATCAACTTTTCTGGTTTTTGACTGTCAATTCTGGTAATTTCTCATTCAGTTTCATGCCCAACCATTTGATTATAAAAAATTTCAGCAAAAAAAAAACCAAACATTACAAATGTTCATATTAAAACTAAAGTTGTAAGGACATTTTGAAACACTACAGAAAACAAATGGGAACCTAAAGTAGTAATTTTAACAAAAAAAAATACATATGAATGGAAAGCAAGATAACATGGCAAGATCTACTTGCTAAGCAGACCAGTTGCTGGACTCATGGTCTCTGGCACTAAAGCCACCACTGCCAGAAAATTAAAGAATCCAGCTGCACTGTAATTATGTTTTCATCCAGTCACAGGCTGCCACATCCTAATTTTGTTTTTCTTTTTTAGCCTCTACTTTGATATTCAATTGAACTCCATGCCCATATTAGAAGCCAACAAGATTTCTGGCAAGGAGGTGAAACATCTTTTAAGGGGTGTCACTAATAGTGCCCTACTAACATACTGGGGAAGTAGAACATGTTCCTGTGTACAAAATGAAATATTCATTGTTGCTGAAGGTGTTTACCTTCGTGAAACACCATGGTCCTCAGACAGCTAGGAGAAAGCTTCCCAGATTATTCCTTCCCTCTTTATGGATGCCTGGATGGTTGATACATGGTAAAAAAGAAATAGCAAACAGCACAGCATGCTCCTTGAAAAGAACTGAAGAAAATACTCACAAATCTAGAGGAGTTGTCATTCCGCACAGTTTTGGCATTTCCAAAAGCTGGAAAAAAGAAAAACAAAACCAAGCAAATCTATCAGTAAAAAAAGATATTTAAATGCTAAAATAGCTAGGTCTGCTTATATATTTAAAGGAATTACAGACTACATAGAAACAGTTCCCTGTTCATTGTATGAGCATCACTTCCTGGGGACAGTGTGACAGACATGATCACAAATTACAAAACCTATAGAAGTCTAAAGAAGTTTTGTCTCAACACTTTCCTTGTTTAAAAAACTAAGGAAAATATACAAGAGGAAATGGTTACAAACCAAAACTGTACCCATATTAAGCATGTATCTTTGGGGTTTGAATCAACAAATTCATAATTTTATTACCCAAATAACTTTAAATACAGGAAATACTTCTTCCTCTTCATTTCAGAGAAAGAAATGAATGCTGGTTCCCAGAATATGTCAAAAGCTGGAGGCCAGAAGTGAGAAAATTACAGAATGACACTTAAAAATTGTTTGTATAGGACAGTTTAATCAATGCTTTGAAATGGATTTATTTATACCATTACAACTCATTAATCCTACCTCAAGCTGAATATTAATCAGCTGAAATCAGTCAGATTTACAATGAAAGTTTGTCTTCAGCTTGACCTAAACTAGCTATCTGAATAGTTTGGTTTGAACTTCTTTAGCTCAAGTTTCATGACAATGAAAATTCTCTGAGAAAGGATTCCCCAGGGCTACATTCAGATGGACAGTCACCATCTTAGAGAATGGGCAGGAGAAGGAGGACAACTCAAGGTCTAAAACTCACACAATGTCCAAGCACTTGGAGTGAAACTGTAGTGTCTCCTCCATCATTAGGTACGGCACTCCTACTTCTAACAAGAGACTTTATTTATCCCAGTATTTATTTACACAGCATATATATATTCAAAGATCAAGTCAAGTCAATGTTTTTTGGACAGAAATAAATACATGCCTTTAGGCTTCCATAAACTTGCATAAGTAGACTTATTCTCGACCAAAGAACTAGAGCCAAAAGGAAAAGTTTGTTGATCCTAAAGGCCAGGATAAGTGAAAGAATTGTTTTTAAAATCTTTACGCCCTGCAATAAATCATCTTTTCAACAACCAAATCTCTAAGCTGCATTTTCTTAAACACAGTGCTGAACAGTAAAGTCATTTATAACTGCATGGAGTCAAGCACAAATGTTCCATTAGAAAGCATGAGACACATTCCTTGGTTTTCCCTAAAGTTCATTGTTTCTAAAAGTTAATTTACAGTAGCAACTGTAGTTTAAGAAAAATAATCCCGTAAGATAAATTATGCATCTGTAACATTGATGTCATTTTCTTGCACTGCCGTTTCACTGAAACAGAGCTACATAACCAAAGAAAAATAAATCCAACCACAAATGCTTAATTTCTGTCTAAAACTTATATAAGCAGCCAGGCTTGCAATTTTCATTCCTTATGGAATAAACCAGTGTCCAACCTTCCAAAAAAGATAAACAGGCATTAGCAGCACAGCAAGTAGAACAAATAGTACCTTAAAATGATAAGGCAATCTTCATTAAGCTTAGCTGATTCCTCTTGTATCAAAACAAAGCTTCACAAACCAACAACAAAATCAAACCCATTTGGCAGTTCCTGGGGAACAATCTAGCTTTGGCACAAAAAGCCTCCGTACCCAACAAGCTATTTCTGTCTATATCTGAAATCTGCTTCCAGAAGAGTCACAAAACAACACAGCTCTTCTCTGTGAACCCAAAACAATGGAGGGTTGCAATCCCCCCATTCAGCTTTAAGGGGAACACAGCTGATCGTCAAAGAAAGGCTTATCCAGCACTTCTATTAATCTTACATGTCAACATTTCATCCTTTCTTTACAAGTGTTTGCTTACAATTTCTGTTTTGTGTACAAAGACCACGTTTAATCCACCCAGTTCCCCACTGCTCTCTGCCCAATTACTTGCATTCCCTTTCCTTTCATTTTTTTAATTTTTCCCTCTGCTCTCACTTGCAGAGCCCTTATCCCCTACAGACTCCAATTCATCACATATAAGCAAGCAATAAACATGTTGACACTCAACAGTCTTTACAAACACCACATATGATCTGGCCATAACGCAAAACTGTCTTTTGACAAATGACTTTGTCTCAGCACCACAATAGCTTTGAAAATTCTGGGAAAGACTGAGCCAGAAATTAACACAATAGATCTAAATAAGTCAATGCTAACCAAGGAACTTCTGAAGGCAATTATTAGACAATGGGACAGAACTGCAAGCTTTGAGGATCATATATCCTATCTCAAGTGGAAAAAAAAAATTCTGTTTCTGGCAGCCAACATCTTTAAATTTAAATTACTAATCAAAAAATAAAAGTCTTTAATGGGAGAGCAGGAATGGCAGTTGTCAGGAAGAACAGTCACCAGACCCAAGAGACAGTAAGTCTCGGGGAACAACAGGCATACATATGGATTGCCTTAGTTTTTCAAAGAACCATTTCTTCACCCTCCCTTTTTTTCCTAAAGGATAAATAATGCCTTATAGAGCTTGTTAGTTTACTAGAGACCATAATAATATGATTTGGTAGAAAATGAATCAGAGAGACTGAACTGAAGTCAAGTCCTGTGATGCAGACAAGCATCATCAAGGCAAGGTTAAGATAGGGTAAGCCCTCTGAGAGCAGCAGGAGAAGGCTGGGAAGTATGACCTAACTTCCTGAGCTCTTCCTTCATGAGGAAAACCATTTTCTTCTCAAGAAAACCTACACACAACCAAAGGAAATCTTGCAGATGTATTCACATAAAGCACCTCCTATGATTTTGGGCACCAATTAACAATGAAACATCATCAGATACAGTTTTCCAAACCAGCTTAGCTGGAACACCAGTACACACAGGTACTATGCCTGCACTCTGTGAGATTCTTACCTTCAAGGACTGGATTAGACTGCAAAAGTTGTTCTTTTACTTGATTAACCTCTGCCCCTTTTCCACACACAGCAGCTACATATGACATGACAAGTTTGCTTGCCTCTGTGGGAGAGAGCCAAATAAAACGGCAATAAGCATTGGCAAAAAGGCCGTAATATTATTTTACAGACTAAATCTCCATCACATTTTCTCAATGCCAGACAGGAACTGTGAGCACATTCATCTCAGTTTTCTCCTGCATTGCAGTACCATCTGGAAATGCAGAAGGATTTACCCTGCTCTGAGACCCATGTCATTACATCAGCAATTGTCTTGATTTAAAAACCTAGAGCCTCTACCCAAGCTAAAAAAAAAAAAAAAAANACCACAGACACCTGCTCCTTTTTCATTTAGCCTCAGTAAGTGGCATTCTTCCAGGGAAGAACATTATCCCCTGCTGACACATTGGAAATGCTTTAATCTAGCCTGAACATAAACAGGCTCAGACAGTTTCAAGACACAAAATTCAGTCACTTTACACCAGTAGATACACAACAAGTGCAAACATACAACACTTCCATACATGTAATAACAACTCTAATCTACAAGCAACTACATTACATGCTGCAGTCTGTTTGAAAGAAAACCCAGCAGAGAAAGTAAAGCATTCATTTAAACAATGAAACTAATTTGGAGGTGTTTTTAAGAAAGTCTGGGACAATTTCTGGAATCCCAAAGCTTGGTTCATATGGGTGTCAATCACCCATGATAGAAACTAAGATTAGATAATCCATCCAACCTTTATGGTTTTGCTGGTCAGGAAAAAGCAGCTGGAAAACGTTTTTGTTTATAAAGAGAGTGTATGATGGTTACTATGATGCAAAATAATGAAATTTGTGGCAATATCTGTTGATATACAATGTAATTACTAACAGCTGGAAACCCTAACCATTCAAGACTGTGGTCATTAAAAAAGTCATTGTATTACATTTGTAACATCTTCAGACATCGGTTTACAAATTTAAGGGTCTCATTTCGGGAAAGAACTGACAGACGAGACGCTGTCCCTTGGATTTTAATTTTTCCTATTTAAAAAAAACCACATGTTTTTTAGCATTATATTACTATCCCATGTTCTAGAGGAAACTGAGCAAACCTGCCGCACAGGAAGCAAGCAGGGAGCAAAAATTATAGGTGTGTTCAGAAGGCTCCTGTTGCAATCTTTGAGCCTCTAGCAAAGCCTCCATGGAGAGAAAATGCATAGTAATGTACTAAACCCTACTTCCTAAGACCCTCTGTTATCTCCCTGTAACACTATTGGCTACATTCCAGAAACCCAAAGGCTATAGGTCAAATCACCAAGACCCCAGACTATTGGCTAGTTATCCCAATCCTACCTAATCCTATAAAAACCCCTACTTCTGCCCAGTCCGGGAGAAGACACCGTTCCTGAACCCCTTCGCCGAACCCCCAATAAAGACTTCGTAGAATGCGCCGCTCGGCTCTTCTCGTCTCTTCACCCCTGAGGTAGCAAAGCGACTACCTGGCAAGCTGAGAGCTGAATATCACTGAGAGCTGAAATCACTAAAAGAGCTGAACCGCCTGATAGCCTCAGGCTGAGCTTGCCAGGATAGTCTGTGGCTAGGGCGTATGCCGGAGGTCTCTGGGACAAGAGCTGCTCCTGGGACCGAGACCGGGACCTCGCTGTCCGGGCAATCTAAAGCGGTACCGGGGGGTCTGACTGCCACCCAGGCAGGCCACCCGGGCAAGGCGGGCAACCCCCGGTCACCGTTTTAAAGTGGCTCCGTTTTAGGCTCCCATCTCCTTTATTTGTGCCTCAAACCCAGCTCTCATTTTTGACTCTGCTCCCTTCAGAGCTTGGAATTACCAAATTATTTAATTTGAAATATTTCTTAAAACAGTTAACATCTTTAAGCACAGGCACTCAGTCACTGAGAGAAACATGCATCAAAGCAGCAAAAAGGCTATTATAATAGTTTACACATAATTACTTCAGTACAGGCTTTGAACATCAGCAAAAGAAAATAAAGGGCCTTTCTCTTACTAGGAACTCTGTTAGGCCCAAGAAAGACATCAGGAAGGGAGTTATCATCCTAACATTTCAAAACATTTAAATACAACACTTGTTCTGGTGATGTACCATGTTTTGTTGCCCAATGTTACTATCAGTTAACATTAAAAACATGAAGAGAAACAAGGACAAAATTGGAAGTAAATAAAAAGACACAGTTGATGACAATTCAGTTTCAGTTCTTCCAGGGCAAAAATGTCAAATATTCTGGCTACCAAAAATTTAAAACACAGTTACATAGTGTAGCTGTACTAAGAAGTTTGTTTCCTTAACTCCAGGAACTTCTTACCCTCTCCGCCCTCTACTTTGTACTTACCTTTATAAAAAAAGGAATAATTCATATTATTTCCCATAGGGCTATAAAAATTACAGACCAGTCAAAATCTCTATACAAATCTAAATCTACTATTTACATATAGAGAAGTTCAACAACTCAACATCTGATTTACCTTTCAAATTAATAAATTAATAATGTGTACCTCAGCTGTATGAGGTGCTTGATAATTCACAGTTTGTGAAGACATCTAGACATTAAACACCACCAGTACAAGACTCTTTGCTAAAGTCTGAACTTCTAGACAGAACCCCAAGCAGTCGTATTAATAAGAACTTGGGTTTTTTAATCCACACATCTACTGAACATGTTTTCCTGTCAGCGAACTGTAAATAAGGATTATATTACAAGACTTCAAGACCTCTCAATTGGATGCCACAAATCAAAGAGCACCAAAGATGATACCTACACTTCATATGCACATAAAAGCCTTGGAAAGCAACTTCCTGTTACCTACTTTGAGTCTTGCTCAGAATAAGCACACCAAGCCCCACATATTCTCAGACGCAAAGGAAAACTCTCAAATTACTTGGAAACAGATGTATGCCTTCCTATCCACTGTCTCTTCTGCAAGTCACCTCTGCTTTAAATTGCTATCCTTGAAAATAACTGGCTTCTTTCGTTTTTAAGGTCTACCTAAAATGTACTGAAGTTATGCAATCCTCGCTTGGTTTCTAACCTTCCAGTTTAAAAACTAGCAGTCATTTTCAAGGAAATGTCAGCTTTGCCTAAGATGCTCAGTGTTCTTAGCACTGCAGCTGAGCACAGTGTGCAAAAGGTTGATAAAATTTCCAAAGTAATCAGCTACTGTTATTTCTTTTCCTTAGATAAATAGCATAATCCAGTTTTTAAAGGCACGTATTTACTGAGAGACAAGTGGAAGTATCAAGTCTAGAAAACTCAGGGCATTCAGCTTTCCATGTGTTCAAGTTTCCCACAAGGACAGCCTAAATGTTTTGTGGCCTTTGCAATACTCTGTGACAAGTCAGCATTACTTTGGTACAACTCTGGATACTGAGGAGGACACTGTACTAACATGACATGAGACTTCAACATGGTGACAGAGTGAAAAAACCCTATTTTATACAAGTTCACAGCTGCAGCAAACAAGTGTGACAGCACTCACATTCTGCACTAGCCAAACACAGAGTTACTGACATCTCTCAGCTCTCACCAACTCCAGCTTCCCTTTGCAAGACTCTGAACAGCCCTGAATGTTTTTTTATCAGATCCTAACTGCTCCTTACCTGTTTTCCCAGCTCCACTCTCTCCTGTAATAAGGATGCATTGGTCTTTGTCCTGGTCCCTTAAAGACCTGTAAGCTTCATCAGACAGAGCAAAGCTGCAAAGAAAGAAAGTGCCAATTGAGAATTAGGAAAAAAAAAAAAAACTAACCAAAGAAACAAAAAAAAACCACCTTACCACCAAATACTGACAATAATTATAATCTGTCCTTTGCACATCCAGGAAGGAAAAAAAACTAACAAAAAACCAAAACTCTTAAAGTGCTAATGTTCCATAAGTGGTGAAACATTCACTTTTCAGAATAGAAAGACCCACAGAAACAAAGTCAACACTTTGTCTCAGAGGCTTACTTAGACCTCCTTCAGGAACAAGCAAAGATAACCTGAAATTTCCCTAAAAATAGCGAAGTCAAAACAAAAACCCCCAGAATTTTAGGGAAGTGTCACTATCTTTCTTCATTGAACAAAACGTCATATTCTCCACTGAAAAAATGTCAATGCAACATCAGGGCATGTTTTGCCCGAAGATGTCTCTAAGATAAAGGAAAGAGGAGAACCCTGAGCAATAATTACACCATATGCCACAATTTCTACGCAGTAAGAAGAAATCTCACAACCTTATAAATCACTGAGCATTTTAAGCCTTTGGGTATAGCTGGACTTGCGTACGAATATGCAATATTATTTCCCACTAGCTGTGTTCTTAACCCAGTAAGTGTGATGTCATGTAGGGAACCTAAAGAATATATTAATTACCAACAAATTTCCTGAACCAAAGATGTCTTTTCCTGGAGCTCAGAATACCATGACCCTGAAACTCCTGGGCTGCAATTAGAATCCAGATGTGCTCTGCTGCCATGCAGCAATATTTATTTTGGAGAAATGTAGATGTTTTACTTATATATAGTTTTCTTTAGTAGCATTTTTGAGACAGAATAAAGATTTTCTTTCAACCTCATTTTTCAATTAATGGAATGAAGTACTCTGGAAGCTAAGCATTTTCCTCTCAGAAAAACTTAAACAAGTAGTATCTGAAAAAGGACATAAAAGCAAAACCCAAGTAAAAAGGCACACACGCATAACCCAATTAAAGAAAAAATATGATATCCAAACACAGCATATTTTTACATGAACTAAACGGTTGTTGAACAGACCAAGAGCTTTGTTAGATTATTGCATCTAGTAAATTAATTAGTGTTTATATATATCCAAACGTGGATATTATTTATTATTTACAGCAAAGAAACCATGTATGAAAAACAGAAATGAACTCTCAGGTCAGCATAAGATGCAGAATCAATGCAGGTTCAATGCACTTTCTAGAAACTTGATTATTCTACAACAGTTCAGGAGCTTCACAGTCAGTTGATAACAGCAGACAGATTAAGTATTTGTTTTGGACAACATAGCTATATGCTGCTTTTTTATCACAGGCAACCAAAGCTCCTTGATAGAATAGCAAGCTCTTTGTCATGACACCAGTTATGGGAAGCAAAAACAACACAATGCAAGTACTGAGAGCCACACAGGGCCTTTTCTAGAGGCTCCTACTGCTGCAGTTGGAAATCTTCGAATATTAAACCTACAAATACTAAAATTAGTCCATAATTATTGCCACCACTGTCCCTTAGCTTCAGGCTTCTCTCCCCAAAAAGTTTCTGAAGAGCATGACATGTCTCCAATTTACCAAGTGAGGGGCATTCTGAAAGATTTGTAAAATGGAGAGATGAAATGCCTTGCAGCTCCTCTGCTCCTAAGCAATAACACCTTCTCCTCCCCAGGGCCTGCCAAGGATGCTCACACCATCCTTTCCCCCCTCTCTGTGTCCCTCCCATCTTCTCTCCCGCAGCACATCTGCCTGCCCAGCTCCATGACCCGCCCAGGGTTCCACTCTTTTCTCCAGCCTGTTTTGTCCAAGGCACTAAATCACAATTCTCCTCTCTGCACAGATGGCTGGACCATCCACATAACACCCATGATCAAAGGTCATTAACTCCTTTTGATACATATCCCATCAAATCTAGAGCTAGGCTGATCTCTCAAACCTTAATACTACTGTGCTGATTGAAGCATTTGAACCCAACTGGAGGTGAAAATGTGTTTATGAGAGAGGAGCAGGCTGTAATGTTTTTAGCATTGCAACAAAGTCACACTGTGATGCAGCCAACATGCTGGAGAACTAGCAAAAGAAAATACAAAATATTCTGCTTCTGCAAGACCATGACACAATTTCTGGCACCCATTTTACTGTTTGGAATCCAAACTACAGTAGCAATAACACTTTTCCAGACTCTGTTACAGGAAAGATTTAGAAAATTGATAATATTTGTTGAATGTTGCTGCAGATATATATACTTGCAATTTGAAAAGTACAACAGCACTCAAATAAGCTAATTCTGGCTTAGATTACCTACCTTTTTGCAAGGAAAAAAATAAAAACAACAGGATGAAGATGAAAGAAATAAACTGCACTGAGCATTCACGGGCCACATGAGACAAACTTTAACAATAATGCTGTGATTTCCACAGGTTTGACTGAGGGAAACTGTCTTTCAGCAAGAACATAAGACTGAGATGCTTTTCAAATTTACAGAATGGATGGCTCATTCTGTGCCCCTTGTCCTTCAAACAATCTTGGCCATCAACTAGTTTTTCACTTTTGAAACAATTTTCTTGGCAGTAGTTTCACACTGGAAAGTGAAATCGGCATCAAGCACAGAGGGAGTATTCTCTGTTGATGTACTGAGTGATGAGTTAATCAGCTTAGTACCCATTCATCTTTTCTAATACACCGAATTTAAGTTTCTCAACAGCCCCTGTCAAAAAGTATTTTACTACTCAATGTATTTATTAACTCTGCCTGCACTACACAGTTAAAGACACCAAATCATGCTTTTTTTCCTTCCTTCCTTCCTAGAAAAACTGAGGGCCTAATACTACAATGGGGTTTCTGACGTTACAGGAGAAAGAGGGATTTCATCCAGTTCTAGTTTAATCCGATCTAGTTAGAGATTCCCTGAATTTTTCTCTGATCTACACAACCCACAAAGCCTAATACTCCATGAGGGTATCAAATATACTACTATAGACAAAAGAAAAAAATAAGTCAACTCATTTCAAAAGAAGTTTTGTGTAAGTACTTATCAAAAGTGACCCAGTAGAAGTGTTGTAAAATCTACCACTGATGTTTCAACCACTGTTCCAACAATCCAATTGGAGGAGGAATAACCAAGAGTCTATTTAAACAACTAAGAATCATCTTTCTGCCACTGCAAAAGAGCAATAGCACATTTATGTCAGTCTGAACAAAGATGTTTATCTCAAGGAAAAAGACAGATCTAGTCAGATACCATGTTGACTTTCATGCCTCAACATTAGACCTCACAGTCCTTCCTATCTATTATCAACATGTATCTTTACAGTAACAGAAAACACAAATAAAAACAAACTTTGAGTCTTTTAGTTCAAACTATCTGATAAAAGGATAGAATCTCATGTATTCCCTATTTGTTCAAAAAATAATTTCATTTCAGGTCATTTAAGTTTAACACATATTAATGGTCTATAGACCACAAAGAATCCTAGCATTTTCCTTTTAGCAACATGAAGAGACACGGCTCTGTGAAGTCAATATTTGCAACCATGGACTTAAACCACACACCACTCTCAGAGCCACCTCACAATTACAGAGCCTAAGTAAAATTTTAGAATAGTTTAAAAAGCAGTTATAAACCATGTGTTTCAAATTAGCTGATGAGTGTGTCAGCAGTGTTAGTTACCATACCTTATAATAAGCTCTCCTTTGATTTTTAGGTTTTCATGGAGGAAGATGACATTCTCTTACCACAACAAACACAGAAATATTTACTGGAGCTCTCTTTTAGCTAAGACTTAAGTATAGAAGCAATTTGAAATCGAAACACCACCCACACCTAGCTCAGTAAGCAGGCTCTGCTTCTTTACAGCACAGCTGTTCAGCCACAAGCTCCAGATGGCCAGATCTGTCACAAAGTCCCAAACCAAAAATTCAACAAAGGGAAACAGCACAGCCCTCCAAGGGAGATTTCCAAAGGGCCCTGGCAATTTTCAGCATCTCAACAGCATCTCTGTGCTTAAACAGTACACTGGGGTCAGGAAGAGACAGGAGTGAGGCTCCCACTCGCTCACCCTGACACAAGCAGCAAGTGCTGCATTTGAACACTCCAAATTGCACCCACAATTACAAAAGCCATAAAAACCTCGCTCTTATAATCAGAAATGCACTTCACAGGAGCAGCTTTTCTACCATCTTTTTCCTTTAAGCCCAACTCACCAGGATCACTATTTGCCAGATACTGGTTCTTCTTTGTGTGCTATCGTTATCATTCTTCATTTTCCTTATCACTCTCAGTTAAAAGTAACTAGTTAACACTATTTTAAATTCCTTCCAATTGCTCTTCTCGTGCACTGAGAGTCAACTCACTTATTCACCAACTGTTGCTTTGATTCAGAGATGCTTGGTCCCCATTTCAGAACATCTATTGCTTAATCTTGGCTATTGGCTGACAGCTCGTTTGCTACTTTCAAAGGAAATGAGGAAAACCTCTTTTCCTGACTGTTCTAATTGCTCATGAAGCAGAGTCCTGGTACCAGGACTCAACTGCTCAGGTACAAGGGTTCATTTCCTCCCAAACATGTCAAAACACACTGGCAGGATGCTAAAGGCCAGTGCTTATCAAAAACTGTATACCATGCTAGACTGAAAAGAACAGCAGTAATAAGTAAGTTGTGCATGCACTTCTAATATAAATGTTATATAAAATGTAATTTAATTACTTCACATTTACTTAAGAGTATCACTTAATTTTCTTCCTTCTCTCTCTCAATGTATAGAAGTGCTCAGTAGCAGGGTAACAGTAAAGAAATTATTTCTTTCTCTCATGCAGAGGGAAAACATCAGAATCACAGTTTGTTTCAGTATCAAAATTCTAACAGCCTAAGCTAGGAAGAGTCAAAGCAGATTCTATAAGTGCTTTGAGGCTTTATGTTGTAAATCATCACTATTTGCCATATATATATTCCCCTACCCATTGAAGCTCAATGGAAATTCACCATTCAGGAAAAACAACTGTAAGAGATTATTTATAGTATTAGCTCATAGTGCAGAAACATTTAATTTCCCTAAGGATAAAAAGCGTACTCCTATTTTCCATAATTACAAACTGTCTCATGTTCAGCACTTTGACACACTTGAAAAGAAAAGGTTAATTAGCCTGCCACTGGAGTGAATAAAGTAACAGTGAATTATGGAGCATCAGCTAGGATAGACCTTCGCAGGCAAGCAGCTGCTTTTTCAAAAATTCCAGAGGGAAAAAAAAAAACAACAAATTTAAACACCAGGATAAAGAGGTGTGCCAAGACAGATGGAAAGCCTTTGCTCCTATTCATATCTTCCATTTTTATTTTCCTGGTGAGCACAGAAACCTATTTTGTCAACAACACTGTGGGGTAATACTCAGAGCAGAAGGGTGCCTCCTGCACAGGCCTCCCCACTTCATTATTCACGTGAGCCACTCTGACATTATTAGATGCAGAATAAAGCCCAAAGCTGTCCAAATGAGCCCACCTGATTTGTAAGAAGCAGGCATCACTTACAGAAGGGAAGGGACAGAGAAAAAGGGAGGAAGAGGACAAAGCCACTCAATTTTCATGAGTAAAACACTTCAGTACACAGGCTGATATTAAGCCAGAGAGATTTATTTTCTGGTAGGCTGGGAATATAATATAACCTCTGATGCTCATAGATAACTGCAGGTTTAGCAGAAGACTTGACTCAGACCAATAAACTGGATGAAAAAAAAAAAAAGCTCTTGCTGAAAATCTTGTCTTTCTCAGACTGAAGTAGATTTGTGTTCAATGAACTTCAACTCCAAAACCTCCCTACAGAGAGGTTCAGACAATGCTTCTTCCCAAAATACTGTGCCTGCACAACCTCCTAGCTCACCAAAGCCTGGTCCTTTTCCTTCTCACAGGATGGTACCCATTTCCACTCTAAGGGAGGCTTTATCAGTTTTGATCACTTCCTTCTACTGTAAGTAAAAAAAAAAAAAAAAAATTTTTTAAACCAACAGTGATATTTCCCCTGCACTGTACAGAAAAGCCAAAAATGCAGCCATTGATTTTCTGCCTATTTCAACAATATCTAAGACATCATGTTAGAGCTCACATTAATGTGATGGAAAACAAGCACCTTTTATCAGGAGCCTGTGATCCAGCTGTTGCCTTATTTTCCTTCAACAAGTGCAAAACAGGATCTTTGCAGCTGAGGATGACCATGCCACTTGCCAATCCAGACGATAAAATTAAGTCTCCCTCTGAGTTTTAGCAAGCCTGACAAGCATGGCCACATCTCATCCCACAGCTCAGTCCTGTCACCGGGCAGTGAAATACACCCAGCAGACCGTGAGGACAGTGGCCTGGACATGTGCCCAAGTTGGGTCCTCCAAGGAATGCAGGCTGGTGGCAGAGGGGAGCAGCAGGCAGGACCCTGGTGCTGGCGATAACCAAGCCAACAGGCCCCTCCCCCTGTCCCCTGACACATTCTCCATGGAACAGTAGGCTGAGCTGGGCACTCTGGGGCACACCAAACTGGACTGACATGGACCAGTGCCAGCTGTGCACACCACAAACACCTGCAGCTGAACATGACCCACAACTCTGCCTAAAGAAGGGAACCAAAATAGCAAACTCCTATTTGGAGCAGGTTGGTGTCATCAAAGTGGAGACACACATAAATCAAAGTGCGGCAGGGAAGCAAGTATCTCCTTGCTTTTCAAGAGAGCAGCTTGGCTTGGGCTCCCCCTTGACTAGTCTCATTTTTCTCAAAATTACATCTACATGTAATTACAGCTGAATGGCACATAACCATCACTTCCTCACCCATACTAACACTCCATGGGTTCAGCCCAGCACGAACCAGTAAGTCCCAGTGCCACAGCATTAACCAGATAAGTCTGTCACTCAAACCCCCTCTCACCCCAAACACAGGGCTGAGTTACCCAAGGCAGACACCAGCTCCTACATGGTCACACAGCAAGACACAGACAGGCCTTCTCACACACCTACCTGAAGTTAGTCTGCTGTCATGTGCACTGCCAAGATTTCAAGTTTCTTGGAGGTAAAGGCATTTCTGTTCATACAATCAATTATTTTTTTGGGCTAGGATAGCCTTGAAAGGAAATACAGAAAGTGTTTTCTATTGTTTCATCAAAAATCAGATTTAATTAGATGTTTACTTGCTCAGTTGAATCAGCAATTGCATGCTTGATTTAATAACTGCCTAAACCACCAAGTCCTTACACTGTGTGTTCTTACTGCAAGACTATAGGCTGAAGCTTCCTGGTAGCCATATTCTTCATCAGAATCTGGAGGTTTTTCCCTGAACTGCCATCCCAAATGCACTACAGGAACCTCCAGACACCAGAGGAGAAGCAGCTTCACAGCACAGCAGAAATGCTGATGGCAAGCTTCTCATTTTTCTCCACGGACATTCTGAAGCTCCCCAATCCCTGAGGCTAGCCTTGTAAAATTTGTGATTTATTCCACTTCCCTGGTTCAAATGGAGCAGTAAGGAGTCAGAGAGCTAAACAGTAAGGGAAGAGAGGGGCAAACTGATTTGCCATGCTTGGCTTCTGTCAGAGTTTAACTAGAGGGCACAAAATTATTTTAAATCCCACTTTACTGCTTCATCTATGCAGAAGCAGATTTGCATTGCACCTCTGAGCTTTTGCATATGTGTGGAAACGAAGGGCTGGTGGACAGGGAGGAAAAAGGGAGCAGGAGAAAACAGTCATTTTCTGCATTGAAATGTAGAGACAATCAATATTTTTACAGGAAACTGAATTAGTTTCTGTACCTAATAAAGCACGTGTATAAAAGGCAAGTGCCAAACACACATTTCAGTTCAGCTTTGACCAAATTTACATACATGAAATCTTTTTCTGCAGAACAAGAAAGTCTGTGATTATGCTGCTACACTGTAAGAATAGCATGCTATCAGTAAACTCCCCCCAAAAGAACTGGAATTCATCTTGTCTTAGCTGGCTGCAAAGAATACGCTTTCCATCAAAATAAAACAATGCAGCCCAATTATTCCTCATTTTTAAAGCACACAGAGCAGTTAAAAAGGGGCCCTTAAAATTATTCATAGCTATTTCAGAAATAACAAGCCCAGACTACAAGTTAAGCTGGATACCTAAAATACAAGACTCTATAATCCTATTAGAGGAACAATGATCATAATAACTTTTTTCTTCCTATACAGACAGGAATATATTATGGATCACTTTTCTCCTTCCTTTTTTAATCCATAAATAGGATGTAACTTTGGGACTTACAGTGTGTGCTTTTCCCAGACAGTGGTAGAGCACTGATTTGCTCTGTTCAAAAATGCCAGTGACTTCTTCATCTCACAAATGAATCCACAACAGGACTGTACTGGTTGTGGGGTTTTCCTGGGACATTGAAGGGAAGAGTGCTGCTCTTATGATTTCACATGAAAAAATGTTTAGCAAATAGTATTCCATGTCTCTGCCTCCAAAAACATTCTTATGCTTAGCAAACAGAAAATCCTGCCTTTTTTTTCCTGTAGCCCTAGGAAGTATCCTGAAGTCAGAAGGCAGAAATAAGTAATTTCCTCCTGATGCAGTGAGAGCAGAGATACACCAAGTCAACTGTTGGAACCATGCGGGGTTTGTTGATACCACGTGTTCATGCAAGGACTTCTCTCACTGCAAATAATTTTACTGCAGAACTATCAGTGCTTTCCAAAAAAATTTGTTCTACTTTGCTAACTTGAGTGAGAAAAATAAATTTATACCTTTGTTCTAAAGTAAAGAAACATGTTCCAGTACTCAGGGAGAGAAAAACAGCAAAGTGAGGTACACAGTTTCACATACTCACTGCGCTGAAAGGGACACATTTTAAAAGGTCACACCTCACAAGAAAACTCCAGCACAACTAAACTCCACCATACAGCACATACCCAAGAGCTACAACATCTCAAAAAGATACACTGTGGAGTGACTTCATAGCTCTGTCTGGTGAGATAAGTAAACAGATGTCAGCCGTGCATTAGTGCAACACACTGCAATGTAGTGCAACAGTTTGCCAGCAGAAAAAATGCCAAGCATTCCACCAAATTCATATCACAGTACTGGAGAAATAGAGTCAGAGAATCATAGGACTGGCTTGGAAAGGACCTTGAACATCATCTTGTTCCAGCCCCGCTGCCATGGGCAAGGACACCTCTGCTAGACCAGGTTGCTCCAAACCCCATCCAGCCTGGCCCTGAAAGCTTCCAGGTACGGGGCAGCTACAGCATCTCCGAGGAACTGCTCCAGTTCTCACCATCCTCACAGTAAAGAATTTCACCCTGATATGCAATCCAAACCCACTCTCAGCTTGAAGCCAGTTCCCCTTGAACTGTCACCTCATGCTCTTGTCAAAAGTCCCTCTCCACCCTTGTTGTGGACTCCCTTCAGGTACTAGAAGGCTGTAAGGATGTCACCCCAAAGCCTTCTCTTCTCCAGTCTGAACAATCCCAAATCTCTCAGCCTTTCCTCACAGGAGAGATGCTCCATCCCTCTGATCATCTGGAGTCCTTTCAACAGGTCCCTGTCCTTCCTGTGCTGAGGACCCCAGAGCTGGATGCAGCACTGCAGGTAGGTCTCACCAGAGCAGGGTACAGGGGCAGTAGGAGTATCCTCACATACTCAGAGCTATTTCTAAGCTAAACTAAGTTTAGTTCAAATCACCAGATTTGAAATCCAGACTCTGTAACAAAGGCTACAATGCAGCTCTCCACAAGTTTATGAGACAGAACAGTGACAGAACTGCAAACCGAATTCACTTATCTAGAAAATATCTGAAAGGCAAGGTCAACACTATGTAATTACATAGTTATGCTGCTACTCTACTCAGAGGTGTTACTGAATTCTTTTCGATTTTGCAAGTAACTCTTAAGTTCTCTTACAAACCAAGTAGTTTGTTAAGAAGCTAAGAAGCCTTACACAATTTCTGCCTTCCAGCTCTCTTTTTCCAAATCAAGTCCCTGCCATGAACCCCTGGGCAAAATAGGCACTGAAGCTTATCTGAGCTTCTGAGAGCTTGTTAGCTGAGGTATAACATGGAGCTAACATGCATATCTAGTCTATTAAATGGCATTTGCTCAAGTTTGTGAATGAGATTTGTGGACGTATGTCCACAATTATCTTTCTATGAATGGTCAAAGCAAGAAATGAAAGCCTCCTTCAGAGTGCTGAAACATGAGGCTCCAATTCAGTCCCATGTGGACTATTTCCAGCAACAATCTACTGCATCTACGTCCTTGGCTGGAATGCTCATGCTCAAGGAGGATGTCAACTGCACATATTTGTTTTCATCCTCACTAAGAATCATCTTGGAGTAATTAGGACTGGTTGCAGCTTGAACTCCACAAGGTTTAGCAACTAAAAATCATTTCTGCAGTATGTAAAATGGAAACTGTTAGGAAGAAAAATGCAGATTTAAACTAATTTACTAAAATGACCACAATTAAACTGTCTTTGTAGTTCAGACCTTTGTCTGTAAACCTGAGTCCCAGCTCTCTTATCTATTCAAAACATAAGTACAAGATTATTCAGTGTGCTAGACTGTAAATATTAAGACTGTATTTCCTGATTCCTGAAATGAAAAAGTTCATCCTTAATAACCCAAACTACATTAACCATGCTGTACCAAGAGTTGAATAAAACAGAGTATTTTGCATAATCGTGCTGATAAAAATGGGATTGAATGGGAAAGATCTGCTGTTAACAATGGTACAAAATCTGAAATTTTAATAGCGTCTCTTTAAGGCTTTGAACACCAGCCTTGTTTATGCTGTACTGAAAATCACAACAAAGGCTCCTAGCAGAGCAGATGGGCATTTTCTGGTGCACTCTAAATTGTTTAAAGGAGAAAAAAAAAAAAAAAAAGAAGAAAAAAAGACAACCATTAAACACAGTGAGACACTTGCAATTAAAGAACAACAGCTGTTAAGATCTCAGATCTTAAAGAAACTACCAGGCTGCCAGTGCAGGAAAGGCATTATGAAATTTCTGGTCCATGTACATAAAACAGGATTTGTCTCCTTTCTGACAGGGCCTCTATCTGTTTTCACTTTTCAGGCTGCATTTAAGAAAGGAAACACGGCAATGTCTACTTTTTAAGTACAACTCATTATTTTCAGCATGCGAAAAGTCCCAAAATTCTAATGAAAGGAAAAATCAAGCTTTTTAATGTTCTACTTCACGTGACAATGTGAATTAGTTTTTAAAAAATCGCGGTATTTTATGTCCTAAGAATATCAATGGCATAATATGAATGCTAGACAGAACAATCCAGTTCCAGGAAAATGAGAGAAATGGGACCTGGCAAAAAAGTTACCATTAGATTAGACTGCTGAAGCATTTATGCACATCCCCAACATATATTCAGGCACTTTTTTTTTCTTAATTATCTTTGGACTAATAATCTAGCCAAGTTCCAAGCTTTTCTGTGCTGTACAAATAAACACAGACTATAACAAATACACTCTCATGGAGGAGAAAAAAAAAAAAAAGAGAGGGAAATTGTCACAGATAACCAAAAACACTTAACTCTTCATCCCCAACATGACTGAAGTCAAATGTGAAGTATTTTGTGTCCAGGGGTATGAGTAAATATTTGAAAACAGTTCTGAAAACGAAGTTATTTTGTTGAGGCTCTAAGCCAGCAGTTAATTCATGAAGGACGCTGTAAGATTTTTTTTCCTTTGTACACCATGACGACAATTATAGAGTTACAGAAGCATCTGGAACAGATCTCAAGTTCAATGTTTCCCTTACAAACTCAGTATTTTAAAGGTACCCAAATTCTTGCATTCCTCTTCCTCAAGAAGCCCGCGAGGCACGTGAGTGTTGGCTAGGACCACACCCAGCTCTCCACAGGAGACACTGATGGGTGAGCAGGCTCTCCTGGAGCCAGGTGGGTCCTCCCCTCTGGCAGTGGGACCTCGGGAGCCGTGACTGACAGCTGGTGTGGCTGCAGACATTCAAACAGCTTGTGAGCCAGCAGAACTGGTGCTTTGGAATACTTTTGTCACAGCAGAATTCGCTGCTGCAGCTTTGCAGAGACTGAGAGGGCGAGACCAGAGGCAGTCGGCACTCTCCACCTTCTGGGGTATTTTGGGAGGCAGTTTTGCCTTGATGCTTTTTATATCCCCTGAGGTCCCTATATATCCTCCTTCCTAGGCTAGGAAGTGTTTAAATGCCACAAGAGCACAGAAATCCACCCTGGCTCCACACAGCCTGTGGGCAAACAGCCCTGCCAGCCCCAGCCCACCTGCACAAAGCCCTGCTGCTGCACGGCATTGTCTGTTCCCATCTTGGACAGCCCATCTCCTGGACACTAACAGCAGAATGACAGCACCAGGGCCAGGCAAAAACAATTTAAAGGGCTTTTTCATTTCTTAATTTAGACTGAGCTACTTAGAGGACCAACGGAAAAGGCTCATTGCACCAAACTCTGGAATCCAGTCTAAATGTCACTCCAGAATATTCTGAAATTTGAAATAAAGCACAACATTCATATATACATTGCTTTTTCAGGCTGTTGATACTTTTTGGGTGTTTTGTGTACTTTTGGAGCTTCCTTACAACCGCACATCCTGCCATAAATCAGTTCCTGTATTATTCTGCATTATTAAAAAATTTCATGCAATCTAAAACCAGCAGAAAACAAGCAAACTACTGTTCTTGCCAATAAGACTATATCCAGCTCTGGAGCATTGGGGCGAGATGGCTGCATTACGTGCTACCCAAAGCCACTCAAACAGCCCTGCTCAAATTTCAGGAAAAAGCTAAATTTGTTGTTGTAGGAGAGAAGCCCTGCTTTATACTCTGAACCTTTAAACTGGAAAATGGTCTTCAGAAGTCACTCACTTCAACATGCCCTCATCACAACTGCCTTCCTCAAAACTCTTATTTCCTCAGAAGGACTTCTGAGGCCTCCTACAAAGTGTAACTGTAGGAAACTGTGCATGCCATGATCAGTGTGAGAACAGTGCAATAGAAGAGGCTCTTCTCAGGGGTGAATTCCTCCAGGTTCTTGAAGCAAGTGTGATGCTTCATCCTTTTTTCACCTCTCTGCCTGAGGGACTTACATTCATGGGCACACCATATCCAGCTCTGCCACTCAACAGAGCTTAAGAGAATGGTAAGTCTGACCCCTACTAAAAAAAGACTTCAAGGTTCTCTGTAGGGCTCCACCCCCCTCTTCTTCTTTCAATTCACTCCAAGCATGGGTTTAACAATCAGGGACTGACAGTCCTCCCTAACTGCTATTTATGATTTCCACCAGTCATAGATGTTCCCTCCCTGCCGAGCGGTCAATTACGCCAACTAACTTCTGAAGTGACCATCTTCCCTCAGCCATAAATTTCCTCTGAAAGAAAAGCTCTTCTGAGCCACATGAACAAGTCCAAAGACTGAGTTTCTGAAGAAGTCAGGAATTATTAGGAATAAGAACAAAATGTCTGTAAAATCAGATACTGCAAGATGAAGAAAACCACACCGGGGTGGTTAAAAACAAAAAAAGAAAGAAAGAAAAAAAACCACAGTGGGGTCGTTAAAAAAATAAAAGAAAATAAAGGAAAATAAAGGAAAAGAAAGGAAAAGGAAAAGGAAAAGGAAAAGGAAAAGGAAAAGGAAAAGGAAAAGGAAAAGGAAAAGGAAAAGGAAAAGGAAAAGGAAAAGGAAAAGGAAAAGGAAAAGGAAAGAAAAGAAAGAAAATTAAGATCAGGAAAGTACAAACAGAAATGCTAAAATAAACATACTGGGGCAATGAAGGATACTTAAATATGTCACAGACTCTCATCCCACCATCATCTCCTTCAACAAATAAAGACAGCTACTATGCGTCTTACCACTCTGCTACCTATGGGTAAAAGCTTAGTTTCACATATAGGTAAAAACTGTCTTTTACAGCTAGGGCTTTATCACACCCTTCAGACAAAAATATTTGCTTTACATAATTGAGGAAAAAAGAGTTATGAAACCTCGGTGTTCCTGAAGACATCTGATCCTTTAACACCAGCAAAAAACCAGAAAAAGAGCCAGAAGCAAAAATATATCTTCTATATCCAGCATTTACATTGGCTCAAAAGTTGAAAAGGAAACAGCAAATTGTATTCATTCTCACAGTAACTGCAGACAGCCACAGGATAATGATTTATCTCAATAATCAGCTACATTACAATAATTGAAATGAGGAACATTAATAAGTTCCTCATTATTGCATTTTTACTGGTATCGCATTGATATATTCGTGTTTGTATCTCAATATAGAAAGGTAAGCTGGTTTTCTGGAGTTGCCTGCATAAATTTAAGTCTAAATCTGAAAGCTCTACATGCAAAACTATCCAAAAACTTCAAAAATGTAGATTTAAAACAATTGATAATAGGTAAATAAAATATACTGCAAATTGCCTAAGTGGAATTCAATGAGTGTCTGATAAAGCCACCTCCACATTTCTAATGTTGCCCTAAAAATTTCAGTGCATATCCAAAAAATGCACTGAACTCTCATTTGAATGTAGCTAGCCATTAGCAGTACAGCTCCCCTTTTACTTTGTCCCTCAACTTAAAATAATCTGTAATTCTTCTTTTAGAGCAAGCAAGCAGGGCATTTCAGACCATAAAGGGGAGCAAAAAGCCATGTGCCATCTTCCCTGCCAGGGACAGAGAGCTGCTTGTAGCCAGGAGACAAGGTTAAAACAGGAAATTCAAGAAAGCACCTACTCTCCAACCCCTTCATGCAAATCTATTACTGGTAGGAAAGGGATACAGCATGATGGTTACAAATGTGTGGGATGATAAAATATTTCATTTCCCATTGCATTTGCTTCAAAGATGCCAGCAGCTGCCTTTGTCACCAGTGAATATCAATGTAAAACAGCAAGATAGACGGCTTGGTTGGCTTTCATGACTAGCTCAGCCACAAGGTAAGAAAAGCAGCAATTACATCAACTGAAAGAATAAATACATCAACTGAGAGAGCAGAACAGAAGTGTAAGAACTGCACAAATCAAGCAGCAAACTGTTTGAACACTGTAATGTCATATTCTGCCCTGCCAAGGCAGAGACAAGTTTGATCCTACCTTGCAGATAAAGACAAAACCACCAAGATTAACACCATTAAAACAAAAACAAGCTAGCAATTAAAAGGCTTGGTAAACTTCCTATTACACCTATGCAAATAGCCACAGACTATGAAAACAAGTATTCCGGGAGACCTAGAAAAACAGCATTTTTATTACACAGTGCCACAACAACAGTAGCACAGTAGTGCACTCAGGGAGGAATGAACTATTAAAATAAAAACTCTTGGATCAAATTTTATCAGCTATAACACTATCCAAAATCACCTGACCAGAAACTTTCTCTCAGCAATTCAGTTTGGCTGCTCATTCAAAGTGTGACTGGGACCCTACTCTATTTTCCAGAGATCATTTAAGAGGAAAAAAAAAAACGAACAAACAACAGAAGAACAAACTCTGTCCAAGCCCTGCAATTAAGTATTAACTGGCGTCACTGAAAACATCAGTCACTCTCACAGACGCTCTTGACGAAAAACAGAACAGAGGATGAGGTGTTCCCTCCCTCCTCTTTCAGATTAGGGCTATGAAAACACCTGAACAGATTTTTCACTCCCTAAAGTGTGTTTTCTCCACTGACCATCTATGGCAGGAAATCCACAGGTATGGATTTCCTTCATATCATTATAAGGTTCCATCTCTTTTTCCTTCTGTTTGCCTGTGCTGGCCAAGCTTGCTGTTTAACTGAGACAGTCGACATTCTCAAGCACACCCTCCCTACCCATCACACTGAGGCACACACAGGTAGCTCCAGCCTAGACAGAAGCTCATATGAAACTCCTGGAAAATAAAAACAAACATTATTTTCGTCCTCCAGGAGCTCCCACACAGAGCTGTACCTGTGGGAACATACCATGGCAGATTGCTCTAGGAGATGCCGACACTTAAATCCTGGGCAATTCCCAAACCTTAATGTTCTCTCCAAAACTGCAGATGTTGGAGAATTTGAGCTGTTAAACAAACAGGAGACGGAAGAGTTTTGGTGACATACTGACCTGGTTTCTACAGCAATCTCTAACTGAACCACTGCTCGAAATTTTATTTTAATTAATTGCTCACATTTTTCTAGCTAGCACTAGTACCAAAGTTATATTATTTATACAAAAGAGATGTTGAAATAAGAAAAACACTACATCTAATTTTATATCTATACACACTTTCTAGGTTGGATGCATCAGTTTCCTTCTAAACACTCAAGCATTTAAATCTTTCCCAAGGCACACCTAAATAGTGCAGTGGGCTTACCCACAATCAATTCTTCTGAAGAGTCCATGGCTCAACACAGATTTACACATCAAAGAAAACTAAGTATGTACATTTCCACAAATCAATTGAGTTTTTTACCCCCGTGATTTATCTCACAGCATCTCCTCATTAAAGTTCCTGAGCAGCTAAAAGAAAACCACCTTGAAGATTGCAAGGTCTCTGTGGAAGTGCAGCAACCTCCCTAGACATGCCTGAACCCTGCTTTTTGCAGTGGCCTACTGCTGCCAGAGCATTCAACCCTAGAATTAGCCGCAAGCTCCAAGGACAGACTGATGCCAGCTCCAGGCCAAAGCTCTTAGTCTTTCCTGACCAGAGGGGAAGGCAAGCACTGGGTTGGTGAACAGCCCAGGCCTGGCTCAGACAGGGCTGTGTGGCCACCCTGCAAGCTCAACCCAGCATCTATTAACTAGTATCCAAGGACCAGCTCTATGCTGGCAGAGTGGACAACTGGACTGGCACAAATCCTCAGGTGCAGCATGAGGCACTCCACACTGAAGGGGATAAAAAATGGTTTAGGGTTGCCAGAGATGCCATAAGGCAGCCTACATAGCACTTATTTTATACACTTACAATATTGTCCAAATATCTCTTGAAGATGGTGAGAAGTTCACCAATTTCAGCAGAGCCAAAAGTCACTCTCTTGATTTTGCAATTCCCATAAGCATCTAGAGACAGGTGGGAAGGGAAGCAAGGTCACCATAAAGTAAGATCATTTTATATTGCTACAGTTTGGAAATAATGTATCAGTAATAGAAACCATAACAAAGATTATTTCCTAATCCTTTATTTTTAAAGATATTTTGTCCATTTAGCAGGTGTCAGAAGACAAAACTCTCACACAGAAGCAATACAAAATAAAGAAAATTTGTGAAGAGATCATATCTGTCCAAAACAAATTAGGCTTACACTTTTCTTGACTCGGGAGTCTACCCAAACTTGCAAAAAAAAAATCTATTACCATCACGCAAGTGAGATCTCCTGACAAAAATTAAAAGTCAATATTTTCTCACTTGAGTCTCCTGCTCTTAAAGTAGACTTCTAGTGTTTGGGCTCTAGAAGTCCTTGCTATGAGGTGGGAACTTGACCATACAATGATTGTTGTTAGTGATGAATGATGTTTATGAAATACTTTTCTACCAAGTTCAGACTCTCATAATACACACAAGAATGACCCCTGACCACTTCTGTTCTGGAAAACCATCTCTCAAGAGAGACAGAAAAATGTGGAGATCAATATATTGCTATGTACTTCATTCAAGGTGTAACCAAGTACATACACTGACTTTCAGAATGTCAGACAAAGTTTAACACACAGGTTTTATTCTTAAAATACTCCATCATTTGACAACAAATTCTATGCACCTGAACAAAACTAGCAGAACAGAAAGTTCTTTTAGCAAGGAACTGTGTCAATTTAGCAAGCTGTTGGGCTTGCTAAACAAAACCATGAAGAAAGAAAACCTGAATTTAGCCAGAGTTCAGAAGCAAGAAGTCCAAGAACTACCAAAAGTTTATTTGATCTGGTTATTGGGCTGTTTGCATTTCAAACTATGCATCTGGGAGAGTGACAGATGAAGTGTTAAGGCAAAAAAATAATCATAACCAAATAATTTCCAGAACATTTTCTACGCATAATTTTCATTTAACCTAAAAGTTAACACTGAAGGAAGATGCATAAATGTATGGCCCTGTTTAGACCTTTATCAGATGGCTCAAGTCAGTCTCCTGAATTTGTGGCTGAAGAGTCAGGTTTCTCTGTTTCTTCACAACCAGCTGGAAACACTTCTCCTTCCCAGTGTCACACTGAAGGGAGGAACAGCTGGCTTCAGCCTCACCACTACAATTAGCAAGACAAAATGATTGCTGCAACATGCAGATCTTGGAAACCACATACCTTACTCTCAGCCACGCCACCCACACCTGCAAACAGTACCTTGTCCTATTAATCATCCTATTTTAGTCTTAAAGTTTGCATTATGCATTTATGGTGCTCCTCTATGAATGGGCTCGTTTCCACCCAGCACAGAGAAAAGACCAAGCTTTAATTTTCCTACAGTTGCCATTCAGACATATCCAATACATTTCTGCATTCATCATGAGAGGTTTTTTGGTCTTTTTTCCTGCACTGCACAGAGATAAATTAGGAGTTTCAGATATCAAAAGTAACACTATGTGTTTCAAACATATTTAACACCTCAAGGCTTCCAGGAGGCAGTCTGGACTTTGAAAGAAACAGATTTCCCTGAAAACAGACTGCTTACTTTACAGTACTGTAAAATACTGGCTACTGCTAACAGTTAGGGGAGAAATGCTCTGAAATGCACATACTAGGGCCTAAGTGCATGAAAGAAAAAGAGTAACTCATTTTAACTTCACTTTAAAAATATAGCTGAGCTAATAAAAATTCATTTGGGGGGAGTGGTGGTGTGATTTTCACTTTGGTTGCTTTAATCAACAGATCTTTTGAGAAGAGAGTCAGCTGGTACTATCTGTTCCCAGACAGAATGAAAACTGTACTTACATGTGAGGACTGAGTTCATAAAAGTTCCGGTTTCTGTATTCTTCCACTTTCTCTGGAGTATAAATGGGTAGAGATGCGTAGGGGTTTATTGATATCACCACGCTGCCAATATATGTCTGTTGAAGGAAAAGAGAAAATTACTGCAGGTTTTTCTTTTTAACATACTTTTGCTGCTTATATATTATTTGCCCATTTAATACTTTTGTGGAAACTAGCAAAGGAAGAAAAGGCCTAGTTGTAGCAATGAATAAATATGTTCATACATTCTGAAACACCTTTTAGATACTCTCTCTGTTGGGTACCAAGTAGCTATTCCTGCATAACTGAAAGCCTCTTATGAACAGTTTCTAAAAGAAAGCCAATTGTACTATATTTCTGTGACTAATTCAGTTGGGGGAGGGAAAGGCAAAAGAACACAGATGTTCACGAAGAACTGACTCCATCTGCATGGCAAATTTTGCTGCAGCCCTTGAGCACTCACACCAAACCCCATAAGGCTAGACTGGCATTGGACTGTGCCCCTCTTCCCAAGGAGGAACTTTTTATCACCTTGTCAAAGCCCCAGGCACAGAAGAAACCTGAAGGGGAACAGCCTCAGACAAGTTACTGTCAAAGGAGAGATTTACTCTGTCAGGGTTCAAGCCAGACAAAATCCTGCCATGGCTCCTCAGCAGACACGAAGTGCAGTTTTTATTTCCAGATTCTAAACACACCCACCACCACCCTCGGAAAGCAAAGGGAGAAATGTGTTGTTCCATTCTCTTAGAGCCCATGCATTGCTGGCCTGAAGGAAGACCAATTCTGTACACCATGACTCCCATGTCTGCTCATGACACAATTAACTTGAATCCTTTAGCCTACTGTCAGATATCCCACAGCTTTCTGTGCCTCCTTACAGCTCCTAGGACTGCAGTCAAATACACTGAGTAGCAAAAAATGCCAAAACCCCATTCCACCCTGCCTGCAGATACTGACCAAAGATTAATAAATACAAGTGTTTGGTATCTCTTTCCACAACTGTGAAACAAATAAATAACACCTGATGAAACATGGTTTTCCAGTAACCAGTGCTCCCTGGGAGGTGCATATGCTCTACACAAAAGCCACAGGTTCCCATTACTTGGATTACATTTGTGGTAACTACAGAAGAAGAAGAAAAAAGTTTTTAAATGTGCTAAGATTCTAAAGGGCTTCTGTGCAGTGACATCTCAGCACCTGACAATCACTATTTAGATTTTTCCACAGAACATTTCTTAGAGAAAATGTTGTGATTTGCACATTTAAATGGGAGAAAAGGCATGAGGAGCACAAGACACTGACCAGCATGTTCAGTAGAGCACCAAATTACCAGGCCTGTGATAACAAATGAAAAATATTAATTGTTCCAACTCTTCCAGATCTAACTTCCATGCCTAAAGCATTTTCCTGCTAAATGCTATTAAATCTGGTCTTACGCAGAAAGCAAGGAGATGAATATTTCCTATTTTCCATTGCACACATATGCACAAGCAAGCTGTGAACTCACACAGCATTTTCTGTCCCAAACTGAGTGGAATAAACCAGACTGCAGTGATAAAACAAGTGGCACAAGGCTGAGAGAGACTCTTGCAGCTCATCCTTGCAGTGTTTCCTACTCCTGGGATGGATCAAAAGTGGCCAAATAATTAAGTTTTCCTTCTTTCAAGCACACGCCTCCGTGTGTGCTCATGGAAATAATCTTCAATTAAGGAGAAATTGTTCTAGTTTTGTGGTCATCCTCCCCCTACAGAGGAAATAATTTTCCAACTATGTCTAATCTCTTTGGCTGAACAAGATGGAAATGCTAAAATTTCCTTTCTACAGTTTTTACTTTGCTCTCTCTCAACACATGCAGCCTTGGCAATTTGGAAGTCTACAGATCCCTGGCAAGAGTAACAGATGCCCAAGAGTAAGAAGCATTCTAGTCTTCCCAAGTGCACAGATACTCCAATTAGGACTCTTCTTCGTTAAAACTTTAACAAATTGTTTCCTCCTAAACCTCAGGAATTTGTGAGCTCAGCCTGTTGTGAAACCATGATTGCAAAGTATCAGCAGAAGTTAGATGAAGGCCAAATATTGAACATTATATTTTGAAATATGAATTCTTTGGAACACAAAGACTTGTCCCTATTCTGCTACCATAATAGCATACAATTTAATTGCTAAATTCCTTGGAGTACCCTGGGACATCAAGATAAAGAAAGATGACTGAAAGTGAAAACCTTAATTTTTTTATTTTCAATTTAAATGAGGCATTTAAATGAGATTTATTTAGAATCATGTCTTCATAGTTAAGTGCTGCTTAAACAATGTATTTTGGGAATTCAAGTCAGCTCTTTACTGCCAGATATGAACAAATACAGGGCATTTCCTAAAATATTTGTATTTCAAAAGGTCAAATGGTTATATTGAAACAAAGAAATACTCCAATCCATTTTAAGCACCAAGCCAAAATATGCCAAGAAGTGATTGGGTTTGTTGCAAAGCTGCTTACAAGAACTCATACATTTCCTATTCTGAAAATGCCAATCTCTCAAAGCTGATGCCTAATAGCTACTTGCTACTGGTGGTCTGTGACATTCCACATAACAGGGATAAACAGATCCAGAAAATAGCTTTCCCACATAACATCTGTCTTCCCACCAGAACTCTATTATAAACAAACAAAATAAATGGCTTAAATCCTTGAGCAAGCGACAAGCACAGAAACATTCCAGTCCTGAAAGCAGAACACCCAAGAGTAGCGGGAGTCCATACCACAGCACCACAGGGACAAAAGAGATTCTTGAATTTCCCTGCTTAAGGGCCAAAATGGAAGAAGAAGAGTGGCCTTATGATGATGGATACACAGAACACAGTCAGGAGATCTGATTTCTTGGTTTCACATGGTCTTGTTATGCAAGTTTGGATGAGATCTGCTGTCTTCTCAAGCTTTGCTAACTAGACTTGATAATACTCCTTCCTCCTAACTTCTACTTTATTGCAATTCACAAAGGCAAATTCTGTGTTTGCTCACAAAGGAAAAGGACCCTCACTCAGTTTGTCAGTGCATCTCTCATGTGGCGAGGCAACACTGCAACGGGCTAAAATTTCAGCTTCAAAACAGAGCATTCGAATTTCTGTCAGCTTAAATGACAACACATTCTGCATTTTCCACCAAAATAACACATACAACTCATTCCTGTTCAGATAACGGGTTAACCGCTCCAGCAGGAAGAAAATTCCAAATTCCAATTCAACTGGAAAAGGTGTTAGTTTATTACACATCACTTCTAAATACTGGTCCAGATGCAATGACCAAGACTCTTGAAGCACCTCTTTCTCCCCCTAGGACTGGAAATCAATGTAACCACTTGGGCTGAGATATTAGTGGTATTTCAAGTTTACAGGCATCATGCAAGGCCTTCTGAGCCTTTCTCACCCAGCAGACTGGCTTAAGAAAAAGCTCCAAGCAGCAAGATGATAACAAGGCTCTTGCTGCTTGTGAGAAATGTACAGGCAGCAGCCTCTTCCCAGTCAAGGGCTAGGGCAAGTTATTGCTGTAAACTGGACATTTTCAGCCCAGAGGCTGCAGAAACTTTACAGTGAGCCCAGTGAAAGGTCCCCAAACACCTCTGCAGCCAGGGTGCACAAGCACTGCGCTGAAATCCGATACACAGAATAGAGGCGGTGCAGGTCAACCCAAGAGGGGATTCTTTAAAAGAGCACTAATACAACTTATGGGAGAATATTTTACACCCTAGGAAACACTATATTAATAAACCTATTTTTCCTCCTGTCAAAGATAGACTTGAAATGCCCCAAGGGCCAGAAGAGAGAAGATTGCATCTGCAGAAGCCAGGGAACACTACTGACACCAGCAGAGTCTGCAGCACAGAAGCTGAACAGCTGGAAGCCTGCTCTGTATCCTTAAATAGCTCTGCTCTAGATCTGTGGCAACCTCTGCAAAGCAACCTTCTGCAGAGGTTAAAATTATTAAACATCTACACAGATTTGTTGCATGTCTTTTGGAACTGCTAAAAACAAACCCACTGCTTCTTACCTCTTGTAGCCTGTGACAGCCCAGAGAAATTGCTGCTGCACACAAGTCAGTCCTGTTGTAAAATGCCCCAAGGGCTAATGTACCTGCAAGGGCACTAAATTCCCAGAGGACAACGAGGTTTTTCTCTATTTATTTAATTTTTTAAACTTTGGAGCACAGAAATAGAAAACAAAAAAAATTTAGTAAACTAAGATTGATAGTTCGAATTCTTCCATTTATGCAGACCAATTTTAATCCTCCAGATATATATAATGCACATTCCCTTAGTAGTGGCTATGGTCAAATAATAATTTGGTTCCTAAAACTTTGAAGAATTTCAGATCACACCACCAAAACAATTCATTGAAATGGGAGACAATAAAGTAGGATCAAAGAAAAGCGTGACTAGGTTTTATTGGAATTAATCCAAAACCAAGGCTTGCCCAGCACTCTTTTCATTGTGGTGGGGGAGGGCTGTGCTTTGGTTTTGTTGGGTTTTTTTTAAAGTGACACGTGAAAATTATACTTCTGATATAATACTCATTTTCCTTTGTATTAGCCTGACCTACTGCATTTCTAGATCTTGCCAACTCATAGGCAAGTGTGCCAGTGCATGTTCAGAACAGCTGAGGCCAAGGAGATGGCAGAGGAAGCCTATATTACGTGTTCTAAGTTTTTTGAGCTGTCTCAATCTCAAACAGAGCTGGGCAAATTTAAAACTAAAATTTTACTCTTTATTGAAGTTTCACATTTTAATAAGCATTACCAGCTATATCAGTACTGTATTAAAATATCAACTTTTATTCGAAGAATCATGTTTTGATCTCAAATTTTTTTTACATTGTGGTTGGCCACAACAAAATAGTTAAATGCATTGCACCTCTGGCCCATTGTGTTTTTTCAGGTTGGAAACAGAAGGTTGCAAGAGACAATGTTTGAAAAGAGTAAGGAAAAGAGCAATATCAAGACTAAAAGCAAAACCATCTGAGCCCATTACTGCTTCTGGGGCTTTGATTTTCTGTATTCCTGTGTATGGCAATGGAGGTGTTTGTATTGCTTGGTGGAGAGGGAAGGGCTGGGTATTTGAAAAAGACAAACAAACAACAAACAAACGTGAATTTCATCCTGTAACACTCCAGGGTTTGCTGGCACCGTTTCACAGCAGTACATACAAAATAAACTCTACCTGTGATGCAAGCTGAGCAGCTGCACTTCAGGTTGACGCAATACTGGGCTAAAACTGCTTGTGCTTCAGTGAGCTGGGAGCTTGAGCAGAGAAATATATCACTTTTTCTGAACAAACACAAATTATTCTTCATTATGATGAAAACTCTCTTGCTCAAGCCCACCTTCCCAGAAACAGCATCCAGAAATATAGTGGACAAAGTCTGTATGTTGTAATAGAAAAAAACCCCAATCCTGTTAAGCTACTCTATATGCTTAATGCAGTTATTAACCAGGACAGGCAGCCTCTAAAACCTGTTTTTTTTTTACAACTACCCAGAAGAGCAGTGGATAAGGTCCTGAAGGGATGAGAAGGGAAAAACAATCAAGGAAAACAAGAAACTGAGACAAAATAACAGTTCTGTACGAAGTACATTAATGGCTGATAGAATGACTCAAGAAACAAAGCTCAAAGAGGTCACACAAAGGCAGAAGCTCTGTATCCCAGAGCAAACAACCTCAACACAGGCAACCTGTGTCAAAGAGGATAACCACACTACTAAAATATTCTTCAATATGGACTTGATCCTGCAAGCCACTGGGCAAGCAGCAGCAGCCTGGACAAGCTGTGGGCAACCCGCACTAGCCAGGATCAAACCCTTAACTGCACTGCAATCTGTTTGAAATCCAAGCCCTGAAGAGCAGATTGTTTGCCAGGGAAAGACACCCACACTGCAAGTCAGAGCGAGTACGTGAAGTGGATGCATGAGCATGGATTATCATGTTTCTCTTCTGAGCTTCTTGAGGGCATGGAAATCTCTGCCCTGCTCAGTGAACATTGCCTCAATATCTTTATGACAGACTCGAGTGCTGTTATTAATGAAGCAGACTAATGCTCTCTGCTGGTCTCTTCTCTGTTTACATGGGGATGATTTATACAAACAAAAGGAGTTCCTACACAGGATACAAATATAGGCAAAACCTGAAAATAAGCAATGAAGAAGTCAACCCAAAGGTGACATGAGGAATTTTCAAGACCATGTTTAAACACCCCTGAAGATCAGTGCTTGCCCACTTTTCAAAAGAGAAAGACCTGTTTTCACAAGCAAACAGTAGCCGGAGATTGGACATGTCTGTGCCAAAAAACCACGAGTGAAAACATTAGTGAGAGCATTCATTCCAAAACGTTCCATTATTTCTGTATGTATGAAAGGTCGGGGAGAGAAGGGGAACCTTCTGCCATGTTGCAACCTATGCTCTTCAGGGCGAAAGTCATGTTTTTACAGCCTTTGGACACTTTTTCTTCTATTTCTTCATTTGTCAATCTTTCATCAATCTTCCTTTAGTGTTTTGGTTTCATATAACATGCACTGAAACCATCAATAAATGCCCCAAATGTCATCATCACCTTAATGAAGAAATACACAGTATTTTGAGGCAAAGCTAACTCTATAACTGGAGGCATTTCCTTTACTTTCTCTATTTTCAAAGTATCACATCAGAGGCAAAAAAAAATAAATAAAAAAGTGTGTAGGGGAGGAGAAGACCCCTACACACAGCCCACCAAATGCATTCAATTTTCTCTGATCCTTATTACTGTTTTCTTACTCCTTTATGGAAATACTGTATGGAGCCCTACAAACACTGCATGAAACACAAAGCTCAGAGTCGTGGGAGCCCTACAAAAAGGAAAGGAAACAAAGCACTGCCTTGAGATAAATAACTTTCCTCCCACAAAGCACTTCAAGGTAAAAAGCAGCCAACCTGCTGTGAAAATCTTTACTCCTGACTCTGGGCAAGTTATAAAGTTTGTTTTGCCGGAGCAGGCTGATGTGAAGGGCCAGAGGACCCACAGGATTTTTATCTAGATAACAAAGCAAAGCAAGATTTGCAAGGAGGCAGAATACTTCTTAGGCCACAAGCTATCACAGCAAAAGATGGGCCTTGGGCACACAAGCCTTTCTTCACATCTGAAGAAGCAGCAGGCTCCAAGGTCCTAGCCTGTGGCAGCTGCAACAATATTATTACAACTCAGTGGCTTCCTTCAAAGGGCAAAACTGTTGAGGCACTGATGGGAAAATTGCTCAAATTGACACAGGCATTCCCCAAGGGAGGAAGAGAAGGAGATGGGAGAAAACTCAGGTCCCCTGGATTCCCATTACAGGCAGATGGATGGCTGCTCCGATCCAGCTCTCTAACCATCCTGCCTTGAAGAAGCTGGTCAGCCACCACACCTGCCACTCCTCAGACTCCCAAAGGAAGACCAGCAGCCTAGGCTGGACTCGCTGGATAAACACAAGTAAACACATGAAAGTACAGGAGAGCAGGTCCAGATCTGTCAGGAGGGAAGATTCTTCTGCTTGTTGCTACAGGAGCAGCAAAGTGTAGTCCTGCTACCAGCCAGCACACATGCAGCCACAACATAACCAAAATCCACAGGGGACAACAACCCTCATCAAAACCCAGCAAAGGATGCCCCAGCCTCAACAACAACATTTCAAAAGTGAACATGATCATGCTGGCATCAGGAGGGAATGAAACTGAGAATGAAATTGAACTTCAACAATTACTAGTACCACACAGATCTTCCCAGCAAGCTGCATTTGTGTTCCCCAGTACGACCAAACCCTCTTTTTCACAGCATGAGTGGGATGGTCATACAAGGCTGATGCAGACTGGGACAACTGGTTTCATTCACATAATTCTGTTCCCTACTCTATTCTTTTAAATGTAGCATCTGGAATGCCAGATACAAGTGCAGCAAGAACAAAGCCACTGTGCTTGACAGCAATTCGGTAAAGTCCTAAACAATCTAAGGTAGCTGAAAATGGGATGAATCAATAGAATAGACAGACACAGTGGAGTAAAGGCAAGTCAAAACCAAAAAGGCTAACCCTAAAATATTAAAGCAATTGAGATCAACTGGAAGCGGCTCAGTCTATGAACGAGCACACCACAACAGCCATGCCAGCGGAAGGCAGCCACAAGGATGGTACCTCAAACAGATAAAACAGAGTTATTACCCTGGAATGCCAAATATTTAATATTTCAGTGATAAAACAACAAATGTTCAGTAACATAAGACTGCTGCCGCCCAAAGCAGCCCACAAATTCCACGCACCAGAAAATACAAATTAAACGCTGACATCAGAGAAAGATTCTGTTTTGTTGTAAGAACAAAAAGCAAACAAACATTTTCTTGCAAGGAACAAAATGTTGACCTCTGCAAATTTGTGAAGACTTCAAGAAACAACTATGGGGAAATATGCGCAGGGCAGCAGAATAAGGCCATAAGTGACCTCTAAAGGCTGACTCCTGTGAGCCTACGCAGCTCCACTCCCCCCCAGACTCCTCACACCTCCCTTGACACTTCCACATGTCTCACAAAGCAACAGATCCAGCATAAAAATGTTTCAGACCAATACAAACACCACATTTTATCCAAAACCTCTACCATTCATGAGTCACTGTAAATGCATATATAGACAGATACCCCCTCCCATTGTCAGCATCTCGAACTGCAAAGAAAAAATAATTGCTGAACTAGATTGTGTGAGCATATTTCAGCCAACTTAGGGGAAAAAAAAAACCTTGAGAGGAAGTTCAACAGAACAAGTCACAAATTCATCAATCATACACAAACTGAACTTTATGAATGTATTTAAAGTTTTCCATGTGGTCTGCAAGTCACACATTTTAACCACAAAAACTGCTCCCTGAAACCTTCAAATAATCAACATTGTGGGATTCTTTCCTACTTGCTAATGCACTGCACATGAGCCACATTTTAGTTCATAAAGTTAATGAAAGACTCCCACAGGCTTTTGTTACCAACAGTTACAGAAAAGAACTTTTGTGGAACAGCAATGCAAATTTTATCAATGTAAAGTTTAAAAGCTGCAAAAACAATATAATAAACAATTACAGCTTTCTAATGAGATTTTTCTTGGTCAGACATACCTCAGACATTTCCAGACATGACTAAGATTCCCATTTCCAATTAACACATGTGTTTTACCC
This sequence comes from Bombycilla garrulus, assembly GCA_013400315.1. Lineage (NCBI taxonomy): Eukaryota > Metazoa > Chordata > Aves > Passeriformes > Bombycillidae > Bombycilla > Bombycilla garrulus. Next base: position 161,082 of record VXBU01001522.1, read on the forward strand.
AACAAACCCTCCCCCAACAAAAGCCACTCAGCATGAGATTACTGCAGAATCTGATGGTTTTTAGTAGAATATTTGGCCTAACTCCAGCTCCACCAGCCTTCATGCTTATTTTTATAGGCATAGCCTCCAGCTTTGCACTCTAGTATTTAACACAACACCCAAGTCTATTAAACTTTCCACCAAATACACATAAAATTGAACAACAGGTAATCAAGCCACAGTCTGTTCCCTCACTCTTAGGATGGAGATCATTGCCCTGTTTGCACCATGGCATGAAACTTTGCCAATGTTCTTGAAGGGCTTATAGTGAACGTGCCTAGGATGATAAAAAAGGACCATCAGAGGATCCAGATCTAAACCCTTTTGCAAAGGGAGCTCTCATGGAGAAGATCTAGAGTTTCAAAGGGGCAAACGGAGCTGACACTATGATCTCCAACATCAAACATTCAGCATCAAGCATAACAACTGTGAAAGAGACTAGAAAAGACAAAAAATCTTCTAGGGGAATGAGCCCAATTATCTTGTCATCTTTGGCTATGGGGAGGAGAGAGGTTTGGCATTGTTCACTGATCGCTCAATCTGATTCTCACATTTCATAGAATCACAGAAGAGTTTGCACTTGAAGGAATATTTAAAGGTCTGTAAGTCAAAACCCCTCTGCAATGAACAGGGACATCTCCAGCTAGATCAGGCCGCTCAGAGTCCATCTCCATGGTGACCTTGAATGTTTCCAGGGATGAGGCATCTACCACCTCTTTGGACAGCCTGTTACAGTGTTTTACTACCCACATCATTAAAAAATTTCTTGCTTATTATCTAGTCTAAGTGTACCCTCTGAGTTTAAAACCAATATTCCTCATCTTGTCACAACAGGCTTTACTAAAAAGCTTGTGCCCATCTCTGCTCTGAGCCCCCTTTGTGTGTTTACCTACAGAGACTGGCTAACACAATCATGCAGCAACTGGCTAACCTTACAGCATCTTCAAAGCTACGCACGTTACAGGTCTCATTCCTTACAACAAATCCTTTTGAAGGTTACAGCTGCAACTCCCTTTTAAAACTAATATATGTAGCACAGACAGAGCCTTCAGTCTGCAGGAAACAGCTCAGAAAATCATGGTGGGTAAGCCTGGTTTGCTGCAGCTTGACTTTGTTCTTTACACTTGGACACAACTTCTGGCAATGCCTGCAGTGGAACACTTGTATGAGGGCTGAACTTAAGCCCACAGCTGAGCCATTAAAGGACAAATCCACTCCTACTGCCCTCTAAAAGGATCCTGAGGGGTCAATTTCTCTGTGTAGCTTGTTGGAACAGCAGAAATCTGCAGTCTTCGTTAAGCAGCAGCAGCAGCTCTTGAATAGCACAATTTGGTTTCCCCAGGATAAAAACTACAAGTCTTACATGGGCAAACAAGCTCCACTTCCAGGTGTAACAGAGGTTCCATTGTCCTCATCAGAGTCCAAAACCAGAAATGCAAAGTGTAATTTCCATGAGTGGTGGTAACAAGGAGAAGGTAGAGAAGAGTTTGTACTTGAAAATTAAACGTGGTTGTTACAGGGAGCACCATGCTGACTGTTCCTGTTTTACAAATTTTCTAAAATATGCAACAGAGGCATGAAAATTTGCAAGGCAGCAAAATTCAGCTGATATGGAGAGGAGACAATATTCCCCAAGTGATTTGGTAAATAAAACCATGCAGCATCACAAGCCAAGTAACTTGCATAACAGCATGTGGCACAGGCACGAACATCTATTTTTTTCCTTCATTGTATGTAGTGAATGTTTTAATATTTGCATAGATCTGCAACATTTGGCCTTCATATTGTGGACTCACACACAGAGCTTGTAAGACCTTGAAAAACAGGCTTTCTCACCTGCAAACCTAATGATCCTAACATTGCTAGGGAAAATGGAGCCTGGTATCACTACCAAAGCACATAGTACAGATAATTACATTGCACATCAGTGCCAGGTGCAGCAGAATCAGAAACTGGGGGAAATACATACTTCACTGTCACCATTTCAAAGAACTGTGTTTGAACACATGTCAGCTAGCTCATAACAGCAGAAAATAACAGAGCACCCATTTTCCATTAAAACACATTAGTTTCTTTCAAGAAAAAACTATCCAGTCTGAATTAAGCAGAAACTGGTACCTAAATACTTCGCAATCCATAGTATTTGACAGGGAAAAAAAAAAGAAAGAAATAAGAAACAAAACAAAAAAAAAAAAAACCTTGAGAAATCCACTCCCATAAGATTCATAGCAATCCTTCATAAGAAATTGCACAGTCCAGGGTGCCCTCACAGAAGAGGTTTGCATCTTTAATGCTTTAAATAAAACTTTCAAATATGACCCAATGATTGGGCTGGGTGCTACTGCCTCCTTTAATCTCCACGCAAATAGCTCTTTTTAATTTTCTTTTCCTTTATATTTCCTTAAGTTAAACGGAATGAGATGATTCGGTATCACTCACTGTCACTGTAGGCATTAGGAATAGAGTACTAAAACTGATGTGGAACAAGTATACAAGCCACTGACTGGAAAAAAAACCTCTGAATTCCAGAAAAGGCAGCCACTGCAGTTGTTGAAAATGAAGGATTTGCCAGAAGCAAGATGAAAGAGCAGAAAAGGGAAGTCTGATATCTATTAGCCTGTATCAACATCCAAGGGTTATCCATAGGGAACAGAACCCATCTTTAAGGAACAAGGAAAATTTAAGACACAAAGTTTTGCAAATGTAACTCTCAACGGTATAACAGAAGTTTAAAACAAAAAAAAAAAAAAATTTTTAACCATTGAAGAAGAAATGTTTCCACAAATATACATTATTTTGGTTTCTTCTTCAAAAAGGTTTTCATAAGTACTGAGAGTCTTTTCTTAATCTAATTTTATTGTTTAATTTAAATTTTAAGTACAACCTGAAGGAGTGAATTGGTGGAGATGATACAATAGAAGATAGAAGAAGTTGTGTATTACCAACCTAATGTCTCCAGAAAAGGGAGCAAGACTGATTGAACAAGAAAATCATTTGAGAAGAAAGCCGTGGCAGACAATGAATAGCAGAGGTACAAAAGCAAAGACTATAACGGATAGAACAAACATACAAAAACAGCACAGATCCTCCCATACCTTCTCCTTTCTGTTTTCCAGTCTAATAATACCATGATGGTTCAAATGCTTAGCAAGAATGAAAAATATAATCACACTAAAAATTAACATGGGGGGAAGGCAAAATCATAATCAAGTACATAACACCTATTTGATTTTAATAAGCTGCAGACACAATTGCTTGCAAATCATTGATACACTTTGGCTTAAATATTTAGGCTTGCCAACAGCCTTGGAAAGTCTCTACAAACCATTAAGTTCACACAGCCGAAGCAATATAACAGATATAATACCGTGCACATTTAGCAAAAGAGGAACAAAGAAATGAAGCAGGAAATGAAAGGCTGAACTGGAATCACCATTTGCTTCTTCATTGCCTGCCTGTTCACAACATTTCTCCTGTTGATCATCACTCAGATTAATATGCCTGAAGACTGATTACTTCCCCACATATCCAAGCACATTGTATTTAGTTCAAAATCCAACCATTTTAATAAAGACAACCCTCTCGCAAATCAAAGATAGCAGGCAATATTTAAGTTATCCATAGCATATTCCAAGTATGTATTTTTTTCTGCTTCAGCCCTCTCTAACATCCTGGAAGTGCCTTCCCTGCAAGTGAATTATTTATAACTGCAATGCCCTCTGACAACAGAAGCATCAAAGTTACTGTCAGTAGCAGTTCTGGAACTGTTCTTTATGAAAATCAGACGTTACCCATGTTGTGCAATGGGGGAAAAGGAAGAGGAAAACTATCCCAGATGAGAAAGATCAAATGCAAAGAATGCAGTACAGGAAAGACAACAGCATAAGTAAGGTTTAAAACATCCCTAATACAATAGATAATATTCAGGCACTCAGTCTGTGTATATCCTTCTAAATAAACACATATCTTAAGAATGACAGCATAGCTCCCCATAGGACGCTATTTCTTAACATATACTCACATAAACTTCATTGTGATCAAAGCGCTTCTTCAGGTTATTGATGAAGGAATCTTCATTAAGTGGCTCTAAAAGAACCATATCTCCCACCCCTATCATGTCATCTAAAAGTGATGTCTTGACCTCCATTTTGGCCATTTTGTCCTGGGAAAAACAAAAGAAGCAAGAATAAAACCAACAGCAAAGGTTAGCTCAAGGTTATTCTAATTATTCACAGGCACTACCTAATAACACTACTTCAGGAATAAAAGAATATAACATTAAAATTACGTTTCCAATGAACATTCTCAAAGTCATTGCATCTACCCAGGTAGTTCACATGATTCCAGAACTTAACTTGTAATAGTCAACAATGCCTTCTGATTCCACTATGCATTAAACATGGAACTCCTAGAAACAGGAATGAAGATTCCAGTGGGCATCACAACCAGAGTATTTGGACGACGTCATCATAGTGTTCAAGGGCATGCAAGTCTGTGTTTTATCAAAAGCTTCATTAGGACCTCCAAACTAGGGTTTAAACTTGTCAGTAACCCTAATCTGAATTTCTTTCTCACTCTTACTTGCATTTCTGTGATTCCATTAATATTGAAATGGAAACCAACTTAGCGAACACACTCAGAAAAAAACCACACTATTTGATCTTAGTTCATGAACCCTGGGCTCTAAAGTGCCTATATCCAGTACAGTGCTGGTACTGGATGCATGAACCTACCAAATTACTTCATTTACTTATAATTTTTTTGCTTGAGAGAACATTTTCATGGGGCAGCAACAATCCAGCTGAAAAGTGGAGATGCTGCATCAATATAACCACAGTGGCAAAAGCCAGAAGCTAGGCTTGAACAGGGGACCAGGATCAAACAAAACAAAGTAAAGAAGTCATTTAGACAAAGAAGTTAAGGTCAGGCCAAAACTTGGCACTTATTTGATCCTCCCAGCCTTTTATCACTCCAATCCAAAAGTTGGAGGATTACTGAGTTCCCTCAAGAACTCTGGGCACACAGTTACTGCTTTTAGCTCTCATGAGGATACTGAGAAATGGACAGATTCAGAGCAAGAGACAGCAAACAGGGAACCAGAGGTGAGAGAACAGCTTTGCTAACCACACAAACCAAGCATCAGATACTGCACAACTAGACAAAACAGCTTCATCAGTCAGCTGCCACGTCCCAGCTACAAAATGCTATCAGGCTGACCTTGGCCCCCCTACCGCTGCTGCACATTTTAATTCTAAATATTTTTTCTTGTTACCCAAAATGTCATTGAGCAGCTATTACCTTATATAACCAATGCTACTTTACTGTAGTACCTCTCCATCAGATGACTAATTTAAAACAAGCAAAGTCTTCTATCTCTCCCTTCTGCCTGCAGACACTACTTCATTAAAAGTTATTTGATGTCTTTCATCAGTGAGTGTCATTTGCAGGATTTTAGATCAAGATTAAAGTCTTGCTTGATGTTATTCTGAATTCGATGAAGAGAAGTACAGCTCCACAGGCAGCTAACAAAGGGATACAAAAAGATCCCCAAAACCTGAACCAACCCTGGGAATTACTAGAAATTCACATGGAAATGCAAAAACAGTGCTGAACTATGGTAACCAACCAAAGCTGAGTCAACTCTGCTAAACAAACAAAAGAGCAATTATTTTAAACAGAAACACCGGACAAATATTTTTGTAGAGAAAGATACTTTTATTCTTAAAAGTTCACCTCTCTGAATCGCCAAAAAAATTTTAAATATTCATAGAATCTTTTCAAAGGTATCACTTCAACTTCTGTATCCCATTAAGACAAATTCTTTAAACTACCAATCTTGTTTCAGTGACCTAATTACTTCCCATACATCAACTAATGCTCAAATAATTTTTGAAGGCTGAAAAAATAAAATCCTTCTCAAGTATGTAACTTATTAAATAATGGGTTTGTGGCCAAATACATAAAAAAGCCAACACAAAAATCCTAATAAGGGCAATTTAAACCTAAAATTTAAGTTTTAAGTACAATACCTCATTTACCATTGTGAAATTACATACCACCTATCACACTTCATGCATCACTACTTGGGAATTTCGAAAGCAAGAGCAGCCAAACCCATCAAAAACATCCATGTAGTCCCAAACTCAGTGGCATATTTTGCAAAATAGGTGTAGGAAGACACTATATCTACTATTTTAAGTTGGATCAAAAAGTTGTATACAAATACTGACTTATCAATATATTGAAAAATTTCAATTTTATGGTCAAAGTTTAATTTTCAGCTTGATTTTTTCCACAATAATTTACAGCATTCTATGATTAAAATATTTTTCACTACCTTGTGAGTTAAAAAATACTATAAACCCAAATGATGAAAAAATTGAACAACCTGAGACAACTTATTTAACAGTGATTGCTCAAAACCATTTCCAGTAGCCTAGCCTTTGCAAAAATGCATTAAAGATTACCTCCTACACATATATGTGACTCAAGAGTATTCTGCCATACCAGTGTTGTTAGCCTTTGCTTTGGTATAATCCAATCATAATCTTTGCTCTGGTTTAGCTAACAAATGAAAACAGCCTGTGGGATAATGTGATTGTCTATCTGAGGTAAAAGTGTGGGAAAAAGCATTGCTAAGAGAAACCAACAATGTTTAAACACATATTTATCAATTAAATAGGACTTAGTAACTGAAATTAATCCACATGAAGAATACAGTAGAAGATCAATATACAGCACTTTCAAAATACCGAATGCTAATTTTAGAATTAGCTTTATAAAAAATGTCAAAAATCAGCATACTACACAGAAAAAAAAATGCAACATTACAAGGCTAAACGTCAAAAAAAGCTCAGAAACTCAATCCAAATCCATGTCCAAGTATTTGCCATATACTCAAAGATACCTTGCAGCTGTTACTATTTCCCATCATTAGTTTGGAAAGCAGTACTTAAAAGCAAGTGGCTTCCACTTCTGAATGTATTCACACACCTTTAAAAAATTAATATTACTCAAGGACCATTTTCAAGAACCAGATCTATGAGAGGGATGGGAGCAGTGCCTGAGAGATCAGGAGGACCAGATTCTTCCTTCAACTTTCTCTGGTCTCACCCATACCCACTTACCACTTGAGGCCTCTCCCAAATTCACCCTTCCTGTCCCTAAAGGAAAAATCAGTAGCATTTCCAAATACCTCCTTTTTCTGTAAGCAGTTGTCAAATCTGTTCTTCCTCCCTTCCGTCTCTCATCTAAGCCTTAAATTCAATGGCAGGAGAACATTTGCAACATGTTTCCATTCCCAGAAATTTTCTTACAAGTCTATTCAGTAATCCTTCACAGTTTGATCTGTTTTATGGTGGACAACATGGTTGGGAGGAGAAGTGCTTGGCAGGCTGTCTTTAAAATGCTTTTATCCACGCACTCCCACGCCACACAGACCCTTTTAAAACACAGACTGTTGTATCCACTGCTTATAGTGCCTGGGACTGCCATCCAGCCAGGCCAGTTGACTCTAAAACCTTCTTGCTCCACTTGGCCACAAAGATGGCAAATTAAAAATCACAGCATCCCACAGCCACAGAGCTAATGAGAACTATAAATAGAAGAGGATACAGAGAATAGGCAAAACCCCCAAAGCCTTGTACAATTAAATGCACACATTCTTCATGGGGGAAATGAAGTAATACCCTGTTATTGGCATACAGGACATGATCCCAAGGTTTTCCACATCACCCTCCAGAACAGCAGAACAGCAACAATTGTGTCAGCAGCTTCCTACAGCTGTGCAATCCTTAGCTCACACTTAAGAGTTCAGTGCGTTGGAACTACAGGTGGCTTGTTTGTTTTTGTTTTTTTTTTTCCTTTCCAAGCATTGTAGCAAGAGGACAGTTTCCCTACCATCAAAACTGACACAGATGTACTCACATATGCTTCAAGTTCTGATTATTTAAAAAACCAACCAACCAAACAATAACAAAAAAAATACACACNACATGACTCATAGAATTACATCAGCCCATTGTGAGATGCTCCACCCGGGGGGAGGAGCCAAGCATTCCCACCAGGATATAATGTGGGCATTGGGACAGAACAGGCATCTGCCTTCCACTGGATTCCCAGAGAAGCAGCATTCTCTCCCACTGGATTCCCAGAGGAAGAACCAGACCCTTCAACATCACCACTGGACCATTGGAAGAAAACTCTGCCCTTCTACAGGATCTCTGCTTCAACAGAACCATCTGTCACTCCAGGAGCACTACTGGAGCCACCATTCCAACTGGACTGCTACCAACACCCTGACTGACAGGGTGTCAGGTTGTGTTCTAACTGTCAGGTTTTGGGGTTTTTTGTTTAATACTGCATCTTGTTCTAATTTTCCTATTAGGTTGTAGTTTGTTGGTTTTTTGTTTTACTTAACTTTGTTTATACATATTAAAGAACTGTTATTCTTATCCTCATATCTTTGCCTGAGAGCCCCTTTTAATAATTTGGAGGGAGGGGGGTTACATTTTTGATTGCAAGAGAAGCTCCTGCCTTCCTTGGCAGGCACCTGTCTTTCAAAACCAAGACAACCACCAAACCCAGCAAAACAAAAACCCCTCCAAAAACCAAGCCTTTGGTTTCACTACAACCACCTTGCTGTAGAATATAACCTTCTTTTTCTTTTATAAGTCTCAACAAGGACAATGTGCAACAGCAGCAGTTCAACAGCAAAGTTCAAAGTGATTTCATGTTCCAGGTCTGATCCTGACCCCTGTCAGGCTGTAATTAATCTTGCCCACCCCTCTCTGGTTTGTTCTGGGAGCAATCAGCCCACACAGAGTGGGGACCAAAAGGGGCTGCAACCATTATCTCATCCTGCTGCTCACAACAAGTCTAAGTATCAATTTAGCAAGAGGCAGGATTTAAATTTATCCTGTGCTGCTGCCCAGCAAACTTTGTGTCTCACCAGCCTCTGGCTGATGCTCCAAAGGTGCTGGTTCACCAGGTAAACTGAGGCAGACTCTGCAGCTGAACTGTTACGATGCCTCTTTCACACAGAGCTGTATTTCCTGACATGAGCATGCGTGAAAACACGTTGATATATATCATCCAGAGAAGAGGAAACTTGCTTTCCCTCCAGGCCCCTCCTATCTGCTGCCTGGCCACTGTCTGCCAGGAACACCTGCACCCTCCTTCCCAGCTGTAACTGCTTCCAATTGTTGCTCTGACACATCCATGTCCTGTGGAAAAGAGCATGCAGAAAACAGCTCGATGTTGCAGGCCACTACTTTTTCCTACAAGAAAATATACTTGAGGAACATGACAGACAAATTGCAGGAAGGAATGTTAATGGATATTGCAACATCAGTAAAAGCACTCAAAGAACTAAAATACTTTCTCTGACTCTCCATCTTTCCTTTTGGTTTCACCAGTGTCTGAATAGCTTCTGAATTCCCTTCTTTCTCACAGTCCTACTGCACAAATTAGTGTTTTCCAAGCTGGAAAAGTTCATAATTCGGAGCTTTTGAATTAGCTAATGTTTCTCACATCTTACCTATCAAGCAAGAGCTGATATTTGAAGCCTTGTACAACCTCTCTTAAATTTCCATGGGCACTGAATGTTACACATGGGTACCAAGTTCCTTGAGCACTTAACAACAGCTCTGGTGAATTACAAAAGTAAAATGTGGCATTACAGGGTGTATTTGTACTGGGACTGCAGGAATGTTTGCATTCAGCATCAGCTAAATGGGAACAGCCCTTCAGCAATATCAGATTAGCGGAGTTTTGCACCAGTGACTGCAATTTAGATGATTAGAAGATCTGACCAGAGAATTCCATAGGAGAAACAATACTCCGCTGGCCTCTGCTACTAACCACCACGCATTTATCTAAAGATTGAGTAATTTTCAAGAAAGAGCCAGGCCACTTAAGGTACTGTTGAACAAACAGCTGCAACCACATGAGGAAATATAATCTTTTAACAATTTAACAACGGAGCCTTAACGGCAGTTTATAAAAACTGATAATTAGACTGATAATTACACTGCATTAGGACATCTACAAAAATGTTTGTTGGGACATCATCTCCTCCTGACGTAAACAGTGGAATAAACTTTCTTCATTAACAGGACTCAGGCTCTTCATAAATGCAGAAGTGAGGTTTAGTTGTTGCTGAAGTTCTTTGAGGCCTGTTGGGGGGGTATTGGGGTTTTTGTTTTGGTGTGGGAGTGGGGTGTTTTTTTTATTTTTACATCAGATTTGTTACAACCTACACTAAGCAGTACTCTCCCCTAAAGTGAGAGAGATGCTTCTCTCATGCCTTTGTTCATAGTATGATGAGACTATGAACAACTCTGTTATCACCGAAAAAGTGCACAGTACCTTACCACAAAACCAAAATCACATGAGCCATGTATGCAGAAGCTAGAGCTTTACTCTCCTTCTCTTCCTTATTAAAAAAAAAAAACCAAAAACAAAAAAACAAAACAACAACCACTAATTCAGCAGCCTGAGGAGGCTGTGTTTGCATTTCTCCAAGGCTAACTTCTGTTATTTCATTCCTAGCAGTTTGAATAACATTAGCATGAATATTACCTGCTCTATGAGACCATGGGGTATATCTATTCTATTATTCCTCCTTTATAGTCCCAGCAGTACATGTCTTCAAATTACTTCTGATCATTATTTTGCAACCCACAACACAATAAATGCCACCAGTAATCATACTCTGGGGCTGATCTATTTTCTAAATCAACTTTCTGCCTCACTTTAACTCATCTGGGTCAGTCATGTAGTCACACCAGCTTTTGGGAAAAGCATTTGGGTCTTTCAATGTTGCTAAGGCACTCTTCTTTAGCAGCTGTAAAAATACAGTCAAAATATGCCTGCTACTCCATTTTTACCCTACAAATGTTCCTTTACATTTTGGATTATATTGACGGGCTTCAAAGATTATAGATGTGAAGTGGCCTTTTCTGTAAGCGGTTATTCTAGAGTACTTTTTCTTTTTTCTTTAATTAGTTTAATGGAGAAAACACCTTGGGCATTTTCAATGCCTCTAGAAATAGGTCTTCGCTACCAAGGCTATTTACAGTCCAAAATTCTGGTTAAATTCCCACTGAATTCAGCAGGAACAGGATCCATGGTGGTTTCTTATATTTAGGCTTTTCTTAGTCATTGCTTCACCACAGAGCTTTATAATCATTCCAGGTCTACATCTACAGAAAGGCATAAAGTAATCAGTAACAAAGGGGGTCCATTTTTGGCACATACATGTTCCTAAGATTTTCTTGAGTCTTTTTCAAAATAAGGAACAAAATGTGACAGAAAACCAAAAGTTGTCAATGGTCCTGCCTTCCCCCCCCCTAAACCAAAGACTAGATTCCAGACTGGCAGTGCTCTTTGCACAACACAACTTCCAGAAAGTTGTCAGTATAGGACATGAGCACATAAAAAACATCCCCATTCTTTCAGGGAAAAAAAAATTAAAGTCTTTTACTACTGGACAGCCAAACTCCACTAAGCAATGGGTGCCCTTTTAAACTGATTATCTTAATCTTTCAAGCTGCCGCTTAAAGTTTTCTGCCAATTTTGGGGGATCCTGCCCAATCCAAAGGTTACATTTGCAGAGCAGGGGCACAAAAAACAAGGTAGTGTTTATTTACATTAGGGGATCCTCTGTGTTTGCAGTATGTCACACCAGTAACTTGCCACCACACCAGAGCTTGGGTTCAAAAGAGCTCTCAGTAACAGATCCCCACAAAACACTTTTACAATCAGCCCTCACAAAGTCAAATCACTTCTTTCAATTGAGGTTTCAGTCCCTCAGGAGCAATCCAGCAAACAGCTGTAATTGAGATCTTTGACTAAAGCAGGGTTTTTACTTTCTATTCCACATAAGCACATGGGCAGAAAGCAAGCCTTGCTTTCCTGCAGTCAGCACGGGGACCACACATCCCTGATGCAGGCAAAAGAATTGCTCATGGTGGAGCTACTGAAGTGAATGCTAATTTACATCATTGGTAAGGTAGGTACTAAGATATGTCCTAATACTACAGGGTTAAAATACCAGAGTGCATGCTAATCTTCTGATCGAATGCTTTGTTGCCTGTTAAGCAATCGATGATAAACCCTGAAGATATGCAGAAAATGAAATAACAGACCAGGTAACACCACAGCTTCACTCAGCTGCCAACAGCAGAAGGAAAAGCAGCCACAGAAAGTCATCACAAGAGTCACTTAAAGCTGGTCACAGATGAACACAAACCTAATCAGGAGCTTCAGGAAATCCAGATCCCAGAAGACGCATCAGTGCCTGTATCTATACAGCATCAAGTCAGCCACAATAACTAAACATACCTTAGCTCCTAGAATAGTTGGCACTCACATGTTTCCAGAATTTCCATGCACTCATATAGTCTTCCAAGCAGTAAAAGTCTGTGTAAAGCAAAAATTTCCCTCTCCTTTTCCATTTAAAACAGGAGGAAAATAAGTCGCCCAATACCACCCCAAAGATCTTATTCTAGCCCATTGCAATTTTCCCTCCTGAAAACCTCACTGATCGGGTCCTTGAATTATTTGTAAATGAAGTCTGGAGTGTTTTCAGCCTAGTATTTTATGAAAATAAGACAAATCATGCCAGCTGTACATCTCCTGGTCTACACATCTTCTCTCTCAGACACATCTAATGTTGAATTTCATTCAAAAGGACAGAGTAAAGGACAACATAACAGCTGATTTTCTACACAAAAGCAGGCAGGAGGAGATCTGAGCACAAGAATTCCATCAGAGACATGGGTTACGAGGAGAACAAACCTCTTATTAAGTACCACAGAGCAGAAAAATTGCTCTGCAAAATTCCCTAGTGGCAGAAAAAGCTTCAAGTGATAATTATTACTTCTTTGCAAGTCAATCCATCACAAGAGAAAAACCTGCAGGAAGTCAGACCCAACCAGTCCCATTTCTCGCAGGAGTAGCTGCCAAAGTAAAACAGTAGTGGCAAGGTTTCACCCTACCACTTGCCATCACAGTCTATTCTGCACACCAATTTCTGTCCAGCAAGACACTTCTATTTTTTAATAAAGGGAGGGAATAAAAGAATTTGGATGCAAGTGTTGCAGGAAGAAGAAGCATTATTTGCCCAAACTTAAGATTAAAAAAAAAAAAAAAATCTAAGGGAGGCAAGGCTTAAATAATTTACATGTACTTAGACAAGTTTGCTTATCTAAAGCAATTGACCTATATCCACAATTTTGCCATCCTCAACAGTAATTTTCAGATAGACACCTGAAATTAGAGGATAAAAGTCATCAACTTCTAAATCAAGGCATATCCAGCTCTTCCTGTTTATTGTATCAAGAGATACTTCAGACAATGGGAGCAGTTCATGAAGTTGCATTTTAACACATGGTGATCACTCTTGTCCAGATCACTCTTGTCCATGAAGTTAAAAGCCAGAAGACAGTGTTTTTATTAACAACCAGCATGATAAACAGAGATTTTCCAAATAAAATATAACACTTCACAGATTTAGAGGGGGACACCTTCTTAAAACATCAATAGAAAGCAACTCCCTTCCACAGACAGAAAACAGGTGGTCCCACGGCAGGTAAACTCGGCACACACAGCTACTAAGTTTACCCTCGCTGTGATTCAGTGAGAACTATCATCTGGCAGTTTTTAGGAAGCAAAAAATTCTATTCACACCAGATACAGGCAAGCTCCCTATGTTCCAGAAATACGTTACAAGGCACAAGGAGCTCCAGCTCTACCCTTGCTTGCCAAAAGATTTTCCAGGGCTTCTCCTGGAGTGATCTCCGTTTCAACAGAGCCCTGCACTCTTTGATCACTGAACGCAATCTCCAGAGCCCTTTCAACTCCGACAGCCTGACAGCCTGTGAGCTGAACAATAGCAATTGTAGCTATAACTGTTCTGTGTGCTCCAGATCACTGCCAAACCCATCGCATCCTACTACACCACCACTGCTACACTGCACTGCTCCAGAGTGTAATTTTCCAGCCTTCTCCCTGAGAAACAGTTCTTATGGTGTGCCTTATTTCAAGACTAAATTTATTCCTGATCAGCTAATATCCACTTCCTCTGGCTTTTGCTAATGCTGCTGGGGTTTTGTTTTGTTTTTAAATTTAACTGTGTTTTCTCCCTCACAAGAAAATATCAACAGAAGTTCATTCCAAATAATGCACAGCCAGTACTGCCTATTTCCCTCTCAGTGGCTTTTCTATCCCAATCACCCTTTTCTTCTCCCTCTCCTATTTCAGCCCATCTTTGCCGAGCAAGGTTTAAACTGGCTGTACAGAGGATTCCTGGTACAGCATGGCAGCAATATTTCCTCATCACTACCATGAATATTCCTTCATCGAGAGAGGGATTAATTTTCACCCCCTCCATGACACTTTTTCTTTCTCCAAAGGTTCACAGGGAATTAGCATTTCCCTAGCTTACTCTGCACAGCAAACCTCAAGTGCTCCATCAGTCACAGACCTACTCATGCATGTAACAGTTAGGAAGGGTCTCCAGACATAAAAGCAGCCACATGGTTCATCCTGTAGGCTTAAGTATTCCCAAAAATAATGTGCCTTTCAACCTCTACCACCTTTCTGTCTCCAAGATTCTCTTGATGAAAAGGTAGAGCAGCTGTTATTTTTGCTGGAAGTTAGACACCCCAGGAATCCCTTCTTTCACATCAGGTAAGCATGAGCTCTGCTAGGAGAAGCTTTCTTCTCAGCCCTCCAAACATGAAGCTCTAGCCAAGCTATTAAGTGGACAGTGAACTGGTTGCCAAAGTCCCAGAAAAAATGGCACCTCTTCATCTCTTCACCAGCGTCTCTATGTTAAGTTGCTTATTTGCTTCCATAGAGGAACAGTGGAGAGGATTAACAGCAACTCACTCTCTTAAACAGCTCTCCTAAAAGCAGGGCTGACTTCTCGCTACAGTGCCATCCACAGAGTCCTTATGCAATAAGGAATTAAGGATACCTCTGATCTAAAAGATTACCCTTAATTGTGCTTCAAATTGTTTTAACACATAGGTGTTAAAACAGAGAGAGTAAGTGTAACTTCCTTTGCTCTTGTGCTTTCCCAAGACACAGAATTCAATACTTCATCACCCAGTAGTTTCCTCATTTCTGAGGTGCAGGTTCTCAAAGGGTAACGCCAAGGATTTAAGCACAGTATTAGGACACTGCACATGCTCCATTGTGCATAAAAACCTTAAGGGCCAATCTTTTCAAAGATCTTCAAACACCAGTACACTCTTGTAGACAAAAGGAGAACAGACTCCATAAAGAAAATGCATATAAAAGAGTAGAAATTTTGAGATGAGACAAAACATTTCAGGGTGTTGCGGCTTGCTACCTGCTTCTCTTTCCATTGTAGCAAAGCCTACAGTTTAATTATTTTCTTAGTTGTAATTTTATATTTATACTCTGATTGCAATTCAATACCCCCAGTAGCACTTAGGATACTATGTACAAACGATGGAAATTATAGAATATTACAGAAAAAGAAGCATAAAGCAAACAGCAAGAGAGCTCACATACAAAGCATATTTGCGGGCCCAAGAAACTTGTACCGGTGATGACCAGGCTGTGGTCACAGACTTTTAAAAACTGGTTTCTGCTTAAAAGTAGGGAAAAATTAGTCTTTCCTTGCTGCCTCCATTTAGAAAATACAGAAATCTACAACAAGCACTTCTGATAGTACAACACCCACCAACCCTTCTGTTACTCAGCAGCTATTCCTCGCAATAGTCCCTTTTTCTCCTTGATATACACTCACCTCCTACTGTCTTTTGCTCTCAAGGGCCTCCTGCTCAACAACAAAGATTTCTGCCAATATAAGACCCTTGGAAGGGCTGCTGACAGGAGAACAAGGAAAAGTTTACTAGTACACCCACACTGAAGAAGCTGTTCCAAGGCAGCACTTCACAAAGCCAGAAACAAGGCAATTACCTAAACCCAAAATACACCCACTCCCCACCCCTGCAAAGGAAAGAAAAATCTTAGTGACAGTAAACATTTCTCACCCTTACTCCTTGGGACTCTGGATATTTGGATTCCTTATCTTGCACTTTCAGTTTGTTTGCTGAAGTGTTAGGCTGGAGATCACCTCTCAATTGCTTTCCTCCCAAAAGCTGGAACACTGGAAAAAAGATGCTCTGGTCTCTGGGGTCCATTACTCTTGCTTTATTGTCCACACAGAAGAATTCCCCAACCAATTTACATTTGGAAAGGGAACTTGATAATTTTAATTTGCCTCTGAAACTGTATTTTTAAACACTAGTCTTTCTCACTGAAACTTTTTCATCACCACAGCAACTTTGCTATCAGACTTAAAATATATATCAAGAAATGGATACAAGTTTACTTGGTGATAACAAATGGGACATTTCCCAGTAAAACAGAGTTGGGAGAAGCAAAAAGATTAACTTTCTATACAGTTTTCTCTAAAAGCTATGCCACTATCAGGAAACAAAAAACCAAACCAAACCAACAAAATAAAAGAGATCCTAGTCTCCACACTGTTGAGAACTAAAATCTGGAGTAATATACACCAAAAGACCAAAGCTTTCCCAAACCACAAGCAAACTGGGGCACAACTGCAAAGGATGAGTGTTTTGAGACTAATGCTCGAACACACCAGGAAAGATTCACAAAAAGACCCTCGTTGCAGTTCCTCTTTAATAGCTACTTCACAGCATATGACAAAGATTTGCAGAGATTTCCACTATCCCATAAGTGCAGAATTAAAATGTTTAACTTTTGTGAGGGTTGTAGGTTTGGGGGCTTTTTCTTTCATCCTGGGAACTGCAAATCAGAAGAAAATTAATGTTATTCTTTACTGTTTATTTATGACACAGCATGCCTTGATGTTAGCTTATACAACAGAAATCAAGCTCTGGTTTCCTTCTTTTTTGGAGGATATGAATGGAGAGGTTACATAAGGGTGTAACAAGAGCTGTTACTTCCTTTCCCAGTTGAAGAGAAAAAGCTGTAGATCAAGTTACAGACTCCAGGGCTGGTCAGTGCTACTTCAGTCTTCCTAAAATTTTTGCCAGGAGTCCCACAACAAACAGAAGAGGCTACTCAGAAGGCCCTGAGAATTTAATATACTACATAGCTATAAGGGAGGGAAAAACCCTTTCTTTTTGTCCTTCATCAAACTCGGGAAATTCCACACGCTTGATGCATACAGTCACTCAAGTCACCACTTTCCATTTCAGTTTGGTGTTCATTAGTACAGCAAAAAAAGATGAATTAAATATAGGGTAAAATTTATGGGACAGTCCACTACATGAGCTGTGCTAACTAAGCTTAGCAGTCTGAAAGGGCACTGAACTTCGGTGGGTATGTCAGCATTTGTCCCAGCTCTGACCACACAAGGCAAATGAAAGAAGGAAACAGCGTACAGCTTGGCCTACACCAGAACTAAGCTTTTCTCCAAACAGTCCCACTGGCTCTTTCTTCACCTTCCTCTCCAATTCCCAAGCCACTGCTACTACTGGTGCTGAAGGAAGATGAGATCAGACTCCAACATGAGGAATTTCTGTTCCCACAGAGCTCAGGGAAACCAGATGATCTCAGAGAATCATGTGAAGCAAGTCCCTGACACTTACATGAGGCAGAGTATCTCCAGTATGTTGACAGCAGTTTCTTAAGAGTGCACAACGGGAAAAATTAATGGCTTTGCTTATGTTTCCAGTTGCTCCCTCCCATTTCCTCTACTAATTCGCCAGACTTTTATTTTCCCTTCCCCCAGAAGCACTAGTAGGCTTGCAATGTACATTTGCCCTTCTAAAGGCAAATTACATCAAGTCTTGCACAACACCTGAATGGGCTAACACAAGAGAGCTAAACTACCAGCCCCTGGCATCATTTCCACAGAGTTCCTCCTCACAGGTATGATTTAACGAGGTCTCTTACAGAAAAAAAAAAAAAAAAAAAAAGGCAAGCTTCTGCTGTGATTTAAGATGCTTTCATGAGTCCTCTTACCTTCACTTAACTGAGTGCTCAGTCTGTCCATGGTGCTCATAAGGAGCCAGAAGCCTTTTAGATATCCAACACCACATTGGTGCTTCAGAGACATCCTAAGGATATGGAGAAACTTGTGGCAACCTAACACACCAGTAACTGGTACAAGCCAACACAAGCGGTGACCACTTCATATTACTTTGGGAAGAATGGGAATGCTCCAACCCTTACACTTTCACACAAAATTAAGCCAGAGGCAGCGCATTGGGTTGAGCACTAAATTGAAGACATTCTTAAACTCAGGCCTGGGACAACTGGAAATAAAAGCACATGATGAGAAAAATGTCATTAACTTTCGTATGTTTAAAAGCAGCCAAGGACTGAACCTTACTTTAACAGATGGGTTAGACTATTTCTGTTCTCTAACACTACACACTTTTGGGGAAAGCCTTGTTTTTGAACAAAGGGCTTGACAAAGTGATGATTCATCCAGGGAAGGATGGGCAGCTTGTTGCCAGCCTTAATTCACAATTAACAATAGGACAGAAGGATATGGAAGGCTCATGATTCAACACAAAAATCGCAAAGTCAGGAGTTTTACCTGACCTTTACACCAGTGGTCATTTCCAATCTGGATATATTTTAAATAGTTTCTCTGACATAAATTTTAAGAGTAGTTAGCTTTTATTTTCTTACTGTTATATTTGTCCCTTAGAATAGTGGTCCTGGCTAAATACATTGCAACTGATTTAATGACGTTGTCTGAAATTTCAAAGCTTTAAATTACTCGGAAAAGAAAACAGCACGCGTGAGCACGGACGCGTGAGCACCGAGGTACCGCGGGCAAGGGAGCACTGGACCACTTCGTGACTGCACCGCCAGCCCCACTCCCTGTGGCTCTGCTAGGAAGGCCATTGTTTTCCAGCGGGGAGTCTGGCCACACCGAGGAACAAAGGCATGCCCTTCCCAAAACACAGCGAGAGCAGATGTCCCACACCGAATCCCCAACAGCCTCCATGGGCGCAGACAGGCGCTCTTCCTTGGGAGGCTGCACCAGCCCGTCCCCTCAGGGAAGTTCTCTGGTACAATGACCCTGGCCCTGGCAAGCCCTTCCTCATGTCTCCTCTCCAAGTGTTACCCGACAGCAGAATTCATCATCCTGCTCCGAGTTACCAGCACTCTTCCCACGGTTTCCCCGAACCCCACAGCCGAGCCCGTTCTTTAGTATACAGCAAAGCAGCGCACACAGGGCAATTACTTTAGACAAGAAGAAACAGATGCCACCCTCTCTTCCCAGAAGGAGCATGCACATACACACTCATATTTGAGGAGCGAGACCCAGACCGTCCCTCCGTGTGTGCGCACCGCGTTCACGCCTAAATGAAGCTGTCCCAAGCTTCACGCCGGGCCAAGGCACGCAAAGCGTCCCGAAGCCGCAGTTCTGCGCGGGGAAGGGGCGCCCAGGAGCGCCGGGGCTCCAGCGCTCGGCACGGGCACCCAGCACCGCTGCCCCCTCCTCACAGGACAGCCGGCGCCGA
>VXBU01001522.1:180898-336808 GCA_013400315.1 Bombycilla garrulus
CGGAGGCGCCGCCCGCCCGCCTGCCCGCCCCGGGCCCACAGCGCCGCCCGGCGGGCACCGCTCCCTGCGCGGGGTCCGGGCTGCACCGAGACTCGGGCTTCACCCCCTCCCGGGGCTGCAGCGACCTCCGCGACCCCCAAGCCGCTGCCCTCCTCACCTGGTCTCCCGCGCTTCAGAGCCGCCTGCTCTGCAGTTCTCCAGTTCACTTCTTTCACCCTCACCTTAAGCCGTCAAAAACTAAGCAAAAAGAGAAATTGGCGCGTTTTAGTGTGAAACCCAATATCTCCCACACGGTTTCTGCAGTAATGTTTTCAGTATTTCCTCAATTGAGTGTAAGCACCCGAAAGTATTTACAGCAAGCTTTGACATAACATTGTTTGTCAGCCCCATCCTGCCCCTGATAAGCGCAGTAGCCATCAAGAATGGAGAGCGACTGCCCCATCGTGTGAAAAGAGGGAAAAAAAAAAAAAAAGAAAAAACCTTAAAGAGCTCATACTGTGTTTCTGGGACTGAGGGCAAGGAACGGAGCTTTCTCCCCACCCTCTTGAAAACTCCCCATTCACAGATGAGACTCACAGCAGACTGTACATCTGTATATTATACTGACACACTTNCTGCGAGCTCCCGGTGCCGCCAAACAAAAGGAGCCGTGCGGGCCGGGGAGCCCCGGGGGAGCTGTACCTCTGCCGCCGAAGGGCGCTGCCCGCCGTCCCACGACCGCTCGCCGACTCCCACCCCGAGCCGCCGGCGGACGCTGCCCTGCCGAGGAGCCAGCGGGGCTCAGCCCCAGCCCCTCCCCGCCCGCCCNCGTCAAAAACTAAGCAAAAAGAGAAATTGGCGCGTTTTAGTGTGAAACCCAATATCTCCCACACGGTTTCTGCAGTAATGTTTTCAGTATTTCCTCAATTGAGTGTAAGCACCCGAAAGTATTTACAGCAAGCTTTGACATAACATTGTTTGTCAGCCCCATCCTGCCCCTGATAAGCGCAGTAGCCATCAAGAATGGAGAGCGACTGCCCCATCGTGTGAAAAGAGGGAAAAAAAAAAAAAAAGAAAAAACCTTAAAGAGCTCATACTGTGTTTCTGGGACTGAGGGCAAGGAACGGAGCTTTCTCCCCACCCTCTTGAAAACTCCCCATTCACAGATGAGACTCACAGCAGACTGTACATCTGTATATTATACTGACACACTTCCTGGAGAAATACTCCGTGTGAGAAGTTTCACTGCTGGTGCTTTTTTGCGAAGAATCCAATTAGCACATTTTTTTACTTTCTCATGTTTGCAAGCAGGCTTTTCCCAAGCTGGGTTGTTTTTAAATAGCAATAAGCTTCCATTCAACCCCAAGCCAAACTAAACCTACATTTGCTAGATAACAGTGAGAAGAGGACCTGAACTGTAAATGCAGAACCAGAACTCTTTAGTATGTGGAAGAAACACAGCTTATATCATGATAGTCAATGCAATCAGAACCACAGTGAAGATGGAGAATGCATTCTAAAACCCTTCCTTGTTAAAACACTTCAGATATTTCAAAGTCAATACTTCATTTTCAGATACACATCTCCTTGGTAGTCCTTCTGTTTATAGAAAGGGAACGTGTTCTCACACAATTTTCAAATCTGTAACTGTCGAAGTGTTGGAGACAGCTCTCAGATAAATCCCAGGAACTAGAGCCATGGAGCCCTGCTGATTCATGGACTCATCACTTTTTGATTATTTTCAGCACAGATGCTTAGCTCCTAAGATTTGTCCTGCCCTTAATTTTTTACATCTGCAAAATAAATTACTATTTTCATTATAAGTGGTGAAAAACTATTTCAACAAAATATTTTTCCTGCTGAAGAACTGAGAGCTTGATCAAAACTCAGTTTTGATCACTGGAAACAGTGACAGCCTGATGCAGGTATTTTCAGGAGGATAATTTAGTTTTGGGGTAGTCTGCAAGAGGCACAGGCAAGAGCCATTCCTGCTAAGCACCACGACCCTCTCTTTTCACCTCTTTCTCGCTTTAAGGTAAGTGCTTTGCTCATGACTCAACTTACTTTCTGCAAGATAGTTATTGCATTCTTTCCCAAATAACAAAAGGAAATTATAATTTAAAAAAAGCAATTTCCTTTTACTCCAAATCTAAATGAAAACTAAAGTCAAGTTTCAGTAAGGAAAGCAGCTACTGTCCAGTCAACACTATTTATCTGCAACACACACAGAACAAAAAGAAACATCCCAAGAAACTGACGGCAAGCATTTCACTGAGAAAGTACTTAACATATTAAAATTATCATAAGCCATTGCCATGGTATTAAAATACTTTTTTTTTTTTTTTTTACTTCAGAAGTAAAAATCCTCCATTTGATCCAAAGAGAAGGGTCACAGGGGAATAAAGCCATGCTTTCCTTCAACAGTGCTTCAAAAGGGGTAACACTGGCTGCTTCTCAGGTACACTCTTCATGCCCATTTGATGTTTAGATTCCTGTAAACAGAACTTCCGCTCATGGCCACTGGTAATATTTGGTAGCATTTATAATACAGTTAATATTAATATTATTGTATTATATAATAATATATCTTCATGAAGTTGCCATGTCCTCCAGGAACAAACAAAAAATATCCAGAGTTTTTCCCAGCCTTCTAGCACTTAATTCCCCACCTTGTCTCAGGTTTGTGTGAAAGAAGATCTCATTATCCATCCTTATTCTGAGGCAATTTTCTAATTTCATTATATAATGTGAATTACCAGCCTGTCACTGTATCGTACATCCTTTACTTTGTAAAGCAAGCAAAGGAAGAAACATAGGTCCCGAAACCTGTGTTCTTTTCCTAAAGCAAGTTAGTGCAATGCATAAAGTATCCAATTCGATCTAGAATATTTTTCATTTTGCTACATCTACTGGAGTACATAAAAATCTGCAGTAAATAAAAAAAATTAAAATTGACTAAAAGACATATCTGGTCACAGACAATCAGTTGGACAAAAATAATTAATTTCTGTAAGATATGGCTCATTTCTCATAGTCAAATAATACATCCTGGGCCATATAAGATATCAGGGATAATCAATATTCAGGACACATTCAGGTCTCTCTCAAACACAAGATATACCCTGGTGGATATTTAGAGAGGAATTTCCAACTACTGAATCATTAAATATGCTTTCTTTAGCACACATATGTCACCCTGAAGGGGCATAGGCAGAGGCTTTGTTCACCAACAGCCTACAGCCATTTCAGAGAAGAAAACAGGAGTGTGTCTGCTTCCCTTTGTTGCAGGTCCTGTATCACAATTTACCAAAAGCTGTGACAGACATCCATGTACATCAGAGCAGTTTAAGAGCTGCTTATTTACAAATGATCTTTCAGTTTTGCTTTTCTTTTTCTGAGTGTTTCCACAGGGTGAATTACAGTTTCTTGATTGCAGTCTTAAAGTCTACAGCTTCACAAGGGAAGAAGCTGGGTACAAAACCCACTGTGAAACTGGCTGTTGCTGAGACTGAAAGGGCCAAGCTGTGGAGATTTAGGGTATGGTTTAGCCTGACAACCCATGAAGCAAACACACAACAGCCCTTGGAGTGACCTCTGACAGTCCCTGGCAACCAGAAGATCACTGGTTGGCACCTCTTAGCCAACCTTACCAGGAAGAGACAGCAAAGAGCAAATGACCCAGACACTTCAGAGAACAAAAGTACTGTGAACCACAATTGAGCCTGTCAGGATTTGTAGCAAGGCAGGAGAGGAATCTAGTCCCAGGTCATGGTGCTAGGATGAGAATATGATTTCACCAGAAATACAGACACACCTGCTGGCATCAATTAAAACTGGATGGGAGTTTTCCCAAATGCATTGAATTGGTTGAACCATGTATTTAAATACCAGAATTAACAAATCAATACTTAAGACAGGTGTTATTGTTTATAAATTAAAATTAGCTTGCAATAGCTAAAAAGAAAATTTATCAACACTTGTTTTTCTTAATCTTTCTTTCATACAGAAGGATCTTTACCAATTGACATGCTTTTATTTTTTCATATGTATTTGGATATACAGTTTTCATATATTAACTAGGCAAGATCAAATTTTTTCCTACTCAAATGAAGAAATTGAGTCAGCAAGAACAACTCAACCAAAAAAAAAACCCATAAACAGCATTTCCTTGATAGAGTGGAAAACAGTTTAGATATCCATTCTAATCCCATTCTTAGCCACAAGAGCCTAATTAGCCATGTTTTCTATACTCAGTGAGAAAATTCTGCTTGTTCCTAAAACATGGTAGCTATACCTCTGTTCTAAGTGTACCAGGAGTTGTGAGAATATACTTTACAGTAGTTAGAATATTTTTCTACTTCAAGCAAAAAAAAAAAAACCCAGTACTCATAAAACGGAAAACTTTATTCTAAGACTGAGCAGGAGATTTGACAATAACAGTCTCTGGCTTCTTTGTCATGGAAAATGGCCACGGGTTTGAGCTCTGGCTGTACACAAGTGAATGATTAAACAAACAAGCTGCCACTGGTCCAGAGAATTCCAGGTTTTAGACTAAAAAACCCAGAAAGCACAGCTCATCCTTCACCCACCTGTGTCAAATTAAACTGCACACAATTAGGAGAACAAGCAGTGGCTCTGGACAGGCACTGGCTGGAATGCTCCTCAGGTGCTTTGGAAAACATCAGTTCATTCAGTACTGAGACAGATCATCTGCCTTCCCCAAGATGGATCTTATACAGGATTTGTATTTCCACCTGTCAAAACACTGGCAGGTTTCCACTTTGCCATAATGTCTCCTCATTTTGCCAAGGAGGGACTTTGGCTTTTTGTCCAGAGGCAGCAATATGCTTCCAGTTAGCGCTGTATTTTTCTGCCTTGCAGTAAAGGCCTGCATAAGACACCTTGAAGCACTAGACCTAGAATTTAAGAGAAGAGGTCACCTCAGGGGAGATTTTACCTTGTGTGTTAGGATTAAGCACAGGATCTGAGAAGCAGTGTTCACTTAGTAATTCTGCTTTTCAGTTCAAGAGTAAGTACACCAGTAAAATTATGAAAAACACACACAAAAAGAAATTATAAACAGGAGAGCGGCAAGAACCTTCTGAACTGCCATATTGCTAATTTTGCAAATTTGGAACATATTTGAAGAGTTCAAGGAAGAGTCTGATTACAGCTAAGTCCTGAAATTGCGGACTTCCTAAGTAATATTTCCCCTCTCTCCCATAGGATTTTATCATTGATGTTACAGGAAGAGGAGAAAGTCCCATTTTTCCTAGTAGAACAAATGAATCTTTCCTCCTTCTGCAAAAGAAATATTTTTGAGACGTAGCTGCATTCATCCCTTCACAAATATCCCCTCAAGCAAGTCATAGAAACTGTAATTAGGAAAGGGAAAGGCCAAGGCCCAGTCCTTTGAGATCCAGAAGTTCATGTCAGATCACCCAGCATGTTAAGTGGCAAGAGAAAAATCTTCAGTTTGAATCCACATAGCACCAAGGAATTGTCTCTTCTTGCAAACAAAATTACCGTACACAAAGGCATTGAAACTGAACTGTAGGTGTATGCAAGTTTACTTTCAGAATAAATTCAAGTATATTTTATAATACTACATCTCCCATGCCACAGACTGATGGATAACAAGTTGCTTGTTTCTGGGAATTACCATCCGTGTGTGGTACTGTGAAAGGATGTGAAACTCTGTTGAGGAGTTATGCTTTATTATTATTTGTCCAACAATTTAACTGGTCTGCAATTTCCACTAGAAATTTTTAAATGCACACCCACTCCTTACATAAGTAATTGACAGAAGATGGTGCTAGAAAAGGAGTTGCACTGCTTTATCCAAGAGAAGTTGAAAAGAGAACGACTTTTTAATAGGTCTCATCCTAAATACTAATACTAAACAGTGTCCAGGGAGTTCACAGAAAAAGTTATGATGCGCATGTTTTCTTTAATGTATTATTCCCTCACCTGTGTGATTTTCCTAAAGAAGGATTTAAAAGGGAGCTGACTGAGTTTTAAGCTGTGAATCCAAACTCCTTTTGAGTCCAAGCAAAAGTGCAGATGGATGGACAATTCAGCCAGGCTCTTTCTGGCTATGCACCAGTCTGTAAATGGCAGCAATGATGGAAGCAGTAAGAATAAGAAAGAGAATCACAGCATGGAAAAATTTATGGCTAAAGAACTTCAAAATTAGATGTTTCTGGAAGTTCCTTCTTACTAATTCTGTAAACCTGAGAGCCTTCCACTTCCCCTGCCAGCTAAAGAAAAGAGATCAACTTATCTAGGGCACATAAGAACAATTATTTCTTCCACCTTAACTACAAGAAATGCCCATCAAGGTTAGCTCAGTTATGAAGGATGTGACTGCACATGCCAGGCAGATGTTACCAGCACCAGAGCTCTTCCTGTGTTCCCCAAATGTTAACTCCTCACTAGGGATTATGCATGTCTTATATGTGGGCAAAGAGCAATTTCTTTGTTCTCCAGCTTTATTACAGCATAGTGAACTCTTTAGGAGTGCAAATTTTTGCCAAGAAGCAGCAAATTAATAACATATGCTAGTGGTGTGTTTCTGCTTCCATCATAGGTGAACGCAGTGCTTGTAAGAGAAGATATTTACAGCTTTCTTAAAGCAAGGATCTTGAACCCAGCCCAGCCAGGCCAGCAGGAACCAACTGCAGTTCTGCTGAAAGAAGCAGGGCAACAGATGAAACTGCTTCCTCATCAGTGCTGCTACTGAGCTGTTCCACTGCCTGTTTGAATCCAAGAATATACTTTATTAAATGTCTCTCTTCATAAAAAGTGTCATTTACAGGAACATTTCCATCTATTCACTGATTTGTATGATTTAGCTATTCTGTGAAATATATAGATTCTCATTCTCACATTATTATCAAATTCTGTGTATTTATGGTGTTTGGTCTTATGCATATCCTGTCCTGTAACATGTATTACAAACCATTTGCTTTCATAGATGACCTCAATAAATGATTACAGCCTGTCTTTTCTTCAAAACATTCACTTTATTTCATATTTAATTATTAAGAAACATCTCTCTCATGCAAGTAATAAACTACATTTACCTTCAATACCACTTTAACTAAAAAGGCCCTGCTACTTCTCAAAGCGCTGCTGCCAGTGAAGTCCCTAAACCATGTTCAAGTTGAAGTGCTATTCCTAATTGCATGCTAATTTGAAGCAGAAGAACTGGCCTGAGCCAGGCTTTGAACAGAAAATACTCTCTGTAAAATCCATAATAACTGCTTAACATAGATTACTGCTTTTCCTCAAACAGATGCATAGGTTTAGGACAATCCCACAAAAGCCACCACAAAAGTGGGTATTGTGCCCACTTCCAGTGCAGGCTAAAAAAGGGGAAGAGAGAAGAACATAAATTAAAACCCCATGCCAAGATATTTTGGGGTACTACCCAGCAGACCACAAAAGGTCTGAAGGTCACATTTCATGTGCATATATAGAGATATTTCTAACTGACACTTACTAAACAATCAGACTGACTACTTGCTTTAGACAGCCCTGAACAAGTATTAATTGAAACCATTTGCAGGACACACTATTTCTGAAGTAACTAGTGATGTTCAGCTGAGTTTGGACTAAATTACACAACAGCTTTCACACAGAAAAAGCACATTCATGAGAGTGATTTACTGTTTTAATATAATATACACAACTATAAAGGGCTCAACCATGACCCTATGGTTTCTATTCTCTTTAGGAAAGCACAGCTGAGAGAGAAAACAGCTAAAAGCTGTTCTTCTGTATAATTTGTCCATGAGCTCTGAAGTGCCTGCTTAAGGGATGAATTAGTTTTTTTGCCTTAAAAAAAGAAAGGCAGTGGAGGTCCTGAGGGAATGAGATAAACCTTTCCTCCCACACATCACCCATCCCAGTGAGAGTGAGATGTGGTGCACTGAGAGCACAAGGATTGTTCCTGACAATTTTTATAAATACTGAGTATTTTACATAGCACTGATGAGGAAACAGTGCCTGCTCCTCTTACCTAACCCATTTACTTAATACAAAAATGATAAGAAGAGTACTGGCTGTACTGCACCATATCTAGCAAGGGAGATTCTGTGATCTGAGAAAAGGATGGCTAAAACATTTTGTCTCACTGGAAGAATGAGGGTTAGTATCTATATCAAGATAGCATAGCAGAAAAGATAGCAAAGTCTCCAAGAGGCTGTAATTTTTACTGCAAACAAAGCTGGTAGACTTCAGTAAAGCTACAGAGGCTATCACTAATGTTTTTGACTGTAGGAAGAAAAATGAATGGCTCAAGTCCAGGAACTGTCTCAGCCTACACACAGAACTAGGTCTGTAGGAGATCCTTATTCAGCATGTTTCCTACAAAAGACATTCATTTAAATTTTCTTGTTTAAAGAACAGATAACTTCTCCATGTGAGAAATTCCAGTTGACTGGGGCTCAGAGGAATGAACGAGCACTGCACTCTGCAGTGCATATTTCACTGCATATTTCATACAAACACTAACCAACAGTTGCCACTTTGAGATTTCAAAGCCCACAGAGAAAATTTTTCCCCCCCAGAGTAGAAACTAGGATATCAACCCTGATTACTTCACAGTTGCTCACCCTTAGACAGTGGAGTTTGAGAGGCAAGAGGCTTTAATCAAGCTCAGACAGAAGGAAGGATTTCTTTTAAAGGCTATCAATGTTAATGAACAACTTGGTCTTCTTTAAACAACCACACTGTGATATGGGCAAGCATCTGAGTTTATCATGTCCTCAATCTTTTGAACAGTCAGATTTTATTTGCTAAGCATTGATCAGGCCAGAAGGAATGAGCATATCCCGAGTGGCAGTGACTGGACTTGAATTCTGGACTTTGGATTGCAAAATGTTCAGGATTTGATGCAATTTTGCCTCAGCCAGCTACGCAGAGTTTTGGGCTGTCATTGTAAACCCAAAGACTAATGGAAGCTGTCCTGGAGTTTTACTGGAAAACAGAAAGGCACATCCTCACTCTAAAAGGCATGTGTATCTAAAAGCTAAAAAGAGATGCTGAAGCTTTGTGCCAAAGGGAACAAGTCAAGCACAACTGGATGTATTGATCTGCTATTTCTTGTTCTTGCTAGGAGACAGGATTCAAAATGAAAAGGCATATTGAAAGCCAGAAACTAAATATTACACCAGTTTGAAAAACAAACCCTTCAGAAAACTAGTCCCTTCACCTCATTTATCAGGTGAATTTATACAAGTTCTTTTTATCCTTTGATTAGTTATTTTATTGTCTTTTGATTATGCCAGGACTCTACAGTTTCAGTATTGTTACAAAAAGCATTCAGGTGTTTAATTTAAAATAAAAAGGCTTTTGTGCAATTTTTTAATAATAGAACTATTTCTACTAGTATTACATTTTTATTAGGCCTTTTGAACTTATGCTTTTCATATCTACTGATTTAGCTGATAGAGTGAAATATCTCCTGTGAAATTATAATAGCCCTGCCTAATTATCAGCCTACTAAAGGAAGGCTTTTCAAATGCTTACTCACTGACCTGTTCAGCGTCCTGTTGCACAACAGCCCTTCATGAACATATTAATCATGGACATATCCCTGTTGAAACATTCAACATGTTACACTGGAGCTTCTCCCTCCTCCCCTCAGGGCAGAATCCTTTCTTACTGCACCGGCTCACTCAGCATCCGTATTATTCACTTTTGCAGTAATATTGCAGCTTAATCTTGGAAGCTTTTAAATATGGGCTGCAACAGAAAAATGCACCTGGAAAGGGGTATGAAATAGCAATTAATATGTTCAACAATCTGTGAAACAAAACCCCATCCTCTGCAAGCAAGATTCAACTAATTAGGGGGCAAGTGCACTCAAGCACTCCAGATATTCAAGGTACTTCTGCAGCCTGTTACCCTTCTTGCTTTTTGACTCCTCACTCCAAACAAACTTTTAGGAAACTTGGTAGAATCCCTACTCAGTGAATAAGCTGCTTTCTGCAAATCATGCACTTACCCTGAAGCTTTGCAGGTATGAGGTGATGAAGTACACTACCTTTTAGCTTGACCCTGCAGCTGCATTACCACTTCCTCAGGAAAGCCTGGGTTTTTTTCTGATGCTCTTGTCTGCCACCACTCAAAATACAACACATCATCAAGCTCAGATTCCGAACTACTTACAGAAAGATGTGATGGAAATGTCACTCTTCCCATAATCACCCCTTGTCCACATTACCATTTTAAAATTGAAACACAATTCAGGGCATTCTGTTTATAACTATTTTGTGCTTCAGAAAAAGCATATAGCAAGGCCAGCTTCCTGAAGTGCAAGCACAGTGCAGGATCATGTCACTGCTTCATACAGGGTTAAATTCACCACCACACTGTTATCCAACAAAAAAAACACCCAGTTATCACTGAAATAGCAAATTTTTACTTTCGGACACACAGCTCCTCTGTCCTCTTTAGCAGAAGACCATGGCACAGCTGAGAAAACTGCTCCCCTCAACTTGTATTGTCTCATAGTACTCACAGAAATAAAGCCAAAGCTGAAAAAAGAAAGGAAAGGAAGACCATTCCTTTTTCCAGATGCCAGCTGAACTTGTCAACTTAGGAGAATATCAGCTACAGCAGCTGGAACTCTGGCTGGGAGCCCCAGACTGACTCTTGAACCACTTTTGGTAGGGCCAAGAGCACAGTCAGGGTGGAATGGAGCATAGCAAGGACTCCTACTACTAGCTGAAGTCATCTTTTAGTCCTCACTGCAGGTGTTCCCTTAGAGTTTGTGTTTTGAGACATAATCACCCATTCAACTTAATACTACAAAAGCTTTTAATGTTAACTAGGGATACCATACATACCTATAATCTTGCTTTTATTTTTTAAGTAAGGCTGATGATTGATCTCTGATATCACATTTTTTTTCAGTTCAGGCACTTAAAAAATAAACCAAAAACCAAGTTTGTTTGGGTGGTTGTTTGTTTAAAAAAGAAAAATCTCTCATTTGCTTGTTCTCCAGTATTGTGTTAAGAAGTCTCAAGTAGCATTTCCATCCCCTGCCCCTTCCCTTGTTAATCCCTTAGCTATAGCTGCTTTCTAACACAACAGTAATGTATGGTAACTCATTTTACTGGCACAAAGAATTTGCTAAACACTGTCTTGTTCTCTTCCTTCAGTGTACGCTTCCTAGAAAATGAAGAAGCATTACGTATTCCCACTCCGCAGGATGCCAAACAAAGACATCTCCTGAGCAAATAGAATAAGTGTAATAACTATACAGGCAAGAATGAGATTACAAGAAAACATCCTCTACAGCTGTAAATACTATCTGCAAGGCTTACTATTCACCACCATTACACTTCCATGCTGAGCCAATTCCAATCCCTTCTCTTCTCATTGCTAAAGGAAGTACTGTTTCCTTTTTCCATTATTTCCTCTATTTTTTGCATAGAGGAAGAAACATATGTTGATAAATGAGTCTGAAACTCAATCAAAACCAACACCGAATCATGCATCTCTTATTTTAAGGTTTGATAACCCCCTCCAAAAATGTTAAAAAACATCAGGAATGAATAGCCTAGGGAGTTTCTGCTTTGGCAGAACTAGAGTAAGGCAGCAGCCAAACTCATTGCTACTGGCATTCAATCTTGGATTTTTAAGCCAGCAAAATCATAGTTTGATTCAGGATAATTAAAAGAGATGCTCAAAGGGGGCACTGTAAGGCGGAGGGGACAGTGGCAGAAATTATACAAAATGTATTTTAACAATCAAAATTACTTGGACAATCAAACAACAGGGAAAATGGTATGTTCTATGCTTTGAAACTAAATCAGGAAAACTGAAAAAAAGGTACACATAGTAGTAGTTAGATGTGAATTCTCCCCAGTTCCCTAAAACAGTCTGTTTGGAACAGGGCTATGTATTAAATTTTGCATGCTCCAGGCCTGCATTTTTGCAAGCCCTGAATCTTTTGCAAACAGTCAAAGACTGCACAAAGAATTGCAATCCACTAACCAAGGTCTGCCTAAAGGCAGGTGTTACCCTTTTGTTGAGAATAATGTTGGACATTTTGCTGTCATTGCAAAATGGACAAACTTAAATCCACATGGAAAGTCTTTCGCAGCATTATCCACTGCAATGTTTCACTACAGCTGCTTTATCTTGATTATGGTAGGGGAGGAAAAGCCATTAATCAATTTGATGATTTGTTAAAGAAAGCTCATGTCTAAAACTGTTAGTCTCATCTCAGCTATTCTTGTCAAGCTTCATATGGTCACTATAACATACAATTATCACTCTATGAGAAAATGTCAATTTCTGTCCAGTGTGTCCAGTTTCTAAAGGATTTTGAACACATTCAGCTCATTCTGCTATTTTGAAGTCACTCTTCTAATTTTTTAATTACTTTATAAACAGAGCAATGAACAGCTATTGTGCTCTGCTACATCTGATTTACATCTGCATTAAATACTCCTTATGGCTCCTTGCAGCAGTGCAGAGCACTTTCAAGGAACCATATGAAACTCAGCCTAAGGCCCAGGGACAATACCAGAATAAAGTCAAGGGGTCTCATTACCAAGGGAGAAGCTGGGGTCCCTAGCACTTAAAGGGAGAGGGAAAGAGAACTATGAGACATACACACTGATTTTTTTTTTTCAATTTTTTTTTTGCATCCATGGCAGTGATCCATATGGTGACATTTCATCAATAAATTTATTAGCAACATTAAGTAACAGCTTTCTAGTCTTATGTTCAGAATTGATGCCCACAGTACCCAAAATGCTCTGGTGGACTTGTGGCAGGGAAGTTGTAACCATCTCTGACTTCCAAGCCTTCAGCATAGGTAATTTGGTGGCAGAATAAAGGTAATTAAGACTGTGGCATTTTTATAATCAGGCTGTGTATAGCCACATGGATAAGATACAGGCATACAAGATTTAGGATAAAAGAAACCCCTTTTGTCCAGCCTAAAACATGCTCCCTGTACTCCTCAAGATCCACAGTAAAGGAAGCTTCCAAGCTGTTAAAAGAATGACTAAAAATATTAACTTCTTTCTGATTCAGCTTAGTCTAAATTGCTTGACTGAAACACAGCGGCTGCAGAAGCATCACAAACTGCTCATGGCTAATACCATGCTCTGTCCTACCCTTCCAGCCATTTTTTACATCACTTTTTAGTGCACTGAACGGTCTGGCTCCAGGCATCACACAGAGCAATTATTCCACCTGCTAAGAGATAACTGACATGTCACCAGCTATGTAACTGGTCTTCTGACCTTACCTTCAAATAAATAGATGATTATTTTACTTTGGTGGTGTTTCTTGAATGTATTTATAGGAACATTTTTATCATCAATTGGGAATGAATGTGAATCCAAAGAGTATAGATGGTGCAAAATGACATTTTAGAGTGTCTGCACTTTTTTCAGAAAAAGGATAGAAGGCACATGAATCTGTAATTTAATTTGAGATTAATTCTGTATTTGTCAAAGTTCTTTTGATTAGCCTTATTGTGTATCTTATGCAGTATAAGAAAACAAAAGGGAGTTTTTCAAATGTATTGAAAAACGCTATTCAATAATATATAGGACCACTACCCAGCCTGAAAATCTGATAATCAGGCTATCCACAGTGATCTCATGGTTCTGCTATGATTCAGGAAGATAGAAATCCATTAAAATGATTTCATTAATCCCTGATGCTTTTACTGTATGCAAAAGGCATGCAGCTTAAATACCAAGTTATACAACAGGTTTTAACCTTCTGCCATGACTCCTTCCTGAATCTCACTGGCTTGGGGAGGGAAACAAATGATGAATCTGAACTGTAATAACGAAAAAATCAGAGACAAGTTAGGGCAAAAAAGTTTTGCAAGACATAACTACCATGACCAACACATTTGAGTGAATAAATGGTATTCTGAGGACCACAGTTCATCACCTTTCTACATGGACAGGAAAACATCCTGTTTTACCTTGCTGGAAATAAGTTGTGCAACTCCCATACAAACTGCCACAGACAGGAGCTGGAAAATAAAAAGAAGTTAAGGGAGAGCAAGAGCCTTTTGTACTGAAAAGAAGCAATTTGTCTGTATTTTGCCTCAAAGTTCATTGATGCTCATTTACATGCAACATTACATGGTTGGTTTTAGTGGTGTTGCTTTGAAGACAGTAAAAATTAGGTTCTGTTCCATGTGTTTTCATTAAGCTAACAGACAAAAAAAAGCCAGCAATAAAAATAAAAATCATTGATAATAATATAATAACAATAAAAATCTCATAAACACACAAAAAAGGTACACACTAACTCTTCAGTTCTATACTCCCACTGAAAAGAGGTGAACACTGTCCTGCACACCTGCTTCCAGAGCCACTGGAACTTATCCCTACTCACAGGAATCAAAAGAAATAATAACTGTGGCCTTAAAAAAATTAAGCACTTCCATGAACTCAAGAATATGGCTTTTTATCTCACAAATCTTTCTGGCAGCTCCTTTTCATGTGGCAGCACTCAGGTGACTACAAACACAGGCAAGCTACAGAGCCAGCCCTACCAGCCAGACAGCTGCCACCATCTTCAGGCTGTTTGAAGGATTTAGCTGCTTGTAGCTCTCTGCCACCTCCAATCTGTAAATTTTTTCCTCGTGAATTGCACTGCTGTTGGGTCTCTGCCACTGTCCCCTCAGCCTCACACAAGCACCATCCCTGCCAGCAGAGGTAAACGCCTCTGCTTTGTCTCCACTGCAATATTGGGGCATCCTACCTGGGATTTTACAAGGAATTGTCTCCCTGCAAACACATTACCACATATGCCCAGCTCCCCTGTCTTGATCAAGTAGCTTCAGTTTTGTTACCAATGCCTAGGAAACACCCACCGCATCCATCTTTTAAAGTTCATTGCAGCAACTTTAAATTAGTCAGATCAAGGGGAAGGAAAAAAAAAAAAGCCAGAACTAAGGATGCAGTGCTTGCGTCATGGGACAGCTGCTTGCAAACCTCTTTCAAATCTAAATGAGGACCCACCATCTTTTTGTCTGCCAATTTTTTTTTCTAAGCTCTGCTAAAAGTTTAAGCACCATGATCACAGTAGTAAGTTCTGTAGCATTCAGTGATAAACATTTACCAGAGTGAAGACAACATAAATTTCTTATTTTAAAAATCAACCAAGAAAAATAGTTTTTCCTTTAGTAAGATAAAAATCAAAACTGTCCATCTTTATTTCCTTATTTTTTAAGAAAAATTTTTAATTAACTTCTATGCTGGAAATATATCAGGGGAATTCATTCTTCTGTTTGTGATTTGAAGGATTAACTCTTCAATTATTAAGTTGTACCAACAGCTGATCACTTGCTGTGCAGTTTATTTTTAAAAGTATGTGAAAAATTAGCATAACCAGAATACCTAGAATAAGAACATTTAGCAAACCCTGCCATGCAGAAATCTGAAATGAGTGTTTGAGACTTGGTGTATCAATTTACAGTTAATGCCAGGCTTGCTCTCAGGAGGTCTCAGGTCATTTTAATGGCCTTCAACAGCTGCACACATACAACCCTCCTCCCTCCCAAAACCACCACACAATATACAAGTATTGTTTCCAGCTGTGGGGGCAATTCAAATCCTTACTAAAAACATTTGATGCCAGCTTTACATTCAAAACTACACATTAATTCACAAAAGGAAGGGCATCACAATTTTCTCTTAAAAAAAAGGCTGGGGTGGCAGGAGGCTATTTTAAACTGTGAGTGATGCTTTTCTCTAGAGCTGCCAGCAGGTCCCTTTGAGATCCTGCTAAAATCCTGGTGGCCATATTCCAAAAGATTTCTACTTTGCAGAGCTCCAGGATGAGAAGAGGAGAGAGAGGAACCAGAAATCCCTTCAAAGCATCATTCTCTGCTCACTGCTACTCTTTACAAGCCCCACTAGCTGAGGTGGAGGTCCTCCAGGAACTGCAAGCAGGTTAGGAAACAAGAGCCATTCATGCAGGTCACTGTCTTCTCTGAGGCTCTCCTGAATGTCTCACCCTGCCTATAAAATGCAGTGATTTCTATGATAAGCCCCTCAGTAGGCACCTCTCTGCATCTGTTTCCTTTAAAAATTCAGCATGGCTAAACCCAGCAGAGTGCATCTTTCTGTTTAAAGGAACACCTCAATTTGCAAGAACTCACATTTTCAGGATCTGTCGCCAGGCAGAAAGTCCAGTAAAAGTTGTTCAAATGAATGATGTTTTCCAGCATATCCTTCTGAAAATTGCACCCCATGAAGGTTTACTGCTGTACCACGACCTGCTGGCTCCAGGTTACAAGGACCTGGGAAATACAGATATCAAACACAAGTTACCTTGTTTTAAAAACTCCTTTAACTTAAATAAAGTATTACCTCAGAACTCACTCCATAGACCTCAGTAAGTCAAGACAAGAGGGACATGAAATAAATTAAGTCTTAATAAATTTATGTGACCTCCTTGAGCACAAGCTTTATTTCTCTGGTAACTTCCGCACAGTCCAAGCCAAGCAGCAGAGAACTCAGGCACAGCAGCAGCCAGGTGAGAGGGTACACAATGATTTATCAGCTTTAAAACAAGAATTAGCAGGCATTAGCAAAGCATCAGCACAGCAAGAGTTAAGAGCATGGCCTGTGCTTTACTGGTGAGAATAGTTTGGGAAACAGAAATAGTAGGAATACGATCCTTTAAAATTACTTCAGTTTTATTAACATATTTTTACAGGACATCCCAGTTAAGCCAGGCAGCCTGTTTACAATAGGGTCCTGTCTAAGGACACCTTCAAACTATTATGCAGTACATACATAAGGACAATACAGTCCCAGTATGAGCTACCAGCAGGCAGTAAATCAATGTCAAAACCTCATGTTACACCTGATTAACTGCTTGGCTCCAATACTGCAACCTACTCCAAGAATGCTTGCTTCAGTGTAGTTAGGAGTTGTTGGAGAATTTATGTCATCTGATGGCAAGTTACATAAAATAGTGCCCCAGTGTCTAATTTAAGAAGCATTACTTGACATGAGCTGCAGGAGTGTGTGGTTTCACACCTGCAGTATCCTCTGGTGCTATGTATTCCTTAAAAGTGGACTCCATTTAGATGTCTCCTTTACTAGAAGAAATGACATCATCTCTGTCCCAATGTGATCATCTGGATTACAACTCTATATGAATTATAAACACATCCAAAATGTTATCAGTCATGAGTCAATCTACCCTCAACATGGCCATGCAATGGAATTAAATTTCCCACAAAATTTTTCTTGATTCTACAAATGGCTTAAAAATAGATATCTTTGTAAATATGAAGACCTTACATTTTTCACTAAATGTACAAGCCTGAAAGCGGACCGAACAGTTAAATCTTTGCACCACCTGAACACAAAGGAAACCTTGCTTCTCTGAAGTTCAAAGTCAACCCAAGCCACTGGAGACACAAATTTCGAGAGCATCCCAAGGTCCATAGATTGGATGTTTGTCAAACACACAAGGTACTATGAAAACCAAACAGTAATCCTTATGAAGTCTATGTTTTTCCAATAGTCAATCAGCAAGACAGCTGGCATTGTCTGACATGTCACACATCTTGACAAAGAGCTAGAATCCTGTAAATCAGCAAAAGTGTTTAATTGTACAGTCTGCTAGCCCTGACTGTGTGCTCCTGCACAGCTTTTTTCAGAGTTGTGCAGGAGTTTAGCAGAAGGTTGGATGCCAATTTTAGCAGTAATATCATCTACACCACACACACAAAATCAAATCAAATATTTCTGTGGAGTTCCTCATGCTTGGCAAGCAGGAGGCTTGCTTATATTCTTTTGTAAGATTAAGTAACCATCACATATTTTTTAAAGTGAAGTCTTATTATCTCTTCCCTCAGGCAAGGCAGTGATACTTCAGCTTTACCCCGGATAAACTGCTGAGGTGGTCTGGACTTCAAGTGTGTGCAGGAAATATAGACCCAGTAAAGAGAACAATCTCTTGCATTTAGCACATTGCAATACACACAGTAAGCTAAGCCCCTGAATTCCTTCTCTTACTTATTGAAGCAATTTTGTATTATAACAATTAGATCACAGAAAAAAACATTTTCTTCTAAAATTAAAGAAGTTTAATTAAAATCAGAACAAGTCTTCTAAAACAGAACAGAGCTCAGGTGTCTGGACTGCAAACATATTTACCTACTTATTCTGATCAATCATAACAGCATTTCCACAGCTATCAGAAGAGCTTTAACAAATGAAAACCCTAATGTTAAATCCATTTTCTCTGGTAGAAGATGAAAAATAGTTCTTCTGTTTTTAGTAAGGGCTAAGACCCAAGCCAAATGCTGAAGCCATGGTGAAACAGATAGAAAAAATCCATTAGAAATCCTGACATGGAAATGCACCCACCAGCTGTAATGACATTTAAGGGAGAGGAGATGAGAGCATCTGAATGGTACCACCATGGTGGCCTTTAGACTCCAAAACCTGAGTAATTGAGAGGAAAGAAAGAAACCAGCACCAGTTCCCTGGCAAGGTGAGACACGAAACATAAGCACCAAGCACCAGGAACTGCAATTGGAAATGGAAATGCACACAACAGCATCAGGGGAAAGATTTTTGGCTAAGCAGTTATGGCTGAATGAAGAGTTTGAGGATGGGTAAGATGAGAGCAGCCATTCAGAGGACTTCTCTCTCTGAACCCAGACTGGCAAGGCTTCAAAGTCTCCTGCCAGACAGTAGCTCTAGCTACTGGAACATCTCTAATGATGCCACATTTTTGGATTCAGAGCTCGTAGCTGGGAAAGGAGGAAATGTAGGTGGGAGGGAAGCAGCTCAGCTACCACTGAGCTCAGCAGTTGTAAAAGTCAGCAAGGCTGGAAACAAATGCTCCCAGGACTTAGGGAATTGCTCTCCAAACCTTCAGGTAAGATGTGGCCAAGGAACTGTGCTGCTGTGACACAAGCCACTGGGCACAGTCCAGGGTCTTTATAGCCACCAGTCATACTGCAGAGCACAGTGAGGTCCAGGAGGGTGCTCACCAGCTGCCACTGCCATTGAGTTGCCATTTACAGAGCTCAGCACACCGTGCAGCCCTGACCTTTGCAGATTTGAGGTAACCACTTCAAACAGCTCTCGTTTGGAAAAATACATAATTCGTAAATTAGCTTTTACTCAGCTTTCTAATCTCCAGGTGCTTTCCTTTAATGGCAAGAAAAATCAGAGTCTCAACCTCAACTAAAGTTTCAGTGAATTTAACAACTGAAAATGTGACAAAGGCTGGCAGTGCTCATTGCCTTGCTCAATCACCTGCAAATGCATGGGGAGCAGTGGTATCTGCCTATACAGACTCAGTGACTAAGTGCAGGTATTACTTGTACATGATTTTCTTTTCCCAGTCTTGCAATTCCTCACCTGGAGCACCAAATACCAGAGCCATGATGTGTTAACACCACCTTTCCTGTGGACCTGTGCTCTACCACTCCACAGCAGGCTTCCAAGTAGCTGTGTGCCTCTGGTAATTCAGACTGCTAGAGACTGAATGGAAACCGCTGTATTCCTTCCAAATGGATCCATGCAATTTTTAAATCGACTTTCAAAAATGCACCAAACATACCCAGGGGAAATAAGCTAATAATGCAGATTCCTGCCTGAAATAATTATACAGATAGCTCGGAGCGTTTAGCGTAGTGATAAAAGAAAAGAAACAAGAAAAAGTGATTACCAGGCTTCACAGCAGTAACATGATTTAGCAAATCCTGCACTTTCTGTTCCACAAGGGAAATTTTGACATCACCTAAATTCATAAATACCGTACTGGATGTGTTATTTTTCCCAGTTTAGGAGTCCCTGCTGAGAAGCTCAATATTACACTGGAAACACTCCTCTAGCAGAGGGCTATCTACTGCTCTCATTTTGACATAACTGCAGATTTGTAACTTGGTCGTTATTTCACTACACGGCTTTGTAAGAAGTTATTTTACTGCAAATAAGACTACCTGATCATAAAAAGGCTTGTACATTCAAGTGCAGTACTGAAAGACAAAGTTGTGCTTTGCTAGGGTACCAGGCTAGATCAGTTCTTGCTGAAGAGCAGCACAAAGATGGATAATGGATTTTAGGATGTCTCCAAGCCAGAGTTATGAGCTGAGCTGCCTAAATACATAGCAAGCCTCAAAATCCTGACAAGCTTTCTCTTATTGAGCTTCAAGAGAATTTAAAAGAAACTCAGGCACAATTTCCAAGTAAGCATAGTTTGACAGAGCTCTGAAAAATAAGCCTTTGGGGCTTTTTATTGTTTCCTATAAATTAAATATTCATCTGCTAGTAGTTAAACAATAGAGTGGGAAATTTTAACACATGCAATGAAATGGTATTTCACTACCTTCAAATAACCAGCAGGATGAGATATCAGAGACATTAGCCCTGACTCTATTATTCCTCTCCTGAGACTACACCTACAGTATTTCAGCACTACAACAATTTGCACTTGCATCACCTTTTCCTGTATTAAAAAACCCCCACACAACTCAGCCAATGTTTCTACAGGCAACTCTTGCTCAATTAAAATACTATATCCAAATAGATCTGCGGTACACCCTGTTTTGTCATGAAAGTATTAAATTCAGATGATGAGCATATGTGGGTGTCTCTAAATCCAGTTTTAAATATACATTTCAAAGATACTTTCTATATGGTCAAGCTCAATGGGGAGGAAGCAGGAAAAACTGAATCATTAAAATTGCACAGAAGGATTAAGAAAGTTATGCACAAGGAGTTTGTTTCTAATTTTAGCTAATTTTAGCAGGATTCAAATCCTTTTTATTCTTAATGTCTTAGTTTGTTGAGGCTTGAAATCTTGGAATCCATGAGAAAATCATTGAGCAGAAACTACAGTGTGAACACAAACAACGAATAACTTAGTTTAGAAGATGCCTGTAAACATTTCTAGTACTAAACCTGCTAAATTACACCCATAGTCACTTGTTGGTCTCATTTCACACCAGTGTCTCCTTAGTTTGTTATGTATCATATCCCAGAATGTGAATTTCAATAAAAACCCAGGCTGTTTGGGATCCATGTATCGAGGGCACAGCTCACCTCCCCAGAAAAGCAGAAAGTATAACAGGGATACAAATAAAATAAAGAACACAAGTTAACAGATAAAGAAAAAAGTGATCTTTAAAAGTACTTATGCTGTACCCAAATATCCTTATTTATATTATGATTTTAATAACACAGACTCCTCAGAAAAAAAAAAAAGATTTGGTAAGACAGTTTTAATCATACAATAAACCCCTATTAACAAAAATAATGCCAGTGCCATCATAATAACATTCTTATGCAAAACCAAGAACTTCGCAACACACTTTTCAGATGGATATAGCTACATGCAATTTACAGATAGGGAAAGAGAGCCACTGAAAGCCAAAAGCTCTACCCTAAGGAGCATTGCCTCAAAGCTTGAGTTAGAGATTCAGCTGGGCAACTTGACTACTGCTTCAAATATTGATCATTGTTCTGCTTTCACTTTCTACTGCCTTTTGGCATTTCTAGTGTTTTTTTCAACTGCACACCCATTTACCCCTGAATGGTGCACACTTGGGTTGAGACATACATACAGCGTTGAGCAAAATACAGTCAGGACCTCTAAGCATCATCACTACACACACGTTATCAATGGCAACAGTCCTAAGGCTGGTTACAGGGTGGATGGGAAAGAATGACTGTAAGAGGAAATTTCACTGAAATAAAGCTCATTACATATTAATCTAATACTTCTATTTTGCAAAACTTAGGCACATCCTCGCTACTCCAGAGCACATGTGTTGTTACAAACATGCTTTTTTATTTTTTCTCTCCAGGTCAAACAAGAGCATCTACTGGAGGTGAAGATATAAATGCTAAAAAAGATCAAAAAAGTAACCATAATTAGAAAAATCCCTTTTCAGACAATACCAAAATAGTAAAGCAAGTACTAGAACAAGCTAGATATTTTATTACGGTTGAGAAGTGCTTACTGCTGTGATCTGGCAGATACTGTGACACAGACAAACCTGAATGTTGATGAAAGAATTGGGCTTCTACAATTTGAACCTTGCCTTTGCTCCTGGACCGCTTGAAGCACAATTTCCAAGCAGCATTCTCTTTAACCAGTTTTCCATATTCAGACAGGCTACTTGCAACTGATGGAAGAAATACTGATCTCATGTTTTCATGGATAACAGTTTCTCAGATAATCAGAATCTCAGTGCGAGATACAACTTGCTTTACAACATGCTGGAATTAAACACACCTCAAAACACCCATTACTTTGGCTTCATTTCAGGAGTTCCTCCATGTCCCACCTAGCTGGCAGAGCATGAAGCCAAGCCAAGCCAATGTTTACGCAAGTAGAAGTAGCTATGGGAGGGAAATCTGGCTTGGAAAAAAGCTATGTCGAACAGGTCCAGAGGAGTGCCATGAAGATGATCAGGGGGCTGGAGCATTTGCTCTATGAAGACAGGCAGAGAGAGTTAAGGCTGTTTAGCCTAAAGAAGAAAAGGCTCCAGACAGAGCCTATAGCAGCCTACCAGCACTTATGGGGGGCCTACAGATTAGACAGGGAGAGACTCTTTATCAGGGAGTGTAGTGATAGATTGAGGGGTAAGAGTTTTAAACTGAAAAAGGGTTGATTTAGATGAGATAGTAGGAAGAAATTCTTTACTGTGAGGGAAGGGAGATGCTGGAACAGGATGCCCAGAGAAGCTGTGGATGCCCCACCTCTGGCAGTGTTCAAGGCCAGGTTGGTTGGAGCTCTGAGCAGCCTGGTCTAATGCAAGTTGTCCCTGCCCATGGCAGGGTATTGGAACTAGATGGTCTCTAATGTCCCTTGCAACCCAAATCATTCTGTGATGCAGTATATGACTATTTTCTTTCCATAATATGGGGTAGAGCATAATTTTAGGTACTGTCTTTCTCAATAAGATCTTTCTGAATGGCAACACAGTTCTTTTAATTTTGCTAATTACATCAGGATAACTCTTTACAGCCACCTCCTTGCAAATTACTCATTACCGTTCACAACACTAGGTTTTGGTAAAGAAAGCCACATGGAAAACACAGTGTTTTTCTCGGTGAACTCAGCAACATAACCACACTGCTTGAAAACAAATGCATTCATGAAAATGCTGCCGTCTCTGAGTCACCACACAAGGCTCACATCAGCACACAGCCTCCTGTAATTTGAGAGCCTCATGAAACTTAACACACATATCTTTCCAGATTGATGAAACAGGAAAAGTTTTGAGACGGCAGCAGCAAACTTTGCTGTCTCCTAGCTATAATATGCTGAATTTGGGAATTCCCTTCAGAGTTGTTTCCCCTCTTAATGCTAATGGGCACGACACAAAGACCATAGATTCTGCATTTATTAAGAAAAATTATTCTTCCATTGAGAAAAAAATACAGTCCATAAAGCAATGTAAAGACACTTGTTCTCAGCAGAACCGCAAAATGACAAAACTTCAAATAAGCAAAAAAAGTCTGGTCTTTTAAAAAAACCACTTTAATTACTGTGTGGTTTGTTCAGTTTTCTTTTGAAGATACCTAGCATATGGTATGATTTACACAACACCGGCAGTGAGCTTGAGACAGAAGATTCAAATCTAATTGCAGAAGTGTGCAAAATTTAACACTACACATCAAGATTGTCCTTGTCATCAGTTGACTATGGCTATTTAAGTTTGCATGCATAATTAATTCCTATTGCTAAATATTCTTTAAATACTAAGAAATGTAATTTTCAAAATTTTTATATGTACAAATTGTCCTTGTAGCTAGTGACACTGGAGCCACCAAGGGGCAGAGATCACTGGCTTCCTCAGACAAGGCAGTCCCCTCATTACAAGAGTGCACTTACACTCCTGGTTTCAACAATCTCAATTTAAAGAAAAACTATTTGTAGACAAAGGAAACAGCACTTTATAAGACATAGTATTCCAAGTGTGCAGCACAGACTCTAGCTGTGCCTCCCTCCCTCTAGGGTTTGTGCAGGTCCCATCTGAGGCACCCTAGGGCTCAGGCCCCCACGGCTGTGCCAGTCATGGAGCCACTGTGCGGCCACCTCTCCCAGTCATGGCAAGCAGGCTGAGCAAAATCCCTCATCTGCCTGTTTATTTCTAGGGCATTCAAGGGAAGAAGCTGCAAACAGGGCCACATACTACAAAACATTTTGACCTTCAGTAACATCTCTTTTTGCGTCACTCAGTGCCCTGCACCTCCCAGCACTGTAACCACGCTGTGTGATCAAATACAGCAAATATAGCATTAGGTTATTTCCTTCTCAGTAAAAGCACCTTAAAATCCAGCAACAGAGTGTTCATAAAACAAAGTCTGAAAAAAAAATACCACAAGAGTTTAACTGAGAACCTCTTGCTCTGTTCTCAGGAGTTCAGAGAACCCAGTGGTTTCTTTTTTGACAAAAGACAGTTTTAGTGGTGTAAGTTATCTGCACTCCTGTAATGTTGGTGCAGCACTTCTCAGGCTCTGGGCCACAAGTAGGTCATAAACCTTCATGCAGCAGTTTGCAAAACAACTCCGAGTAAGATATTTCTAGAAGATATCTGTACCTTCCTTGGTATAGAAAGAACAACAAAAATCAACACTGGAAAAATATTTCAACAAAAATAATTCAAAAGCTTTGCCTCATTATTTTGATTGCAAATTGTAACTAGTGTGGCAGCCCTCCACAATGCATTTGTGATTCATTTCTTCCCCCAAAAGACGTTAGGCAATCCTCAGATTTTTTCCAGCAAGTCTAGAAGATCATAAAACTTGAAAACCACTGGTCTAGCTGGCCTCACCATCAAGGTTGTCTGTCTGAAAATTTCATTTGCAGATTCTCACCAGGGTGATGCTGGGGACCCTGAACTAGAGGAGAGGAGGAAAATTGAGATCACAGATTTCCATGTTGGTTTTAGAACCAATTATATAAATGATAAAAAAAGGAATTCTTTATTCTGTGCTCAAAGCATTGAGAATTGTGACAAATACATGTCATTAAGTATTAGAAATGATAACAGATTCAAAGGACACCAGGAAATAAAGGATTTATAATTTATATTTTAACATAGTACCACCATTTTTATATTTTGGCTTTATTTACCTTACTAGACACTTAGGGTGAAAGAAGAAAAGCCCTGATTCAATCTCTGTTAACCACTGGGAATCTAACCCCAGACTGCTCACTGGGATGTTCCCCTGCACACAGAGGCCTGATAAGGACAGATGCAGAAACATTCGAACAGTTCCTTCCTGTGACCCATCCACTCAGCACGACCATATGCACAGAGCAGCAGCAAGGCAAGAGTCGGTTATCTGCCACAAGGCAGCATAGCAACACCAACCTTAGCATCACTTT
The DNA here is from genome assembly GCA_013400315.1 of Bombycilla garrulus. Classification (NCBI taxonomy): domain Eukaryota; kingdom Metazoa; phylum Chordata; class Aves; order Passeriformes; family Bombycillidae; genus Bombycilla; species Bombycilla garrulus. The sequence continues at coordinate 206,255 of VXBU01001522.1, forward strand.
TAATTAAAGACAAGATCCTAAATGAACTTAAAATGAAACTTAAAATGGGCAGCATTTAGGACTCAAGCTGAGGAATGCATCCTTGGAATTTCTGTGCAGTCTTTTACATAACCAGAATTTGTGGGTGTCCAAGTGATGCCACTCAAGTTGTACTGCCCATACCCAGCTTTGTTCAGAGCCTGTTGCCCACCTCAGCCCCATCCCCATCCTGATTTGGGAGTCTCAGCATGCTCTAAACTGAGAGCACATCTCAAACAACAAACAACACACTCCAGTCTCAGGGAGAATTTCCTGCTGCAAACATCATCCTTCCCTTCAAACATACGCACTGCATTGCAGATAAATCAGTAAGTCAGTATTTAAAGCACTCAAAGGCCTGCTGTAATTTCCCAACCACACTGAGGGAACTCAGACGTATTTTGTCTTTTCCTCCCCCAGCAGACTCCTGCAATCCTGAATCTGCAGTCTGCTTCAGAATCCTACAGAGGGATCATATACATTCTCCTGCAGCTGAAGCTATGCCACTTCACCCAGACCAGGAATGAAAGCATCATTATGCCCAAACACAAAGGCCTTCAGATTTTACTAGGAAGATAACTGGGCTTTGATTCCTCCTGTTTGTATCAGACATCATAACTTCTTCCTGTTAAACACAAAATCCATGGATTCTGATGCTGGACTGCCTGAGTGGCCAGGCTGCAGTGAATAAGAAAATGGTCCCCTTGTATGTCAAATCTGTTTCTCCAGGAGAATTAGAAGACCACATATCTCACTCTATAGGAACCTCATGACCAGAGCAGTTTTAGGGGTAGTGGAAGACATGAACTTGATAACCACAAACTGATGAAAGAATTGAGCATTTGTTTTGCTCGTGTCCTTTTGTGGCCACAAGCTGCTTTCTTATGTACTGTCATTTCACTTCACGTTAACCAGCCCTAGGAATCACTTTTCTTTCCCACCTTTCACTTTGCTTGTGAAGGCAAGGAAACAATATGGGTATTGCTTGCATCAATAGAACAACTTCCAACATTAAATTTCCACATACAGTCTCAGTTATTTTTGTTATCTCAATTGTCTCTCAGAGAAAACAAATCAATTTTTGTTCCTGGTATGAACTGATTTTACTAAAAAATTGCTTCATCTGAAAATTTTGAAACATCTTATGAAAGGCCACTAGGAAATTCAGAAATTTTCAAAATAAAAGATGCCTACATTCATCCATAATGCTCCTCTCCCTTCCCTGTTGTTGGGAATTGCACTGAATGGGGAGTATGCCAGTTTGCAGCTAAATTTCCCACCACAAGGGTTCTTGTCTACAGCATGCTGAGTGCCTTAGATCCAGGGAAAAAAGCATGTTTACATAAATAAAATAAAATCTCATCTGACCTTTTTTTTTTAATAGGAGGCTGGACAAGAATAGAAGAATCCAATCAAATACCACTTCTTGTGCAACCCACAAAGAAGAAAATGAGTCCATACAGGTGTGGGATTGCCATCCAGCTTGTGATATCTAACAATACAATTACAATTAACTGTACAACTGCTTCAGATTTGTTCGTGTTTTATTGCCTAGCCAAGCAAAAAGCTGCCATTACTTCTGAAGATGTGTGCTTTGTTACAAAAAGAATACCAAAATAAGGAGTTCCAGAGAATAACATAAATCAGGAAGTCCTCTTGGTACCATCAGAGTTAAAACCTGTAACTTCAGTATATAATATTTAATATCAAGCAGAGATAATCAGATTTCAGTTTAATTGCTCCCTTTGTGAAAATACTTTATTAAGTTAATTAACCAAGTTATCTTGCTGGTGCACAAACCATTACTAATTCTAAAAATATTGATCCTTGCATTTGGAAGTCATTGTTTGTCATCAAACTGGTTTTTGCAATAAGCATATGCTAGCAGGCTTAATAAAACTCAAGGACTCCTCTAAGACTATTAAAAAAAATCTCTTTTCTCTTGTTCAGCCAACAGTGACCTATTTACTAACCATGTTGCACCAGCAAGGGTCCTCATTTTGCCCTCCAAGCTCTACCTCACAGGTACATGGACCTACAGCATTCACCAACTAACACTGATTTTGTATTCCTTTCTCACACTCTACTTTGGAAACCACTCATCTTAAAGTCTTCAAGATCTATACAAACAAAAGTGATCATTACCAATTGTCAGGGAAGCTGCTGCATAAGAGAAAAGCTTCTGAGCTCCCACAGACTATACTGAGTGAAAAAGCCGGTCAAAATAACACTACCAGCATTCCTAACAATTTACATAATCACAACCAAAAAAGGAAACATGACTCTAGAGCAGTTCAGGAAGAGTAAAACTCAAATTTGCATTACATCATTCAGGAAGTGGACAGGTTAAATCAATCACACATTTCAAGCACTGAAAACTGCTGAGAAAGTGGTGACTGGAGCAGACATAGAAGGCAAAGTTTATTTACCGTGGTGTTCTGCATATGCAATTTTTCATTCGTACTACAAGGTAATACAAGGCCCCTGGAGTTTCTCTCCTTCTCCTGCCTCTTCTAAACTGCTGTCTTTACCCTCACTTCTTTCCATGCTTCCTTCATTTCTCTGCAGCTGTCCTTTCCATAAACAATGACAAATTGGCACTCTGATGGAATTGAGGCCTTTTTTGTAATTTCTTCCCACCTTAATTTTGTCAATGTAGAAGTTTGTATGGCGACTGTAGGACTCCAAGTGGCATTGGGCTTAACTTCTATTTTTCTAGGCACAATGACCGTTCTTTTAGCTACATAAAGCCACAGAAATAAGAGCTCTTTCCAGCATTAGTAAATAGATTATTCTAACATGTAACTTGAGGTCAACATTGCTGTGTCTGTCTTTTTTCTCCAACCAGAGGACAGTAAGGGATATGACCTGCACACAAAACTACTGATTTATGATGTGCTGACTAGAAGGAACTACACTGTCAGCAGGACAACTTCTCAGAATTACAGTGTTTCCTCGCCTCACTGAGACCAGAAGTCCATGTTCTGAATGCATGAAAAAAAGCTATGAACAGTTCAGATACAAGACATAACACATGTAGAGCATGTGCAAGCTGAATGTCTCCTTTATGTAAAAGACAGATGACACATACTCTAATTAAAGGTTAGTCAAGGAATATAATGACTAGAGGCCAAACATGAGAGATGGTAATCTTGATTACAGGTTGGTTAGAGAAATCAAAGTAATAAATTGGCTCAATGTTCCTAGAAAAAAACTTTGTGAACTTTTGATGAGAAGATTACTATGTCCTGAATTCCTTCTCCATCACATGAGACCTTTTCTTCCCTTAAACAGCCCACACAATGTAGACATTTGCTTCTTGCTCTCCTGCTCTGACCAGTGCTGAAACACTGATGAAGTGGAATGAAACATTACACAGTGAGGATTAGCTTTGACCCATCAAACCCAATGGTGGTTTTAACCTTTCTTGGCCTGTGCTATTTGTACTCCCTGAACTCCTCCACTGAGTGTGAGCCACAACTCCTTGCCCCTAAACTTCTCCTTTCAGCTCAGGCACTGTCTCCTTCACAGCCTCCTCCTGTGCCAGACCAGCGGTATCCACCACACGCCTTGAGCCATCTCTTTCGGGATCCTATCCACACACACCTCCTCCAGAGCTTACCTGAACTGACACAGACCATCTCTTTCTTCTCTCAGTCCTGCTCCACAACAGTTTCCCTCACATGTCCAAACACCTTCACATCCTTCACAGTGTGCTAACATGCTCCCTGACCCTTGTCCAAGAGCACAGAGCTGAGCTGTGTTTCAGGCTCAGAAGGGAACCCCTTAGCGCTCACCACCCTGACACCTCTCCTGCTCCACAGCCTCCTCTCCCACCCCTTGTCCTCAAACAGCCCCCATGCTCAGGCTGCCCCTGTGTGCCTCAGGCCTTTTCACACCCAGCCATACCTCAATGCCTTTGACAATCCAACTCTAATCCCCTAGGACCACAATCCTCTTTATTCCCCTTCCCCAAACGGAGTCCCATGCCTTTCCCTTCCTTTTTCTTCAAAGAGCTTCTGCAAAGCCCCAGAATCCTCTACTCACTGTAACATCACAAGTGACTCCATCCATTTTCCAGCACCCCTTGCTGTGAGGATCATGCCCCTGTTCTCTTGCCTCCACAGCTATGGCTCACATCCAGCATCCTGCACCCCCAACAGCTGGCTCCACAGCTAGTCTCCATCCCAGCCACTGACCTGCCTCCACTGCTCTACCCACCAGGAAGTGGAGGGAAGAAAGAAGAAAAGAAGGGAACAGGAACCATCTTCCCAGAAACTGATCTCCAAATCTCAGATGAAGAATGACCTCTGATTATCCTGGATTTTGAGATCACCTAGCTGAACTCCTAGCTTATGGCCTCCTGAAGCAAGCCTGAGCAGATAGTTCCATCAGATAATAGGAAGCATTGTATTGTCTTAATATCAACCGCTTTATCATATAGATGATTTTCTAGGTCAAGCAGAGAAACAGCAAGCAAAAAAGGGATTGAAAACCTATTACTACCTTGTTTTGTTGCAGTGGAATGAACTACCTGCCTTCTCATCATTACAGACAGCAGTTGCTTAAGGATGCTCAGAAAATGCATGCTTAAAGTAAAAAGAAAAATAAATAGTTACCAATAGTTATTTAGAAGAAATACAGTGCAAGAGTTCCCCCTACTGACAGCACAACATCACATTACTAATCAGTGTTATTTCCGGGCTGGTCCACATAAGCTAGCCAGACTCCTGTGCTTGCTGAAACCTAAAGGACAGAGGGCAGGTTTGAGCAGAGACTTAGTCTTGAGCTAAACCAGGGGATGTTCAGGTTGAACATCAGGAAGAATTTTTTCATGGAAAGGGTGGCTACGCATTAGACTGTCCAGGGAAATGGTGGAGCCACAACTCCTGGAGGTGTTGAATAAACAAATTGACTATGGGTGTTATGTTTATATGGTAATGTTTACCCAAATGTTAGACTCGATGTTCTTGGAGGTGTTGTCCAATCTCTATGATTCTAAGCCACTAGATGCTTTGCTCTGCTGCCCAACTCCTCCAAGAGCTGCCTTTTGCCTTTTCCCTGGCCTTCACCGCGCAGAGCTCGGGCACTGGGGACATCGGTGCCTCCATGGCTTTTGGGGGAAGAGGAGCACACCCTTGAGTCCCCTGGAATGCCACTGGTCCCCCAGCGCGGCGGGACCCAGCCCTCTGCCCTCGCAGAGCGAATAGGAAAGATTTCTGTATTTTTCAGCTTCCTGAGGACAAGCAACTTCCTCCACGCTCTCTGCCCAGATAAGTGTCGCTACCGGGGCTCCTGCGACAACCGGCAGGGCCATGCCGGGCCCCGGGCAGCTCGGGCTCCGCGGGGGCTGACGCACAGGAAGAGCCGGGGGCGGGCACGGCCGCTTAAAGCCGGCGGGGCGGGGCAGCCGGCGGCAGCGGCGGAGCTCGGCCCGACCCAACCCGGCACAGGCAAGTGGGGCGGCGGCGCGGGGAGTGGGACGGGAAGGGACGGGAAGGGACTGAGCGCCCCGGCTCCCAGCACAGGCGGGACGATGGGAACGGACTCCAGGGCAAACCCCGCAGCGCCGGAAAGGGAGGCTGGTCTGCGCTGTCCGAAGCGCGGTTTGGACACAGCTCCATCCCCGCAGCTCCCGCTCCTTGCCAGCCGCCTTAAAATAACAGGATGGCTTGAGGGGGAAGGGACCTTAAAGATCTTGTGGTTCCAGCACCCGGCCGTGGGCAGGGACAACTTGCACTCGTGAGTGGGTTGCTCAGAGCCCCGTCCAGCCTGGGGAGTACACATCTCTGGGCAACGTGTTCCCACCCTCAAGTAAAGAATTTTTTTTCCCCCATGTCTAATCGCAACCTGCTCTCTTCCAATTCGAGCCCATTCCCCCTGTCTTCTCACTACGTGCTCTCGTAGACAGTGTTGCCCCATCTTTCCTGAAAACTTTCTTTCAGTTCCCTTCAGGGGCCATTCACCGTGACCTACAATTGCCCAGACTTCTCAACTGTCCTTGCAAATCCTTTTGCACAAAGGGAATACGAGTTGTACCGAGCAGGTCACAAAAAAACCCAAGGACAAACCCTACCCGCGTTTGCAACAGTCTTTGCAACAGTTTGTAGGTGAGCATCCCTGCAATTTACATGGCAGGCCTGAGGGGGCTGCAGGCTGGACAAAATCGTGCTGCCTTTTTTTTTTTTTTTTTTAATTTTAGATAAAAATATGAAGCTTTCTCACTAATCTTGGTAGGATATCATGATCACCAGAATCCACTAGCATTTACAATAAAATACTCCCACCAAAAGGGAACAGACTTTAAAATCTGGGGCTATTTTTCCTCACTGTGAGTTCAGGAAAAAAGTTACAATCACACTCAGTGATCCTGGGGGTCCCTTCCAAACCTTAGCAGTTCTCTGACTTTATTTAATAGATTATTAATGCATTACGATTCGGTTCCTTGTATATATCACCAGAAATAAGGTTTAGGATTCTTTGTAACTGTCAATACCGCAACACAGACAACAAAACACTCCTGTGCCTAACTCATCCTCAGCAATTTAAAGAAACAAAGTAAATATTCAAGCAGTATTTTTTCCTCTCCAAATGGAAGTAATAAAAAGGAGGTAAATGTCACTGTGCACATTTCCACTGATGTCATATACAGTATCCTTCATACCACACACAGAATCATCCTATCTGCCTTCATTGAGAAACTAAAACCTGTCACTTTTACTTTTGCATGAGTAAGTACTCAGGACTCCATTAAACCTTGAGATACTACTTTTTTTTTTTTTTTTTTTTTTTTTTTTTTTTTTTTTTTTTTTTTCTTCTGACTTCAAAAAATGCAAAATGAAAGACTACAACATTAAAAATACGGTGTCTTTGTTTGAAACTGTCGACATTCTGAAACTATGATTCAGAACTGGAAATAGAAAAGCTGCATATGAAAAGGTCAGCTTTCTACAAAAATGTCCATTTTGATAAAATCTTATCATTTTCTTCAGGAAAGGTTTCTATCAAAAATGTTCCAACAGATCCATAATTTGTTGGCCCACTACAGTATTTAGCCCACGAATGTATTTTGTGTCTTTTGTTAAGATAAAATGGAAGAGCACCTATGGTATGGAATCAGGGTGTTGGCAGAGCCCAATGATCTCAGCCCTAGCACTGAGATCCCAGGGCACATCAAATATAATTCTATGACAACTTAAAGCAGAAAAGATGTACTAGATTTAGGTTGTACAGCAGTACTCTCCGAACAGAAAACGTGGAGCTTTAGAAACAGCACAGTAACACACAACCATGATTACTTCAGGAAAAATTTGAGTGGTATGAATTCACAGAGAAGATAGTAAAATCACTGCTTTCCACTACCCTTCAATAAGAATAGTTCTCAAATCTTGGTTTGAAAGGTATAATGCTAAACTTCCTCTCTTGATGAGAAATGGTGTGTAAATGCTGCTTTATAAGCATCATAAGGTCTCACAAAATTTACATAAAGGAAGGGAATTGACAGAGGTGCCCATTCAAGTGTAAGAGCCAAAACTTCTTTAATGGTCTTGCTCACTTTTCTCCCTCTTTCCTTTAACTGACTAAGTTTACTCAAGTACCACCTGTTTTTAAAGACAGAATAAAATATCGAAGTACATAAGAGCTACAATGAAAACAACCTGTTTATGCCATTTGCATTAGTAATTCACACTCATTTTTCAATTGCAAACATGTTTAACTCCTTTCTTTTTTAGTATGTCCCAATGGAGTCAAGTTCAACAACTGGAAATAAAGTTTTTGGAGCAGGTAGACCAGTTCTACGATGATAACTTCCCCATGGAAATTCGGCACCTACTAGCACAATGGATAGAAAGCCAGGACTGGTAGGATTTAATTCATTCTGTCTATTATTATTTCAATCACCAACAATTCTTCTGTGTGCTGGCAGGCTTTAGGGTGCTCATTTACAAACTGTGCAGGTATCCATACTCCAACAATACCATTTCCTAGTTACGTGTCATGGTTTCCCTCAACCATAAGTCACATATGTCATAGTCAAGATGAGCAAAACACTGCTTCAAGTGAACTTTTGCTCCAGCTTTCTGACTCCTTCCTTAAGAGTACTAAACTTCCCCTGGGCTGCACCACACAACTAAACCGTCCCCAGACAGCACCATGCAGCCTTCTGGTTTCTTCTTCATTCTGCCCAACCAGCTAACTCCTTTTTGTCCCTCACCCTGTTCCCTGTACAGCAGCTTACCTTTTCTGTCCCACCTGACCCTTCCTCCTCTCAGCACGGCCAGCAGACTCCAACTGACTCTGGGATAACCAATCCCCTCTTTTATAGCACTCATCCTTATTGGACACAGCTGTGGCTTGTTAAGGGTAAGACTGCTTCTACTCTTTTATGGTTAGTACAGCTACCCACACAGTTATGGATTTAGCCATTTAAACTTAAGGAATACTGGGAGGTGAAGTTTCGCATTTGAACTTCCTCTTAAACAAAATCCAATGAAAATGGATTTAAGAAAATAATGCAAGTTAATTTTCAATGGAAATGTTATACACTTACCTCTTGCAGCATAAAATTATTCACTTTATTCACTTCCAAAATTGCACTTAAAGCTGGATAACTCTGGGGAACAAGCCAGCTATTTACAGGAACTGATCTCTAGGAGATCAATTTATGCACACATTTGGATTCAATTTACTTGAGAGTTATCTTAAGAAAATTCCAAACTAAATGGAAAAAAAAAAATTAGTTGTACCAGGAAGAGACATCTCAATTTTTTAAGCTAAATCCACGGGACTATTGGAGGGCTATTATGCAGTGGGGGAAAAAATCTGCTACAGAATATAATCTTTCTTTATGGTTTATAGCTCTGTATATGTGGGGCTGTGGCACACAAGTAACATTAAAATCTCCTTTTTGCCAGATGTGGAGTTAGCAGACATATCTCAAACAGGTGAGGCAAGGAGAGAGGCTATCCCAAGGACAAGGATGCCATGCTGTCCAAACTTTTTCTTCCTCAGTTTAGCTCACTAGTGCTACTGCTCTGCACACACCAAGCTGTACCACAAACAGCAGAACCAGTAAAGCCTGGCTTTGTCTGTGTTTGTGTCCTGTGTCCCCTACATAACCTTCACCAGTAGCCTCAGAGTCTTCCTATATCCCCAAATAGTTTGGCTGGGGCAAGGCTCATCTGGTGCCTGGTGCGCAGAGATGTATCTGCTGCCTGGCCATCTGGCTGTTGCCTCCTGGAGCAAGTTATTGCTGCTGTTTTCCTCAGTGGAGGTGCTAATTTAGATTCCTTTCTTCTACCAACCTGCCAGATTGCCATGAAATTTGTAACATTCTATCTTTTGGACTTCAAGCCTGTTGCCAACTCTGTCTGAAACTGGGCAGCAAATTCAGAAATTATATCTGTGTGACTGAGTGAGAGGGACAGTTTGCATAAGCCACATTTCCTCTGACAAGTGAGCTGGAAGTATTTGAATATTCATTGGACCAGAGACTAGAAAACCCTAGTTGTCTCCTCTGGCTGACACTACTCTCTGTGCTAACACCTCACCCTCTTTTTATAGGTGCATATCTATAGGAATATATATTTTAAAAAAATCACAAAATCATGAAAATAATTATTCACAAACTCTTAACTGTATGCAAGTCACCATCTACTTAAAGTCTTTTTTTTTTTGCTGTCTAGATTTTTGAGTAGATTATAACTTTGTGTATGGCTAGATTGACACATTGACAACATTTTAAACATGCAATATTGTTGTTCATTGGTTCTTTAGGGAAGCTGCAGCCAACAATGAAGCAATGGCAATGATCCTTTTACAGAATTTGATAATACAAGTGGATGAACAGCTGGACCGAGTTTCACAGGAGAAGAATCTGCTCCTGATCCACAACCTGAAAAGAGTAAGGAAGCTGCTGCAGGTGGGTCATTACTTCAAATGACAAATTGCACTGCACAAGCTTGCTGGTCTCTGGAGGCAGTGCTCAAGCCCTGTCCAATGCAGTTTGTTCCAATGCCCAACTCAGAGCTGCCCTGATGGCTGTAGACTCCGAACAGCTATGGGAACACTGAGCCTTCAACAATATAATTCAAAATAACAATTACACTGTCTGTGGAACAATAATTCCTGTTTCCATGCATGCAGCTGGGATAAAAGCGCTGTGACTTCTCAGCTCTGTGCATATCTGTGTTTCACTGAGCTCTTACAAATAATACTGTACAGTGGTTATAGATGCTCATGTTTATTACAAATATAACTACCACCTTTCAGACACCTACAGATATTTAACTAGGGAATAAAATGCATGCTTGGGGCTTAAGGCAGCACCATGAAAAAGGAACCCCTGTAAATCATTAGCATGCTTGCTGTTTTATGCTTTTCGGGGATTATTTGTTATGAATTACTTAAAGGATTTACTGTTAGGCTTCTGCAAAATTTATTTTGATTAGCTGAATGTTTCTCTAATAATTGTTTATCTAAGGCAAGGATTCTCAGAGTCCCACTTCATTAGTCACCTACTTCCTGACATCTATCTGTCTTCTGCATAAAGCAGATATGCCATTGAGTTTAATGAAAGTTTGGGGGTGTTTCTTTTCTTTGATGGTGTTTTCCATATGTACTTAAATGATAATTACATTGCTTGCCAAACATTTTCTTTGAGACATATATACATACACAGACCGGCCTGGAAAATCTTAGCATGACTTCATCAATTACTTTGTTCTTTTTATGGCTGTGTCTTTCTACTCTTTATCCCTAGTGGTGACCTCTTGAAAATATGACACTATTTCCATCTCTACCACTTTTTTAACCTATGTTATGCAAGCAGCCTCCTCTAATTTAAAAATAAGGTAACTTTTAAAAATAACTTTTTAAATTAACTTTTTAAAAGTAACTTCTTATAAATAAGGTTTCTTTTCTGGATTTTGGAGCAACATCTTTCATCATTTCCTCCTCAAACACCAAATTTACTCAACTGCAGAAATCCTGTTGTTTCTGTAATGATCTTGGCACATTTTACCACAAAGCTGTATCACCTTAGTAAAGGAATCTTCCACAGGAGCAGATGTGTGGAAAGAGCATTTCAGGCCAAGCAGTTACACTGGTGAACTCCTGGCTTAAAAGACAATGCATTTGTGTTTGTACCATCACAATGTGCACAGGCAGAAGGACTAGGACATATTTACATACAAGCTCTACAAAATTAAAGCCTCTTATTGTTCCTTCTGCTCTTTGCCCCATTTATATTACTCTGAATTTCTTACCAAAACTTGAAACATCAGCTCTGTGTGCTCTGCCAAATTGGGCACACTAAGCTAAGCAATCAGGTGTTGGGTGAACTCATTTGAGTTCATGTAATAATCCGTGTGAAGATAGCCCGAATGAAAACCCTTTCTTTCAAGTCCTGTCATGTTTGGAAATTATATCATGACATGCTTCAGGAAGAACACAAAGCAAAAGAGGCTTATTCCAGAAAGGCAAGAGGAGGGGAGTTTTAAGTGATTTGTGATTAAATGGTTTCTCAGGTGCAAGGGTCTGAGTCAATTCCAGAACAAGTCAAAATGCTCAGGCACCCCATTACAGCTGGAGAGTGTTATGAACTCCTTGAGAGGACATGCGTGATAGTGGAATTATACTGCTTATAAAATGGGATCTGAATCTTGAGCACTGCAGTAGAATGTTTCTAGGTGAGAAAAAAAAGCAAAAAACCCAGCAGCTCTCCCCATCACTAATAACGTTGACCTTTCTTCATTGAATTCAGACAAAAAGCTACCCATTCACTTTCAAAATACACATGTAAACCACCAAAAACTGGATGGCACTTTCACTGTTGGAGCTACTTGCACTGCTGGAGTTTTTCCTGATCTTGAACACTATCACCCACAGTCTACATTCAGATTTCCAAAATATTTAGAATAGGCTGCAGTAGGACCAGGTTCTTGCAATGTTAGATAACAACTATTATTGGATAAGAAAAATAATTTATACTGTCTTAAGAATCTGAGACATCAGAATTTTTTACTTTTGTGTAAAACACTGTGTTACAACTTTTAAGGTATAGAACATAGAAGATAAATGCATTTTCAGCCAAAGTATGGCCTGCATGTTCTGTAGAGCTGCACAGGTAGTCTCCTGCTGCAGCTGTTAAAATTATTTCTTCACTGATTAGGTAAGTACATCAGTAAAGAAATGCTATAGTAGCTTAAATCAGCTGACAACCTATCCTTGTTACCAACTGTCAAGTGTTGTTAATGGACTGAACATGACACATAGCATGGACAGTATGTTCTATAACGTTCTTAACTCTGAGTATGCAAATTATCTAATTATGGGTCTAATCTCTTGTTAATGCATCACTGATTGCATTTTATTGCTGAATATATGAGAAGATTGGAAACAGGCATTTGGCTTCCCTTGCACACCTGGAAGCCCTTGTAGATACCTAACTCTTGCAATTTGAGCTAGTTTGTGACAGGTTTGTGAGACAACACCAGAAAAATGTGACTGATGTACAGAGTAGAATGCCATGGTCCTTTTTGTCCCAACACACCACTTAGGGATAGGGAGGCTGGAATGGTATGCTGTAAAACTAATGAGATTTTTCACTGACTGCTGAAAGAAAGACTGGGTTCCTAAAGAGGGGAGGAAGTTGCTTTTGTAAACATCTTTTCCTATCTGGTGGCTCTGTGAACAGTGTTTGTTTGACTTTCTCTGAAGGTTAGTTACCAGGAGCCCACCTTTATCTCTCCTTTGCTGTCTAGTGCAAGCACTTCTTTGAAATTTCACAGTTCCCTCCTCTTCCTTCCCCTCTGAACCACACACAGATGCACAGACCCATGTGCATCATGCATACCCACAAAGCTGTCCAACCTCAATACACAATCTGAGTACAACATTTGTTCATTGTTTTGAGCCAAATTGTATTACCCTATTGAGTAACACTTGACAAAATAGATAATACTGGAAACCAACACTTATCACTACGTATACAGCATAGTACGTTGAGCTGTGGTAAAGGTTCCTAAATGCTATGACAATAGCAATAATAAAGAAAAATTCAATTAGAGAACACACAAAAGCTACTCAAAAGCAACCTGCAGTTCTTGACAAAGTGCAATTTGAGAGACTAACATTTAATCAGAAGTAAAATTGGATGATTAGCCAAAGGCAGCCTTAGAAGAGGAAGCAATGCACACTCCATAAGTGGCCTGTGCAGCTGTTTTCTAGACAGACAAGGACTCCTTAGGATCAAGATTCCTGGTGCTCTTACTGAGTCTGGTGGAGAGCATTATTTCTAGGAGTCTCCAGCACCACAGCCAAGCACACATCACCTGAAAGATCTCCCTGAGATTTTTGTTATAAAATTGAGAAAATCTTCTATTCTGACTGTTTAGTGAAACATCTTTACATAAATATGTTGTTTATTCTGGGAAACTAAGAATGAAAATAGTGATAGAAGAGAGAATTTGCCTGCCTCAGTTGAAATACAAAGTTTTGGGCAACCTTGGGAGTTGAGAAGGGCAAAGAGTAGAAGTCCAAGCAGAAGGGTGAGTCTGCCTGGCACTCCTGCTTTTAGAACACAGGGGCCATCCCTAATCTCTAACCTTCAGAGAAATAACTATGGCATATGGCACTCCTGCTTAGACTGCTTACATTGCCAAAATTATATTCAGGCAAAAAGAAACACTGACCAGGAAATATGTAATTTGAAAAAGTTATAAGCACTATTTCCAAATGTTGAGAAATTTAGCTGAGCAGCTGTGATCATTACTAGCTCTCTGTAATTCCCTTCTCTATTTCTTGTTTTCATGGAAACATCTCTTCTTCTTAACATTAATCTGGTATAAATGCACATACTGTATTAAAATCAGGGTCAGCATTTTAGGTTAAAATCCTTCATATTTGCTTCCTACATTATTATTACTTCTCTAGTCAGTAAATTGGATTCATTTTCAGAGCTGAGCAGCCTTTTGTTGCTGTGCTCTTCAGTGGGAGACAGAACAGCACAGTCACTTTCTAAGGCTAATATCTCTGTCCATCTTCCTAGAGAGCTTTCGCTCCCCTCAGCAGCACTTTTGGAAAGGGAAGAGAGAGAAGATGTTCAGAGGCAGTGGGGGAAAGAGCAGGGAAACTGTGCTTATAGTTCTTTCTCCTTCTTAAAATCTAGATGGAGAAAAGCAAAGTGGATTTAGTCACAAGGAGATGGTTTGTGCTGTTGTCAAGACAACAAAATGTGAAGGGCAGATGTTAAGCTTTGAAGAGCTGCCTAGCATTTCTAGGAACCAAACTGCAGCTGTAAGAGTCTTTGTGACCTTGGCCTGTGGACAATTACATCCTAGTTTTCAGAAGGAAGGCTTTTGCATGACAGTGTACCTGTCCCCAATATAAGCCCCTGTGCCATGCACAAGTGGATTTAGTGCACAGAGACTCTCATAGAAGACAGGAACTGTCCACATTCCTGACTCATATGCCAAAATAGTGGGCTGGGGGAAAGCAGCCAGGCTGCAGTATAGCTAGGGAGCCAGGGCAGGGGAGGCTTAGAGGAGCCTGAGAATCAGAGGTGAGTACTGTGTCCCACTGCTCCATTTAGGAATGGGCAACTGTCTGTTCAGCTTTGGGGTTTCCTTCTCCCCCCACACTCCAAGCTGAAAACCTGGAGCACTCCTCAGGTGCTTGCTGAACAAGAAGTAGCTCTGTGGAATGCAGCCTGTCCCAAGGGTGGGTTCAGGTAAGCTCCCAGGAGGAGCCACTGTCTGTGCTGTGCTCTGTGACAGGTGTACGACAACCCCATCAGGACAAAAGCAGAAATTCCCAGAATCATCCTGCTCGTAACTGAAGCCCTTATTTATGCTCTAGTCTCAAGGTAACTTCTGAAAGCAATCCCTTCTCATTAAGAGCAACATGCATCTTCTCTGTTTATGGTATTCAGGGTGAAATCGGATTGCATAAATCTTCCTCTATAAAAGAACAGATTTTAGGAATCAGAAGGGCTACTCTGCTCATTTACCTTTGAAGCCTGAGTTAATGAGTATACTGTGTGCTCTGGGGAACAATTTGCTGTAAATTATGTATATTCATGAAATTAATTTAATTCTCACAGCAGATTCTCCAGTATTGATGAACTTTACCAACTCCCCAGCACAACTAGAGTCTAAGATGAGGAGAGGGAGGGTAATGGGATTATGGCTGAATGAGCAGGTCTGTGGGCACACACACACCTTGGGGTGTGTTTACAAAGGGAGAAGTCAGGCAGAAGCACCAGATCTGCCAATTCACACCAACCAGTTACATAAAAACAAGCTTTGGAAGTTGAGTAAGTAGTTGGGAAATAGTTCTTCAGTTACATTACTTTATCTTACACAGCTCTGACTGTTTTTATGGAAAGGTCTGGAATAGCTTCTGAAAGTACCTTCTGTCATCTAAAACAACATCTATTAAGGCACTTTTTTTTCCATGTAAAATTCACCATTTGTATGTAGTACAAACAAATGTAGTACAAATGTATGTAGTACAAACAAATACATGATGCTGCTTAAAACAGTAACGCAGCAGTGCATTCCTGATTCTGTGTCATGTTCCTGGTTTTACTGCCCAGTTTGTTTCCATCTGCAATGGGCACTGAACATCCCTGTGCTTCTCCAGAGAACTGAGTGAATACATAAAAGTTCCTTAGTTCAAGTGATTGTTTACAAAAGCCTCTGTACCAGAAAGGAACATGCATGAGGAATCCTAAGGTTATATATTTCAGTACATCAGAGAAAGTGGACAAAATAGCATTAGATTCAAAACAGGGCATTCCAGTTGGTGCTCGACAAACAATTTTAATAAGCCCTGTGCTGAGAAACAGTTGCAAAGAGTGGAAACAGTCATTGATGTTTAGTTGCAGTTTCCTGTTGAAGTTTACAAAAGGGTGAGAATGGAACAAAATAGAGAAAGTTCCTAATAAACCATGTAAGATCCACTTTAAACAGTTATTTACACATCTTTAGCACTTGTGTAGTCTGCTAGATCAACAACCCATCACGGTAAAGTAGGACGTGTTTTGAATTAGTGTGTCCTACTGTCTAACACAATTCAGATTGTATTAGACTCTTCCCAATGAGTTTTTTAATACAACCATTTAAGCTGTTTACAGAAAATTTTGGCATGCAAATGGGAAACCCCGCACAGAAGTCTGTTTGCTAAAGCAGCTAGGTGTCTACTCCTAGCAACTGCAGCCTGTTGACAGCACCTCAACTGATAAAGGTTTTAAAAAATGATTGGTACAAGACTGAAAAAGGTTACTTGTTACAAATAAAATACTTCAGGGTATCTAGTTATTATTTAAACAATGCAACTCTAAAAGTTTATAAATGTTTCAGTTTGTTTTTGTAGAATGTTAAAGAGTTAACTTTCAGCCAGAAGTAAAAACACAAGCAAACTAAATAACCTCTTGTGGGCTTTGGTCATTCTGAAGTATTAAGAGCCCAGCTGCAGTTGAACATCTGCCTGAGAGATTAGTTAATAATACTCAGGTCTTTGTTCCCAGAGGAGGAGGGGGATGAGGGGATCAGTCCTCTCTGTCCTCTGATGTTTTACCCTTTCTCATAGAGAACATGGTATTTTTATTTACTTTCAAATAAATCTCATTTTAAAAATGAGTTATTTATTCTCAAATAAATATCAACTAAGAAGCATCACTACGTTATTCACCCCTTCCTGTCCATACAGTTCTACTGTCTGATGATGATTTCCACAGAAATGTATTTTCTGTAGCTTTATCTCATCCTACCTCTCAGAAATCTGCTGTTTCTGTAGATTATCTCTTTAGTGGTTTTAGTGGCTGCTGTGAGGGACTCAGCAGTGGAATTTGAGGGGTGGAGAAAAGAACCTCTGCCTTCACAGCTCATTCACTGTGCTTTTGCAGCTTTGCCTACTGCAATTTAATTGCACATGCCCTAAAAAAAAAGATCATCTGGAAGTTATGCATCATATGCTATGAGAAAACTACAAGACTACATAGCTGTGTATTAAGAATTCCCACACATCATAGGGGTTTTCTAAAACAATGAGGTTGCCTTTAAGTTCTCACATATTTTGACAGGGAGAAGGGGTAATCTAAAAATAAAAGTACAAGAGCAGTCTAAATAGATTGTGTCACAGGTACTTCCTCTTAAAGACCTAGATAAAACAGAGACATCTTTCTAGTAGAAGATGATTTTTTAGTAAGAATACTGCCTGTTTAAGTACAAGCTTTCAAAAAATCCCAAGCACTTAACCTGTATCAGACTAACACAAGGACCAGCTCTTTCTTTGTATTCTGCTGTTGTCTTCATTAGACTTTCTGCCTGGATGCATAAACAAAGGTAGAAAACAAATCAAGGCAAAGTGTCATTTGTCATATTTGAAGATGAAAACGGGAAATATGTATATACAGCTATGCCTTCCCACCCACACATTCAAGATACAAAACTAAACCAAATCTTTGTTTGTTTCAAAAAAAGAAAATGATAGACAAAAGGGTTTTTTCTCCCTGTTTTTGATTTTATGAAAGATGAGATATTTGCTTATGCAGAAAGATGCTGAGTATCAGACTTAGTAAAATAATCATATCACAAGTGAGCAACAGGGAAGGAAATGTATGTTTGACTTTGTCTTGCTGTTTCCTATCTCTCCTCCCTTCTATCAGCTTCTTTAAATATTCATTCAGTATGAACAAACACTTCAATGGTCATACTAAATAACCCTTTCACGCCTCCGAGTAATGCTCCTGTTGCATACAATGAGGAGGCTCAAGAAGGGCTTTTTCTAGCAGAAAAGAGAAGAAATACAGCTGGTGGTTTTGAGAGTAAAAAAAAAAAAAAAAAAAGAGAAAAGAGAAAAGAAGAGAAAACTCAACCAAATTCTGAAGCAATTTTCTGAATTGGAAAGCACCAAAACCTACTCAAGTCCTTTTTTAAGGTCACCTTAAAAACACAGAGATAATCAGGCAAACCCCTGACTGACTTTAGAAAGGTCTTATAGCACATCCTTCTACATTACAAGTTGAGCCCAACTAACACCTAATCCCCTGCTTTAACCACTGAAAACTGAGCCAGTTGCTCACATAGTGCACATCCAGTATTCACTGATAGGTGTGCACAGTGTACAGAGTCCTTTGACACTTAAAAAAAAGTCAGTGTTAGTGTGGGTGGGAGTGATCCTCTTTGTGATGGAGTCGCCCATAGGAAAATCAGCTAAAATTTTGAAACTTTAAAAATGGGAAGAAAATAAGAGTAAGAGAATGAACTCTGGTCTAGATTTCTTCATTTCTGTCAGAGTAAGCAGTAAATTTCAGATACTAAAACTAACAGTTGCTTGGTGTTCTTTTTGAAAGCACGGGTATTTTAAAATGTCATATTATGTATTTTAAAGTTTCTCCATGACCTTGCAGCTTACGAATCAAACCATGCATTTCCCCAGACACTGTTTCATGTATCTGTAACATACGCCAAAGAGTTCAAGTTTAAAATTTGGCTAAAGGTCATAAACTCTGCATGCTATAACATACAAACTGTTTTTGCAGAAATGCCTCTGTTCTCCTCTGTGATCTAGTAAGATACTGTCACAACAGATGTCCCTGGAGTAGAAAGAGTGCTTGCCGGGTGGCAGTAGGAAGGTTTTCTCCAAGGAAATGTCATCAGCATTCACAGAAAATTGTCACCGGTTCAGAATGAAAGTTCAAGTTCCCCCTGTTTGCTTAAATTTGGCATCATGCTGGTAGTTCTTGAGAAGAATCCAGTCCAAATAAGGTCATTTGTTGTTTGTGGTAACTCATGGCATGGAAAGACCTCATTGGAACAGAAGAGAGGAGAAGGAAAACTTCTAAGAGCAACAAAATTACAGTAATATTAGCAGATATTTTTGTTGGAAAGAAGAAAAGTGAGTCCTCAATTTCTCTGTGTTGGTATTTGTCAAAAGACAAATATAAGTTTTCTCTTAAGTTTAAATAAGTGTAATAAGTTTAAACTTATTAATACAATTTTGCATATCTAAAGAATCCACATGCTTCTTCCTCTTCTGGCTGCTAGCGGTCATGTCACTCTAAGTTAGGATTCCCCCATCTCAAGCCAGTTTTGGTTAAAATTCCTTAATTTTTCAACTTATACTACTCTTTAGCTGATAGGAGATAATTTTCAAGCAGTCATTCAGAAATCAAGGTCATATTGTGCAATTTCTGCCCTCAGCCAAAGACAAAATGGAAGTGCAAAGCAATAAGAGCTGGCACTAGGTGAATAATAAGGGAACACGAAGCAGTGCATTCCAAAGTGTAATCACAGCTGAGAAGTATAAAACACAGGCAGAAAATTTTTAGTGTTATTATTTTTCCAGTGTCAAAAACATGGTTATTGTGACTTTCAGTAGTTATTGTTCTTCAATAAGTTACAATTCTTGAGATAGTGTTACAATTAATTTATCAATTTATCACTGATGAACTGCAAACCATCTGCTCCCTTACTGTAAAAGGGGCTGCTCCAGGAGCACAGGTGGCAGCTCTCTGTTGATCTTCTTGGCAACTACACAAACTGAATCACATTGAAGAAGCACCAGCCTGGCATAAGTATGGGAATCACTATGGGCCCATCTTGTTTCTGCAGCCTTATGGGTTAGAGAAGAAAGAAAGGGGGGGCAAAAGTGAATTTCCACTCCATCTCTTGATTCAGATGTTTTTCTCTTACTGAAACAAAGAAAAGAAGAGAAAGAAAGAGTTTTTGAAAGTTTTGCATATGAATAGTGTCTAGAAACGCTAGGAAAGTCCCTAATAACCGGCATCCTTTGTGGGGAATTTTAACACATGCCACTGTCAGATTTTTTTTAAGAGCCTCTTCTACATAAATGCATTTTTCAAGCTCCAAGAGAGGATATTTACTTCTTGACTTGGCTGAATAGCTTTTGTTTGACTGCTTTAAACCCCTGCAATGCTAGAATTCTGTTGGGCAGTGGTAAGCCAGGACTAAGATAAGCCTCAAAGGTAAGCCTCACAGCCTCAGGCTTTGTAGCTTCAGGTACCAATGTATGGCATGGCCACTTACTGGCCATCTAAGGGGAAGGCGAAATCCCGTTTTACTACCAAAAAAAAGTAACAGCCACAAGAAGAAATTAACAGAGGAATTAATATGCCCAGTGGACTTAACATTAATATGTATCAGTGGACTTA
Source organism: Bombycilla garrulus (assembly GCA_013400315.1). Lineage (NCBI taxonomy): Eukaryota > Metazoa > Chordata > Aves > Passeriformes > Bombycillidae > Bombycilla > Bombycilla garrulus. Next base: position 226,452 of record VXBU01001522.1, read on the forward strand.
GACCAGTGGCAGATTTCTCCCCACAGCTTTCATCTCAAGCCTTATTATTAACAGGACTTTTTCCCTCTCTAATCAAGGTACAGATGGGGGAGACAGGCTTAGTGATGACAGTTGAAACAAGGCAGGACTATTCCTCCATCTCCCAACCTCACATGTGCTCGTCCTTAACAATAAACTGATCCTTTGCTGAGCAGTTTCAGTCCACCAAGGAACAGAAAACCCAGTCAGTGAAAAAAAGGATGAGTCCTTTCCATCCCAGTAAGCAACCTGGATTGGCTCCCTAAGGAGTCGGGCACTGGGCTGGAGCACAGCCACTCTGCAGCAGTTAATTTGCCCTAGCTGTTGCTGTTGGACCTCAGTTCCACATGACACTCTACTCAATCCTTTGCAGGAAAATCACAGCCATTTCCCACATTTCTGCATTCCCTTCCCAAAGCTACATCCTGATACTGTGGAGAAAGAGATTGGGAGTATGCCCAATAAAAGGGACTGTGAATGTGTTACTGGGCCTGAAGTGCAGTGGTGTTGAAGGAAGCAGCAGCAACATCGTAGTTGCTATCCCTACAGCCAAGGAGCTGTCAGGTAGAAATGGGTAGTGACAGATCTTTGGCACTGTTACTTGACATGGAAAACAACTGTGTATCCTTAATCAAGTCTCCTCTCACTACCCCTAAAGGATCAGGCTGGGAGGGAGTGTGTGGTGTTTCATCTGAGACATAGTGTGTCCTGGGGTAGTATTACTCACCACTTCTTGTTTACAGAGAAGCCCCTAAAACCAATCAGGTTCATAACTCCTGTTCCTCAGGGTAATTGATGCAGATGTTGCTGGAGTAAAGTACCATCCTGAACTGCTTTTAAGGAATCAAAGGAGGCACAGCACTGGGGCTACCCTCTGGGTGTGCACTGGTTGCACTGTGGGGCATGTACTTTTCCTGTACTGAAAAGACTTCAGAAACTATAGATAAACAAAATTTTATTTCATTGCTTACCAGGGCAGTCAAAGCTTCCTCAGAAGGGAACATTTGGTACCTTGGTTATTTAGTTTTAAGGGTCCTGGATCTTTCATTTTTGAACCACAGTACACCTGGTATTTAACAGCAAGCAGCTCCAACTAGGTCGTCATGATCAAAACATACCATTTTAATATGGTATTTCTTTACTTTGCAATTGAAGCCAAAACATAAAAATTACACATTTCATGCAAGAGCTCACAGGCAGTGTTTAGTGAAAAGTATTAGAAAGGTATGTTTAATGCCACGGTACTTGTTGCATACAGAAGTATTCACATTTCTGTCAGATGCATTCACACCCTTGTGTCTAACAAAACAATTGGTATGAGATATCAAAGGAAGATATGGCGTCAATTAAAGTATGTATGTGCCACATTCAGAGACAGCTAGAATAAAAAAGGTTCTGAGTGGCAGGGAGATAGGATGAAAATAAAAACTAATGATAAAGAGAAGAAAATAGAGTAAGTCCAGAACTGGAAACTACACTACTACTTTCTGGAAAAGAAATTAAATGGATTAACTCTGATGAATGGACAAACACTATGAGCATTGAATGAAGGGTATCTGAATGAATGATACTGAATGAAATGCATGAAGGATACTGAAAAACACTGAATGAATACATCAAAATAAAGGAAGCTGCTTGAGAGTCCTCAATCATTCCAATTTGATAAAGACAGCATAAACCAATATTATTTCAAATTATGCCCAGTCCTCAGTCACACATCAGCAATTCAGCACTTTATATATGGTGGTGTAAAAATATAGATTTTTTGGTTTCTTTGGCTTGGGACGAAAGTTACTTATTCCTTCATCTCAGGCACATTATTTTTTGAAAGAGAAAAATTGTTCATAGATATTAAAATTTAAACCTTCTGCTTTATGATGAGGAAGCTTTCCTGCTTGGATCATTGCCATATTGATATGCTTACAAACTTTTTTGTTGGCAGAAGTGCTACATGCTAAGCAGCAACATCCTGTTGAAAATCGAAGATGTGATAAAATCGTGCCCAGAATAGGCTGACAGGAAAGCCCTTTCAAAATAGCTGTATTAGCAGGGGAGCAATTTGATCTTCAAATTATATACATCTTGGAATTGTGTCTTTACAATCTCTGTGGAACATTGGTAATATTTTATGATGGTGACACTAACTAAAGGGCTGAACCAGCACATGAAAAGGGGATTCTTTTCCACCCACACCAATCTCACATACACTCATACATCATGTTGCTAGTGATTTCCAGAGGGATATCCTGAATTCTGGAATTTTTCTGAGCTGTATTTGCTTGTGCTTGCAGGGCAAATACCATGGTAATCCCATGCATATAGCAGTGATCATCTCAAACTGCTTAAGAGAAGAAAGAAGAATATTGGCTGCAGCCAGCATGCCTATACAGGTAATGAATTACATTTCATTAATCTTCTCCATGTTAATCTGCTCACATGCTTTGCAAACCAAATCCTAAAGTGATTTCTGTGCACTAGAGGTTGCCAAATGTTGCCCTTTAAACTCACATTTGAACTTCATTAGTGGCTCTTCTGCTGGAAACATTGCGATGAGGGACTTCTATGTCACAGCTAATCTTCAAAGACTTTAATCTGTAGGAAAGGTTTTAAAGAGATTATTCTTTGCAAAACAGATGTGTGTATTTTAAATTATGGAATGCATTAATTCATATTAACTATGAAATGCAAAAGATATTCCATCCAATATTTTATAGAGTTATTGATTATTTTTATATTGTTTGGAGAAAAAAATAATTCAAATTACTTATGAAACTTATTTTGGGGAAATTGTTACATTATTAAAATCCAAAGAGAAATTTAAGATAAATGTGTTCTTGTTAATCACTTATGGATGTAATATGTATTCCAGTATGAGTCTTGTGCAGTGGGTCTTTTTAAAAAATCTAATAATATATATTTACTTTACTAGATGTTTAATATCTGCAGTTTAATGTCTGCCACACCTTTTCACCTCTTGGATTTCAAAGTTAAAGCTGCATGTTTCTCAAATGTGTAGAACTAAACATGTCTGTGTGATCACAGCAGTCTCCAGATGGTTGAACACTGGCTTCAGAATTCCCTCTCTGTGCTGGAACTTGCAGTACAGTTTCTATCACCTGTTATTATTACTCACCCACATCTGTTCAATGTGTTCCAGGGGCCACTGGAAAAGTCTCTACAGAACTCTGTGGTTTCAGAACGTCAAAGAAATGTAGAACACAAAGTATCAGTGATCAAGAACAGTGCTCAGGTACCTTTTCTGTCCTGTGTGCTGTCTCTGCCCACATGATTTTCATATAGACACACCTGAACTATCTTTAAAGTTAGGTAGCACAACAACTTCTGCCAACAGACACATCATCTATTTTCCATTATTCCAAAGACATCTGCCCAGACTAACAACTCAGGACATGCCTGGATCTTCAGGTGTTAGCAGCTGGCTGGCTTCAGTGAGAGCTCCCTATTTTAAAGCTATCACTCTCATTCCTGTGTGAGTTGCAGTCAGCCCCACTGAGTGCAGTAAGAGCATACTTACACTCTCTAAAAAATGCAAGGTTCAGAAAATTTTTCCAACTTCATCCCTTTTAGCTGGGTCAGCAGTAGCTCAGCCTTCATGACCTCTGAGTCATGTACTGAGAGGCTTGTCAAGCCGAAGGCTACGTGACATAATTAGATGGTTTGGAGACGTGAGGGGACAAGAACCCCTGGGAGCTGATGTTAACCACTCTCCAGGAATTCTCATGCCAGTGCAAGGCAGAGCTGGACTGAGTCAAACCTGCAGCTATACCCCAGAGACCTTGAAAGCTCAGAGAATACCTACCCATTCAAGGCAGGATAAGGATTCAGAGTACCCACGGCTTTTTTGCTATGCCAGCCCCGCTTTCAGTTTTGCAGCAGTCTCAATGTAGAAACCATATTTGAAACACCTGTCCATCTGTTGTTCAAGAGCAACATTTCTGGTATGCTGGAAAGAGATCCTAGCAGCATTCTCTCAACAATGTCTCATTTCACAGGGAAGGAGGGTTAGAGAGATCAAACCCTTAGAAGGATAAAGTAGTTTCAGAAGAATGTAATACTAGGTCTCTATCTACACATACAGTTGTAAGATAAGAGTTGCAGAGCAGACAAAGCAGCAGCCTGTCATGCTGCTCCTTCTGCCTGTGTGGGGAAGCATAGGACCAGTGAAAATTAAAATATTTTCTAGATAGCAGGGTTTGGGTTTTTTAAGTAGATAATTAAGTTGAATGCAGAAATTATCCAGCTCCTCATGCATGTAATTTCATACTTTATACACACAATTTAAAACTTCAGTCTCCAAAATAAAGAGCAAACCAAAATGGCTAATTGTATGTGGGCTCATTTAGCAAACATGTTTCTGTATTTTCACAGGCACTTCATGTGCACATCTTAGGGAACTAAAAAGGATTGTTTATGAGTTGTTGGCAAAATAAAGGCTTCCTATAAGCAGCACAGAAATAGGCCTTCGAAGTACAACAGATAATTTCTTAGTTTTCTTTTCCTACCTTTGATGGGGTTTTTTGAAGTATCACTGATCAGTTACTAGAAAATATCTTCAATATTTTTATAGCACATATGAAAAGAAAGCTGAAAAATGCCAAAGCAGCAAAAATGTTTCATTTCTCTATCCAAATTCTTAAGACATCTTGTAAATAAATTCTGTGAGCTCTACTCCTATGTCTGACTCCACCTTTTCTGGCGTTGCACACTCCAATTCAATTTCTATTTAAGTAAATGCAAAATTATTCCTTTGCCCTCCTTCAAAGTTTCAAGAAGAGAGTAACATTGGTATAACAATTTCCATTTAGCTCAGGCTAACACAATCATTCCTACTTTCCACTATGTCATTGCACCAGTAAACAAGAAGGGATAAAGCTTAATCAACCATTCTCAACTGCAGGATAGAGGGTAATATTTGACTTTCTAAACAAGTAAAATAAATCTGTAGCTATAAATGTGTATTTATTATTCAATCATACTTTTTAAAGTTTACAAGATAGTAAAAATGGTTCCCAGAACTGTTCAGGAGTTTTAACATGGTAAGAAAGGAAAATACTACATTATGCATTTGTTCATTTCTTTCCTGGGAAAGATGACTGACCAAGATGTGAAATACTTGGAAGACTTGCAAGAGGAATTTGACTTCAGGTATAAAACAATACAGAGTTTAGGTAAGAAGTTTTATGCTAATTTTTAGATTTCCTAGGAAATGGCTGATTCTGCAGCTAGACTCCAGCAACAGGGTTTTCTTTATTTCTTAAATAATACATGTAAACATAAAAATGGATCTTTGGTTTATATTAAGTTTTAGTCCTGGAACATAATGACTCTTTTGGGGTTAAGAGAGTAAAGAGAATCATGTTAAGAAAGTATAGTTATTTCATAGGGATTAGCTGCCTAATGGCATGTAAAGCAGTACATTTCTTAAATTAAAGAACCTATTTTTCAATATCCTCACCTTTTACATGGCCCTTCTTTGGGAGAATGTGGAAGAGACTCTTATTTCCCAGAGTCATGCAAAACTGATTTTTCTCACCTCTAACTTGGCTTTCTGTTCTTTTTTGACCACAGTGGTGATAACCAGCTGGTAAGCACTCCGAATGCATGTTTGACTAGCTGAGACCTCCACATGGCAACAGTCCCTGCATAATCTTTCAGAAAAGAAACTGGGACCTGCTTGTGTCTGCTCAGATATCTTTGTATTATCTTCCTTTCAACATGCAAATATACTGGGCTTGAAACATTCAGGTCCTTAAGCACATCAGTCCTAAATGTTGAAGGCTGGATACGACCCAGCAGTCAGAAGAGTTGCCATGGTTTAATGAGTTGCTACTCATCAGGCCAAACATAATTACTGATACCTGAAAGCTGCTCCACTTGCAAAATAAAATACGCTGACAATAAATGACTTTCAGGACTTAAAATTTTGCTGCTCTGCTCCAGCACAGCCAGCTTACAGTGTGTGGGAACAATCACTGTGGCTGACCTGCTGCTGGTTACTTGTCTGCCTCTACAGAAACATCTACCCTAACTCAATAGGAGGGCATCAGTCCAGAGTTTAACGGGCACAATTGGCACCAATTTCTTTTTTGAATGTAGCATGAAAGATGCAAAAGGTCAGGGAAAATGAGGGTGGGAAAGAGCTGCATGTGAAAGAGCATGGGTGAGCTTGGGGATTTTTGAAACTAGTGCATGATCCAGAGAAGGACAAGTGTTAGAGAGAGGGGGAAATGCCCAGTGATCAGTGCTCCTGGCTGCTGAAATTCCCTTGGCAACGAACACTTTGTTTCAAATGCCTCTCAGCCAGACGCTGTAAGTCACATCGAGTCCAAAGAGCTTTAGCCTAACTGCTGACACTACAAGCATATTTGTGTGTGCAGCTCAATCACTGATTCAAGCCAGATGTACATAACACACAGGAGTATGCACAAGGATGAGAAATTTAGAGAACTCTGGGTATCATCTGTATGTTTTCTGCCTTTTCCTGCCCCGTATACACATCTACAGACAGGATCCATGAAACCTTACATTAAACTTTTACTAAAGCTATTCCTTTCAAATTAAATATGCTGTTACATAATCTACTGATGTCCATAGTTTATTTTTTCACTTCTCCCCTTATAAACACGCACACCACCCCCACATGTATTTACACTGATTTATCATCTTTTTTTTTTGGTCCTCTGCAGAGCAGAATGACAAAAACAGCATGCTCATTAAACAGGAAATGCTGGCATTGCAGGCGATGCTCAATACTTTAGACTACAAGAGAAAGGTTAGTGACAATGTTTTGTCATTTGTGGTTAATCTGCTTTCTCCCTTTGTTCCCACACCAAATACGCAAATGCGTATGTGTGCCTTTCTAAATTTTCATCCCAGAAGAAGGGACAAATTTCAGAGGAGTTAAACATTTGCAAAACGTTTGAGTGGGTCTGGGTGATTTTGACTGGAAGTTATGAAATTGGCTATTAAGTAACACTCAGCATGTGGGGAGCAAACAAAAACCAATGCATTTTATATGATGCAAAAGAAAGCAGAACTTTTTAAATTGACAGAGCTCACAAGTGTCAAAATTTTGGAGATATTATGCCCACAAAGAATGCAACACTCTTCCCCTCCTACCCTCCCCCCAAAAAAAAAAAAAATATAATAAAATAAAATTACTGAAGAAGAGCTCACAGAGATTCAGGATTAATGTACAATGGGTGATGAATCCTGTCACTGAAGCAATAGGAACTAAGCATGATTACTCCCAGAATAATTGAAAAAAAAAAATGTAATAAGCGCTTCATGTTAGTTGGCAAGTTTTGCAGCAGTTGCTTGTGGTCAGTTAGTGACACCTTTCCTATTTTGCAGGAAGTGCTCAGTAAAATAGGGCGTGTGATCCATGAGATCGACATGCTGATGAGCAACATGCTGACGGAGGAGCTGCTGGACTGGAAGAGGCGGCAGCAGATCGCCTGCATCGGGGGGCCCCTCCACGGGGGACTCGATCAGCTCCAGAACTGGTAAACCTGCCCTGACCTCGCATTTCCACTGAAAACCACAGGAAGTCTGCTGCACTTGAAATGATCATTCCTTTAGATCAGCTGCAACAGCAGCAAATTCACCAGCAGATAAGAAAGCAAATAACTAAAAGGTGCTAAGTAAAAGCAACATTTGCTATTCAGAACTACCACTACGGCAAACTGCTGAGCCTGACTCATGGCACTCGCCAATTTTTGGTTTGACAGATCCTCCAGATACACGAGACAAATTCCCTTGGGAGTTTTGCTTGAGTAAGAATGGTGCTGAGTGTGTCTTTGAAGGCAGTGGGAGTTCTGACTAGGCTTCATGCTCTGAGTCACTCCTCCAGCCTTCACACTACTGCAGGGATTGCATGGCAGTAGCCTCTGTGGTGGCAACTCTGAAGTGATTGCAAATAAAAAGAAAATAGCATTGTACTTAAAAGATAGCATGCCCAGACAATATCAACACAACATCAGAGTCATTACTCTTCCATCAAAACTCTCATATGGAAAAGGTGAAGTAAAAAGTAAGTAGTAAAAAGGAAGGAAAATTACCAAGAAAATTTTAGGACTGAAAAGAAAAGTAGGTTTTTTTCCTTTTTTTTTTTTTTTTGTGTGTAGGTTTCATTTTTTTTTTCCAATGAAGATGCTAAAAATAGCTTAGAAATGTAATTTTATACACACATACCCTACTGAACCATTAGCAAGTGTGTTTGGATTTTTTTCCTTATTGCTTTTACATTTCTTCAGTCTTGCTAACTTGCTCATTCTATATAAATATCAGCCTTTTAAAGAACACACTTAGCAAAACTCCTGAGCTGTAGGAAATAATTAGTGTTGGCACAAGTGCCCTGCATGTACAACATCAGGATCACATATATATTTCTTTCAAATTGTCACAGATGGTGTTGCGTTGTTGTGCAAATACTTACCTCTGAAGGTAAAGCAGGTGATTTGCCCAATATATTTATATATTCCTGTAAACAAAAGATGAATGGAAGTGAGTTCAGGCAAAGCTGGAAAGCACCATTCAATACACATTCCAATTTTCCCACCAGTCAATAACTTCAGTAGTTCTTGTGTTCTAAGAAACAGTTTACAAGAAAGATTGCAAATTAATTATTTGTCTTGCTGTAGCTTTACACTGTTGGCAGAGAGTCTCTTTCAAGTCAGAAGGCAACTAGAAAAGCTGGATGAACTCTTGACCAGGCTGACTTACGATGGGGACCCCATTCCTGTGCAAAGACCTCAGCTGCTGGAAAAAGTCAACTTTCTGCTCTACGACCTTTTCCGCAAGTGCGTAAGCCACTGCCAAAGTACAGAACTTTACCTCAACTGGTACAACAATGAGAACACACTGTTAAGAAAAAGAAAAAAAGTTTAAATGTCTTAGGATTTTAAGGACCGGTTCCTTATTTAAGAAGTATGTACAGCTGTCATCAAAACTCATAGAAAGTGAAGGTTCCAGGCAGCTTCTCATGGGTAGCATTTAAGGGTTTGTCACCAAGTTCTGACTCTTAAATAAATGTCAGAAATCCCCTTATTCTAGGAGGAGTTATGTACATTCTGCTGAGAAAGTGTGAGGTTTTGTGCTTATGATTTTGCCTTATTTTTTTTTTAAAGTAAGTGTTTCTTTTCTTTTCTCTGTCCCCCACCTAGCTAAGCTTCCTGCTGCCCTCCCAACTCACTCTTCTATTTCTAGATAAAATATTAGCATCATTTATCTTGCCTTTTGTACAGGCTATACTAGAGATATACCACAAGTGAGACTCTGAAAGCAAAGTGGGCTCAATTGTTTTATAAGTGTTTTATATATATATAAATTTAAATGATTGTTTCATTGTTATAGTTTAATTTCACTGGAGCCATGCTCAGTGTATTTTCATACTCTGTTTTATGGCTCTGATAAAATTTTGCAAGACCAAGACTTCTGTCATCATTGTATTTTAGAACTATAGAATTTGGTGTGATTTTCAATGTCTTCCAAATATCTCTTTCTTATGGGAACAATTTAAGGGAAAGTTATACCATTGGATCATTTTGAGAACTGTGAGTTGGAATGCATATCTCCCACTTCAGCATCTATAGAGAAATAAATCTTTAAGAGATTTTTCATTTTCTCTTTTCCCACACTCCCAAAAAAAGAAAAAAATCACCTGTTTGTTCATTCCTGAAAATCTATTTGTTTCACTTCTTCTCACACAGCTCCTTCATGGTTGAAAGGCAGCCCTGCATGCCAACACACCCCCAGAGGCCAATGGTTCTCAAAACTTTAATACAGTTCACTGTTAAATTAAGGTAAGGGAAAAAAATATGATATAAACTCCTTCATTTGTGTACAGTGTTTTATCCTAGGAGAATCTAGGAAGCAAAACAGACCAACTTGTGTTAGGGATCCATTCAACTGCTAGGAAATTTTCTGGAATGGGGATATGAAGTCCACAGAATCTGTCACGCAGAACAAGTGGCAGTAAAGAGTAAAACATGAGGAAGAAAGGCACATTGTGGCTAATGGCAGCACCTTCAGGGTCCTGTATGCATTAAATTCTTGTTCCATTGACTCTACAAACTGAGTAAATAACAATCCTTATGATACAAGCCAAAATCAGAATATTCAGAGTCACTTCTGCACAGAGGAAAGAGAAACTTCTGCATTTTGGGGGTCTTGGGTGAATCATAGACAAGTTATTTCTCTCCCAAAAGCTCCTTGCTTAACTTTGTGAAAAAGCAAAGATTGGAGAGAAGCACTCATTTCGTTTCCACCTTGCAGCACAAAGTTCACAGAGGGTGGGGGTGAGAAAAGGTACATGAAGGAAAGCACACACACATCTGTGGTGCAGTCAGAGATTGTACAAATCCATTTCCTAGTTAGTACTACTTCAGTGTTTCTCCAGACATTCCCTCAAACACATGCTAACTTTTCCAGACATTTAGAGAGAGGGTAGGGCACCCACCACTGCAACAGCCCAGCTCCTCTTTCTGAGTATTCAACCTTGTAAATAGTGTTATAATCCTAGATGACTAATCTGTTTCCAGGTTATAATAATTTCTGATACGTAAATCTAGAGCAACCAGTCTTGTGTTTTCTTGTGAGACAGTTATTCTGTTAATATTCACTCTCTCATATTGTTTTGAAGGTTGCTAATTAAATTGCCAGAGCTGAACTACCAGATCAGAGTGAAAGCAACTATTGACAAGTAAGAAACTTAAAAGTGAAGATATTCTCTTGCTCCCTACAGAGACAACACAGGTTTTTTCAGTGGCTACCCTATCTGATTTTATAATTGCTGTTAAAAGGAAAGAGAAAAAATAATTTAAAAAACCTCATGAGTTAAAAGAGCAGAGTAACACTTCTTTTTTATGTGGAAGATTTCTTTTTTTAAAACCAAGCTGCTAAGTCAAATTGATGTTTTCAAACTGGAGGCCGGAAGTCCATTAAAGATTTGTCTCAAGACCTAGAAAAAATTAATCAGACTGATATAGCAGGATCACACAAAAACTTGAAATCAGACTGTATTGCATTTATGGGATAGTTAGGTTTAAAATATCTCTGAGCTCTCACCCTGCACCATCCCCATCCCTAGGTACCAGCTACCTCCCTCCTTCTGCTTGTTGTGCTTCTGCAAGCATATAAAAACCACCTTGACTGCATGGACATACAACATGGGCCCACAAGAAAGAGGGAAAACACCCAGTGAGGAAAGAGCAAGAGAGAAGCCAGGGCTGTTTTTCTCAGAAGCCATGTACCGTCTGATAATAAATAGCAAGATAAAATATACTATCTACATATCGCCAGATGCAAAAGTCTAAGTGGACAGTATGAATTTCAGTTCTTCGGTTTAAAAACTGCAGTTGTAGGTTCAATACAAATCAACTTTGAGCAGGCAAAATCTACCATCTCAGGCTTGCTTCTCAGTACAAGTTCTGTCTTACACATTTACTGATTCACAATCCGTTTCTTCTCCCCCACCTCTCTTCTCTTTTAGGAATGTTTCAACTGTAAGGTAAGACATTAAAATATCATATTTATTAAATTTTTCCAATGCAATGGTGTTTGAGTACGTAACTGTCATGTCCTGTGCAGTAACCGTAGATTTGTTCTGTGTGGAACACATGTGAAAGCCATGAACATGGATGAGTCTGCAAATGGAAGCTTGTCAGTAGAATTTCGACATTTGGTAGGTTTGACACTTTTTTTACTATTGTGTACTTCTGGTAGAGGCATAAAAGATTCTTTAGAAGCTCTGGAGGGAGAACTGTATTACTGTCAAGGGCATACTCATTTTCTTTCTGCTTATACAAAAAGATTACTCCTAGAAACTCTTTATGCCATTCCATATTTCATCCATTCCATAAAATGATATATTTTTCACAGAAATAACAAAGCAAAACCTAATTACCATCAGAAAGGGAAAGACTAACCATGCTGAATTAACAAGCTTCACAGAAACTGAGACCCAAGCAGAAAAACCCAACACACAGAACAGACAAACAAAAAAAACCTAAACCACACCACAATTTTCTAGAGGAGATAGAACTGAATGCATAAAATTTATTGGAAATTTATGCCTGTGATAAAGCCTTGTGACAGACTGGAGCACTGCAGGTGTAACTTCTCTGAGAGCCCAGCGAGTCCTGCTTTCTGACTAACACTCCCTTGCCTGTGGTATTTTTGGGGCTTAACCACAGATGCAGTGCATCAGTTTTGTTTGCAAAAGGAGATGGAGATCAATGGTTTTTTAGCACTTTTTTTGTGGCATACTCTTGGCAAGCACCTTAATTAATGCTTTGTTACATGAACCTAGTTTCTTAAAAATTCTTTAAAAATATCAAAAGTCTCCTCACTGAATAGAATTTTCAAGGTGCAGTGTCAGAGTCTTCATTAGACTTCATTAGTATATTGCAATAAAATCTTATTGTAACTAAGAATATCCTGGTTATAAATGATGTTCTTTATATGTACTTCTGTCTATAGTTCCTCTGACATAAATATTGCTTTGCTTTATACAGCAACCCAAAGAAATGAAAACAAGTGCTGGAAGTAAAGGAAATGAGGTTTGTGCATTTATTTTGCATGTTGTTTTTGCTTACCCTCACAAGTATTTAATATTTGATTTTATTTAAATCAAAGAGTTGTTAGATTTTGAAATATATACTACGTACAAGATCCAATTATTATGCTAGTATAAGTATAGTAAGAACCATTTAGAATGTCTCAAATTGTAATTGCATGCCTGAAGGCTGTATATTGAAAAAGTTACAATAGAAGGTAGAGAGTAATAATCCAAATGTATGCATTCCACTCAAGTGTTACCTTTTTGGTCCTTTACATTTTGAAAAAACAAAACAAAACAAAACAGACAAAAAAACCCCAAATAATCTTCTAAAGTTTTTTTTGTTGAAATAATTGTTTCCTACAGGAAAGGTCATTTTTAAATTTATGTTCTGCTGGTCAGGTTCACAGCTGAAGTCAGAGTGTCATTATCTTTGCATCAAAGGGGTTTGCTGCCTCAGCCGGGACCAAAAATGTGCCTGATCTACTTACACTTGTCCCAGCCTTGTCGTAGGTTCCCCTCTCGTGGTGACTCTGTGTATGGCACAACAACACTAAAATTAGCTTAACTGAGGGTAAAGTTGTATTAGCAAGTTAAATATAAAAATAAAATCCCTCACATCACAGCCCGAATATCTGTAATTATACAAGCAAAAGAGTTATTTGAAATATTCTGTAAATACAAAGCAAAAGGTGTGATCAGCATGAAGAATTTGACCAAATCCTAAAGCAGAAGATGTGTGCCCATTTAACACTCACTTCTGAACAGAACAACTCACAACCCAATTAGCAACACTGAAACTCAAGGCTCACCTCGCAGTTACTTTGCTGCTTACAAAAATCACTGACACCACAACAAGCAAACACAAAAATGTAGGTTAAGAAATGTTGGCACTCCAGTTTTGGCAGCATTTTCCTCCCACTTCTACACATTGTGTGCCTGTAGGACTATATAAAGCTATCATAGGGCTGTGGAGAATTATGACAGCTGAACTGAGACCTGATTCACTGCTGATTTCCTCAAATAGAGCCTCTTCTTAGTCAAGTCAGTCTGTGAAAGTGGTTATTAGCAGAACAAGAGTTGGGATTTTCTTTGTTAACAGCAACTATAATGCTTTCAAAACTTGGTTTGTTATAGGATGTTCAGTATGCTAAAAGCGTAGTTAAATATAACTGGCCTCATTTAGAAAAACGTGGAAGTTCTCTATTTTTGATTTGTCCTTTCACGCAGATGTACCTTTTTGCCTAGATGATTTTTCCATGAGAAAAATTTGCTTCTGCAAAATCATAATGGGGGAAAAGAAGGGTTGGTTCACCAACCCTTTTCACCTTTGTGTCAGCAATGCAGGTTGAGCTGGATTGATTCAACCTGTATTTTTAAAACATCTGAGCTCATTTGATAGATGAGTATTTCACATAAAAGCCTTTAGGTCTAAGCTGGATTTTCCCTTTGCAAGACAGATTTATTATTCAGATGCCTAAGGATCTCCTGTGGTCTCAATTCCTCATTTATTCAGTGTCTTTTATTGCAGTTGCCTGTATACGTCCTGGAGGAGGTGCTCCATGGCAAAGATAAGGCCACTAGGTCCTCTGCCAAGAAATACTTTTATTTTACATTGACTGAAAGCAGATATTTCAGTAAGGGAAAGCATTTGGATTTGCAATTTTTTCATTTCTTTTTTTTTAAAGAAAAGTCTGACAAACCAAATGCATGATGGAGAGAGAAAGACCAACAAAAAAGAAAACTCTAAAAGAACAAATATCTTTATACTTTGAGTTCTGGGGATGGAAATGTATTTTAAGACATCTCTTTCCAAAGGGTCAGAGATTTTGATTTTTACAGAGCTATGCTGATTTGTAATCAAAAGAAATGCTTATACTACAAACTTTAATCAATGATGTCAAACAGATTTTTTTTTCATCCAAAAAAGCTCGGGGTTTTAATACCAGATTTACTTTGGATTAATGATTTAGGCCTCTAGTCCTTCAACTAGTATCCACAGCAAACCTGGACGAAGGCCTATTTGTCATTAAAGCTGTTGCTATTTGCTTTGCTTCTAGTTTGTTTCCCCCTGAACATCCCTATTCAAAGTCGAATTGTCAATCAGTAAGGAAACTTTAAGAAAAGGAAAGTTGGAGACAACCTTTATCAGATACACAAAATTATCTGTTAACTTCTTGTGTGCAAGTTTGTGTTTAAGAATACCATTTTAGAAAAAGATAAAAGTTTAGAAGTACCGCTTTAACAATATTAAGGGGTTCTTTTAGATTCATCAGAAAAAATACCAGACTTTTGGATTAATTTAAAATCAGAGTTGAACAAACAAATTGTTTCCTTCACTTCCTCCTTTTCCTGTTCTGCTTATATATTTAATATGGGTTTTCTTTCCAAGTGTAACCTCAGCAGCTGGACCACTAAACAGTGTTAAATGCCAACTGTGCACTCACAGTTTTTTAACCTCAATATTCCCTCAGGGCTCTCACATGGTGACCGAGGAACTGCACTCCATCACCTTTGAAACACAGGTCTGCCTGTATGGATTGACCATAAATTTGGAAGTGAGTATTCGGGACAGATTATCTGGGGCAGGAGTAAAAGGCATTTTCCAGCAGTTTAAAGTACAGCTGTGTTGGGCCACACCACAGGTCTACCTACCCTCAGTGAGGCCCTCAGCAGTAACCACAAGCAGACAAGATTTCCAGAACTTCTGGAAAAGTACTCTATGTTTTGGGAAGAAAGAGAGCACAGCACAGCACTAATACTTTCCTCAGCAGCATTTACACATGGCATTAATTCTCTCCACCAGACCAGCTCTTTGCCTGTGGTGATGATTTCCAATGTCAGCCAACTGCCCAACGCATGGGCCTCTATTATTTGGTACAATCTGTCAACCAATGATCCTCAGGTAGGTCCTCAGTATGCAAAAACCAACTTCCTGCATTTTCACATTTCTATTATTTGATTACTAACTACATTAAGTATAAAAAATTATGTATTTCCCTCTTGAACCAGCCTTATTTTTGTCACGTACACTGTTATCAACATCATGCCTTATTGTTGTTCTCTTTATCTGTCTTTCCCTGCCCAGATACAAAACCATATGTACACTTAGCTTTTTTTGTAGCCTAAAGTAGTAGTTCTTGAACTAAGGAAAGGTGACAGGCTTTCTCCACAACTTCTCTAGTTTTAATTTATCTTTTTTGGGTGTGGCTGACTAAAACTAGATCTGTTAGAAAGTAATTCTACCAGTACAACTCCTAACCATGAAAGCAGGCATATAGGTGAATCTGTAATAACACTTCAGTACCATTTTCCCCCATGGATTTTATAGAAACTTGTGCTTTCTGGGGAGTAGATTATAAATATTAAGCAACAACTTCTAGTGGCTCTAACCCTGAGCAAAGGCAGAATCATTATTTCTAAGGCCCCAGCTGTCTCAGCACATATTTTAGATTCAGTCACTGTTCCCATATTTGCAGACTGTGGAATAGTGCTGCCAGTGGCTCTCGGGCTTTCAGCCGGGGATTAGTGCAGTCACACAGATGCTCACAGTAGGGAAAGGGTCAGACAGTCTACCATGGTGGCAGGCCAGCTGACCAGCAGGCTGGACTACATTATCACTCTGTGATACTCCAAAGAGTTTTTGCACAGTCTTCAGTACATCCATTGTGTGTACAATCAAAAAAAAAAAAATCCAAGGAGAAAAACAAATTAAAAAACTAAGATAAGCCAAATGGTTCAACAACACATCACCATATTAGTATGAAATGGTTTAAAGCTTCCATGCACTTAAAATGAAAATATAACGATAATATCTAGATTTTTTTTTTTTTGACAGGATTTTAGCATATTTTCACTGTCTTTACACAGGACACTACCAGAGGCATAGCAAGGTATTTTAGCATCCAAAATGCACACAGGGACTTCAGCTATCTCTAGGAGTCTCGCCCTACAACCCTGCTCAGGCACGCCACTGGATCTTGCTGGGTGCCTGCAGGTGGGAAGGCCCACACATGTTTGCCCCAGTTCAACACTTCCAGATTCTGCTCAAGCATTTACAGCCTCCTCTTGCAGCCTGATATGTATTGATGGTTGCCATCTAAACAAAGCATTCGTTCTGTTGCAGAATTTGTCTTTCTTCAACAACCCCCCTGCTGCCACTTTAAGCCAGCTCTTAGAAGTACTGAGCTGGCAATTTTCATCGTATGTTGGTCGTGGACTCAATTCTGAGCAGCTCAACATGCTGGCAGAGAAACTTACGGGTAAGTGTCTAGAAATAGACAGATTTTATTTGCTTTGGGGTTCTTATATTTGGTAGCTACAAGTAGGGGCTTTAAGCACACACTGTGGTTTAGCACCAGCTGGCAACTAAGCCCCCCAGAGCCACCCACTCTCCCAGAGTGAGATGGAGAGAGAATTGGAAGGGTAAAGCGAGAAAACTCATGGATCAAGATAAAGAGTCTTTAACAGGTAAAGCAAAAGCCACATGTGTACACAAGGCAAACAAAGAATTCATTCACTGCCTCCCATCTGCAGGGAAGTGTTCAGCCTGGAAATCAGGGCTGGATTCGTCACACAAAAGGAGTTACACAGGAAGACAGATGCCATCACCCCAAACATCCTCTCCTTCCTCCTTCTTACCCCTAAGTTTTCATGCTGAGCATGTCATCATATGGTGCAGAATATCCTTTTGGCCAGTTAGGATCAGCTGTCCCACTGTGTCCTCTTCCAGCTTCTCAGCATTCCCAGCCCCTTTGCTCATGGGGTGGGTTGAGAGGCAGAAAAGACCTTCAATGTGTGTCAGCCCTGCTCAGCAAAAACTAAAACATCCTTGTATTACCAACACTGTTTCCAGCACAAATCCAAAACACACCAGCTACTGTGAAGAAAATGAATTCTACCCTAGCCAAAATAGCACGGCATGACCTCCACTTCCAGAGCTGATGTCAAAAATGTCACATTGACATTTTTTTCTTTAAAGAAATCAGCTTATTCTTATCACAAAGTAATTCAACTCGTGAACTTCCAGGCTGCTTAACTGAAGGAAGGGGCCATCAAAGTCACATCAAAATGTGATGCTATTTTGCTTCCTTAACAATTATCTCATATCTGAAATCAAGAGGAGGTATTTTTGCTTGCTTATGAGGTTTGGTTTGGGGTTTGTTTCATTTTAAGTACCTGTCCTTGTGAGTCTGTTCATTTCTGGGACCTCACCAGAAATGTTTCACTGGTGTTAGCACAAAGAGGCCTTGTAATCTCAGCAAGATGATATATTGCCTACTCTGAAACCCAAGTGTGCCCCAGAAGGGAAAAGCCCTCAGGAAAGCTGAGAAGTAACATTTAGGCTAAAAACTGAAACTGAGCATGTAGTGTTGCAAACACCAAGTCACAGGCTACTTCAGGCAAGTATTTCCAAAACTATTATCACCTGCTTCAAAAGAATACAGAAAAACAGATCTACAGTCCCTTAGCATGCCCCTATCCCTCCCTCCCCAAATCTGGATGTACTGCACTTCTGCCCACACTACCCCACCCAACTATACAGATATCAAGCAATATCTATTCCAAAACTTCAGAACGATACATACACCATTTGGGCTTTTTATTTTTCTCTTTTCAGGACAGCAAGTCAGCTATAATGATTATCAACTATCCTGGGCAAAGTTCTGCAAGGTACTGTTCCAAAAGTACCTTATTTCTCATAACACCCACAGCCATGCTTATCTCTATTTCTCTGATGCTGTTGATAAGATTCCCACTTGCCATATGTGGGACTTTCAGCTCAGCACAATCACATCCCCTGTAAAAATTTAACTAGGAAAAAGCCACTTCCAGAAGCATAAAGCTTGGGATTAGGGATCTACTTTGTTATATTGTCACAGATATCAGAAACTGCCATTATAGTGTGCCCTATATATGTCTGTAAATGATCAATTTAAAGTCTTACCAAAGCATGCAATACATTTTTGATAAAGCATAAGTAAGATTTTTCATATGTTTAGTTTTGACCTAAATTATTTCAAGACAGTCAATATATGCAGTAACTTTGATGAGGAATAGAGAATATATTGATAAAGAAGGGTAAGCTCATTTAAGTCATATTAACTACATTATTTAAACAAGTACAGAACCTTGGAAGGAAGTTCAATTTCCTCATCTTCCTTTCACTCAAAATATAAACTTATAACTAGGAAGAAACCACAGATGTGATTTCTAGTCTTGAAAAATGAGGTGCTTCCAATGCATATCTTAAAAATCAGTTGGTTTTATGTCAGGTTGGGAGAGAGATGTTACTCAAAACCACAGCTCAAATTGTCATTCTCACTTGAGCAAATCTTAAGAAACTGAGAATAAGCTGTCATGTGAACGTTGGGTAACATCACCCTCATGATTCTCCTCTTGTGTGTGTCGGTTTTTTTGTGTTTTGTGGGGTTTTTTTAACTGTTAGGAACATTTGCCTGGGAAGTCTTTCACCTTTTGGGTTTGGCTTGAAGCAATCCTGGACTTGATCAAAAAACACATTCTTCCTCTTTGGATTGATGGGTGAGCAACAAGGGAACTGCTGTATATTGATCTCTCCCCACATTTTCTCTGTCCTTTACTCATCTCAGTTGTAGCCATGCAGAGGAGTATTTGAGTTTAACACTTCTGTCTCCTTTCTCCTATTCATAACTTTTGGAAATTGCTGCCAAAGGGGAACAACATGGGATCTCTTAGAAATGCAGGTTTAGATCTATTCTTCAGTTCTGTCTATGCAATCCAGTACTGGGATAAATTTCACCAGGCTTCATAGTACTTTCAGCTCAATGCCATACTCCACATGCAAATTACACAAAGCTTTGGTCACAGTCCTGAAGCCTTATAAAGCTTTGGAACCAGGTTTTGAACACCTGTATAAAGTCTGACCAGATCAAGGCCAGGCTGGATAGTTCTGAGCAACCTGGTCTGGTGAAAGATGTCCCTGTCCACTTTAAGGTCCTTTCCAACCCAGTCTCTTCTATGATTCTACATACTGCATAGATCAAAGTCTGTACTTTTTTCCAAAAGTAAACCCATGATTTCCTGTTATACCTCAGGTATGTAATGGGATTTGTAAGCAAAGAAAAGGAACGAATTCTGCTGAAAGACAAGACACCAGGAACATTTTTATTACGGTTTAGTGAGAGCAATCTGGGTGGAATTACCTTTACTTGGGTGGATCAGCTAGAAAATGGTAAGTATAATTAAAAAAAAACCCACAAAAAACAAAACATAAACAAGCCAACAACTAAACCAAAACCAAACGAAACTCCGCAATATACCTGCAATACAGGAGTCAAGTTTTGCTTGGTTTGAACATAAAATTCACATCTATCATGTCATAATATGGTTTTGGACAAGATACAAGTATCATAATTTCTCAAGCACAAACCAAAACTCTGACACTCTAATTTTGAGCTCTTTATATTAACAAAGTTCTCTATGAGGTGTACCTGCTAACTGCAGGCTTTAGAGTTGTTTCCAAATATGCAGAAATTAAATATTGAAAGACACTAACGTAGGTAATAACAGGTAAAGCGTATGCAAGTATAAACCTCAGAAAAGGGCAAAAATATGTTCCAGCTGCAGTTGCTCATCCACATGTTATGGTGCCTTTGTGTTTTTGCAGGAGATGTAACATTTCATTCGGTGGAACCCTATAACAAAGGCCGCTTATCTGCCCTGCCTTTTGCCGACATACTGCGCGACTACAAAGTTATCATGGCTGACAACGTTCCTGAAAACCCCCTGAAGTACCTGTACCCAAATATCCCCAAAGACAAGGCCTTTGGCAAACACTACAGCTGTCAGCCAAACGAAGGTTAGGCTCCACTTCCCTATTTACCCTTCCTGCATAGCAGCTGCAAAGTCAAGAGGCAATCTGAGGAATGCAGGGAAAGGAGGAAAAGAACAGATTAAGATGCCTCCTTTAATAGTCATCTTCAAGAGAACTGTTTTAACATGTGTCTGTCGTTTAGACAGCTTTATTTTGCTAACACATCCCTGGTCTTAGAGGTTACAGTAGAGGTGATGATAATGTTTAAAAGAAGCTAAGAAATGGAATTTTTTTTTCCTGACTAATACATCACAAAATTCAGTGCTTAGGTGTTCAAAGGAGGGGAAACTGAAAAGTCATCCTGCTTATTGGCTTCACAGTTGTGTTACATTGTAGCATGCTGTCTTCTCTAATTTCAAGAAAATTCAGTATTTCCCAAACAGCTTAGAAGCTCTATTTTGTTTCATTTCATGCAATGGAACCCTAAAACAAAGGCTGTTTATCTGCATCAATTTTCCCCAATATATTGCACAATTACAAAGTTATTATGGCAGACAATGCTCCTGAGAACCCCTGGCAACTGCACCGGAAAATGCAAAAAGGCTTGGGTTCCAAATACGTTCAGGCCCATGTTCTTTTTTGTACAAGTTACAAGTCAGCTCATTTTTATATCAAAATCATTCTTGCTTAAAGAAAGCCCTCAAAGCCTTAGTTTTTTAGTAGATAAAACACATTCTTTTACACCTTCAGTATCAAAGATTACAATTCCATTTGAACTCAAATTCCTACACAACTCAAAAATATCTGGAGCCTACAGTATTTTTCTCCCTCTTTATTTTAACTCGGTGGACTTTGCCTAATGCTCCAATCCTCTAAAATCTTACATATATGCTTAATTTCATGCAAAAGACACTGCTGAAGCTGTATCTGTAGAGACAGAGCTCCAAGCATTTGCAGAACTGAAATCTGCAGGCTCAAAGTACCAAACTTAAAGAACTGTGTATTTCCTTTGAAGGCCTAACCAAATCTCTTTCATCAGTTGTGGCATTATATTGTGATTCATATCATGGTAGCACAGGCAATTCTGCGAGTAAGACCTGAACTCAAGAACTAATCTCAGGAATTCCCCTCACTTTTATGGCTATTTATTTATGCAGAAACGTTTCAATTTATTATTGTCTGCAGCACCTCAAGCAAATAATCAATTTCAAATAGGTAATAAGATGACCAGACAATATTTAATTTCTCTAATATTTATTCTAGTCTCAAAGCCCTCGGATGGAGGAGGGAAAGGTTATGTTCCTTCTGTATTCATCCCAGTCTCCAAAATGTAAGTATCCTCACATGTGTGTTACACTTCAACTGTTATTTTTATTTAATTTACATCCCATTTCAGAGTTTCCCCTGCCTCATTTCCTCTCACTATTTGAAAATAGTTTGGCAAGGACTAGTAAATACAAGAAAGGGAAGTAAAGGACTTCACTTGTACAGTGTTTTTCACATTCATGGGACAAACCGTTTGTAAAAACTGAATGCAGATTTTATGGTACACTGATCTACTTTTCTTTCACTGCCTCTTTTTTTTTTTTTTTTTCCTCCGGCAGCTGATATTAAGGCCAAGGAAAGAGAGAATAACCTGACTATCTCCTAATCTCCTACATTTTTAAGTGTATACCAGGTCATTGGCATGAGCTTACGGAGCCCACCAGCAAGCCTGAGTACAGGGTTAACAGACTTAACAAACATTCACCATACTCCATTGATATGCATAAATTTAGAAGAACTTAAGTTTTTTTCTAAGATTATTTCTGTATCTTTTTTGTTTGCTTTTTTTCTCCTGTTAGCTTAAATGACTCTACAGAACCACATTCTCCATCAGATCTTCTTCCAATGTCTCCAAGTGTTTATGCTGTGCTGAGAGAACACCTGAGTCCCACAGCCATTGAAACTGCTGTAAGTTGTAAACTTTCCCATTCTTAAGTAAATATTAAGCAAACAGGATACAGCACAGATGCTGGTTAATAAAAGGCTACTTGTACAACTATGAAAGCATCAGAGCTCATTCATCACTTGCTGCATTATATTCTGAAACAATGGTGCAGATATTTCCTATTCTAAATGGTGCAGGATACTGCAAGCATCTTGAAAGCACTGGAATTGTCTGACATGCTGGCCAGTGATTCATAAATGTCAGAACACAAAGATCCCAGAGTTCTTGCACAAACTAAGGCTTTACACTAACATGTCACTTATTAATTCTCTAGACAGCACAAAGTCCTGGACTTTCTCAGGGGAGCTGCCCAAGGAACATATTAATTTCCAATTCAGCAAACTTGCACAACTTTTTTGCACTGCAAGATTTTACATGGGGCTTCAAAGTGCAAAATTAAAAGTCAACTAAAACACATTCAGCAAAGAAAAGTAATATTAACTTAGTATACAAAAAGATTAGGAAAATACTCTTCGAACATAGTTTTTAAAAAAATTTCCTCTTTTCCTTATTGACTAGAAATGATGTTCTGAATCATCATGGCTCAGAGTCCTTGGAGCAATGATGTATAGCCAAGTGAGGATTTGTCCAGCAGACTTTTCTCAGGAAACAGCAGTGGTTTGGCTGTAGCAGCTTTAGAAAATAATCTTCTTTTTTAATACTAGCCCTTAAGTTTCTGTATAGTCAATGATTTATGATCTTAAAATGGTTATGTATTTAAAAGCCTGCCAACTCCCCTTCAAATGCTTCTCTGTAAACACTTCTCCTTACCCACAAACAGAACAAAACTAAACCAGAACCCTGATTGTCAGTGATTAGAAGTACAGTTAAACTTTATATATAAATAGATGAGTTCTTTAATACACCAACCTCAAGATCCACTCAAGAGCAAAATATCTTTTTTTATTCTTCACTTTTCTTCTCCAATAGCACTCATGACAAACTAGTTCTTTAGCTGAAAACGAAATTACCAGCCTGAATTAAAATTTTGCATTAAAATCTACCCCACCCAATCCAAGATATGTCCACTCATTTCTTATTTTGGTTTATATCACATGGAAACGGTTCTGACCTCCTCAACTGCACTTATGAACTATGCATGCATTTGCTTTCCTGAAGTTTCATCAGAATAAAGAATAGTTGGATTCACTTTCGTTTAACATCAGCCTCCAAACATTTCTGGTTTCTTCTTGCATGCACAGTAAATCTCAAACCAGCTCTATTCAGAGCTTCAAGATAAGCTGTGACCATGGCCATCATTCAGGGTCATAACGTAACAAAAAGAATGTGTCTGGTAGCAAACTGCAAGTATTAAATACAATTTTAAAGGTACCAAAACAAGTGGTTCAGTTCTGCTAGATGTTAGGTAATATTTCTGTAGGCACTCGCTAGAAATGTTTTCAAGTTCTGCTAGAAATTGCATGAGAAAAATAGTTTAAGAATATTTTTAAAGAATTCCTTCCTTCCCTTTTCCATTCAATTTACTTTGGTAAATGGAAACGAGCAAAACATGGAGGTTTTTTCTTTATCAAATTCACACAACAATCTACCCTGCTGAAGAGCTGGCTTAGTACAGCAAGCAGACAATCTGCACTATTAAAGCAATACCTTTTCTCCGTGAAATGCCAATAAAAAAGCATTGTGTGAGATCCAGAAAACAAGAGTGAAATCTGCAGCAGGACAAAATATCCTACAACTCAGTAACTCAGCAAGATATGCTTTCTGCAGTCTTGCTGAATTCCCTTCTATTCTCCCCCCAACCCAGCTTCCCTTACCCATCAAAAAACCAAGACTCCAGGAAGAACCCTGCAATACATATCCACAGGCTGCAAAAACCACAAAAGTTCATACAAAAATACATACCATACTTATTCTTACTGCAACAGTTTCCTAAACAGTGTCATCTAAAGAGCACTCCTCTATTTTATAAATAACTAGAAACAGGATTTTCAGATCCTTATCAGTTTGTATTACATTGTCAAAGTGACTCTGCAGTTACCTTGAGCCAGAAAAGGTTTCATCTGCAGCTTCTTTTGTGAGTGCCAGGAGACTAATCTTTTCTTTATTTTCTTCTAGCTGAGCTCTCCTTACTCAACTGACTGAAGCAGAGATACTGGAAAAATTAATAATCATGTGAACATTGGACAAGTTAAAGAAGTCATATTTTTCCTATTGCCTCTGAAAGTCAGCTTTGCCTGGAAATCATTACATTATTCTTAGGCCTCTTTCAGTTATCAATAACACACAAACAAGGAATTGTCTCCCTAGGGATTGAAACAGCCTTTTGCAAGTCGGATTTGCTGCCGTCACTGAAAAAAAAGGCCAACTCCTTTCTGGCTTGGAAGTCGTTTGACTTCCAAGCAGAGATAAATTTTACTTGCTAATTTAAGTAATTTCCATATAATTGCTGTAAATATGAGAGCATAAGAAAAAAATGTTTTGCTTCTGAAGACAGAATATAAAGATAACTAAAGACATTAATGTGCTTAATGAGAGAAATTAGGATTTATTATGTTAAACACTTTCTGTTAGATACTTTCTATCTAGATCTTTCACTGATCTAGATACTATTTCAAGGCAAAGATTCTTGTTCCCCTTACTCTGAATGTTCTAGAGGTGTCTGGGGTTTGCTTTTCTCCAAAGGTTGGTTGCCTTCAGCATAGATTTTTATCTCACATCACAGCAGAAGTTGTGGAAGGCAGGTAGGCAAGGCTGGGGAGAGAAGAGAGTTCCAGAAAGGAAGCAGACATAAAACTTGTGGTGTTAAAAAGCCTGTCTCCATTTCACCACTGGAAAAGAGAGAGTTAGTAAAACTCCCTCTCACAAAATAGTTGCAGAAGTCAATCTGTTTGGGCAGGAAGCACTCAGATGCTCCAGCAAGTACTGTCAGAAAGTCTACAAATAAAAAATCCCTGTCTGACACAGTTTGAGTGCTAATTGGTCAACGCCAACAGGGAAGTTTTAAAAGACAGTTACTGAAGAGCTGCAGCATTTGCTGACCACTTGGAAACTTATGCTGCATGACAGAATATTACATGCCTGTCACAGGCTCATTTAATAAGCAGGACAATTAGTTTTTGTAAAAATGGTAAATTGCCCTCTTAAGTACACTTTTTTCTTCTTTCAGACATGTTTACTGCTGAGTTTAGGTTGTTTGGTTTTATTTCTCCCAGTGTTATCCCAAAAATCTCTGTTAATAGAATAATAAACAGGCAACTCCAAGGCCACTGTATTTCACAAATGCAAGCTCAATCAAGATGCAAGTCTTGCCCACAGAATACATGGTTAATGCATGCAAAGTCCTTAAAACATAAACCCTTGAACATTTGCACCTTACTGCTTTCTCAAGCAGGTATAAATGAGACTTCTGCAATGAAAACATAACCTCCTTGAATCAGTAAGACATGTATTTTACTTTCATTTCTCCTTTTATCCATGTTATATATGTTAGTTGAAAGCGAGTGAGCAGAAACAAAGTAATGCGATATTTTTGTGATACATGGAAGTAGATTTCAAAGAAACAAATACATCTCCATTCATTACACTGAGTGATTCAAAGGAAGCTGCACATAAGTTCAGCAAGCATCATGCATAAAATGAAAAACAACAGCAACTCTGTATATAGCTTAGTAATATCTGTAATTTATATAACTAGCATGAATAAAAACAGATTTTGACTTCAAGTTGCATATGTGGACCTCTGTGGATTTTTTTCAAGGCACAACAAAAACACTCTTGCTGCCTTCTGGTTGACCTTAAACTGAGCTACAAACTGTAGCAATAACACATAATTCTAAAGCAGGAAACATGACCTCCCCTGACATCAACTATTGCATGCTTATTCACTCTAACTCCTTCTCACAATCTTAATACAAACAAAATGGGGGATACAATTTATTTTTGACCATCTAAAGTTCATGAGAAGTACTGTAAGAAAAGATCAGATGTGGCATGAGAAATAATCTCCTTTTTCCTTCTTCCCTGCTCTCTATGCAAGGCAACTCTTCGAGACTCTCAGGTATTAACTTCAGCCCAATGTAAGTGGTGTTTCTGAACAGCATCATGGATCAGGTTTTGGCATAACAGTTCCTGCTACTGCTTCAGGACAGATTTTCGCAGAGGGTAGGCTTAACATTTTGTTGAAAATATGTGCCTTGAGATTATTTCACTGCTTTAAAGGAACACTGGAATAATTATCTGTAGGATTAATATATACAGCACAAGCTTCCTTCCATTAAAAAAGTGAGAATTTTGTCCTTATGCCACGATGAGTAAGAACACAGATCTCCAGTGAAACGATGATGTGGAGGAAAAACACCCAATAAAGAGCACCCAGACACTACCAGAGAAAAATACAAAACATCTGCTTTTAAGTACTTCTGCTAACTGTGCTTGAGCTTCTGCTGTGTTATGCAAAAGCAAAATTAAAAAAAAATAAAAAGTGGTTGTTTTGTGCTTTGCCTTAGTGCATCACTGTAACAACCCTAATTAAAAAAACCCATAAAAACTATCCGTTTCCTCCTTCCACAGCTTTTATTCATGGTCATGTTTATAGATCTACTACTCCCTAGTATTTCATGCCACGAAGCTTACCAGACTATACTATTTCCTATTTTCCCATTTACTATTTGTTCCTTTGATGGAGTAANCGCTGGTTTCGCTTTCGCCTTCGTGCGCAGCAGCCTTTCCCAGAAGTCACGTGACGCGCCCGCTGCCCGGGAACGCCCCCGGGCCGCCCCTGCGCGTGCGCACTCGGACGCGCACCTCCCCGAGGAAAGCCGGCACCGCGGTCTCGCCGAGCAGGACCGAGGTGAGGGCGGCGGCACCGGGGGGCCGGGGTTGGCACGGCGGGGGACTGCCCGCGCCCCGGGGGCTGGCGGNACATTTTGTTGAAAATATGTGCCTTGAGATTATTTCACTGCTTTAAAGGAACACTGGAATAATTATCTGTAGGATTAATATATACAGCACAAGCTTCCTTCCATTAAAAAAGTGAGAATTTTGTCCTTATGCCACGATGAGTAAGAACACAGATCTCCAGTGAAACGATGATGTGGAGGAAAAACACCCAATAAAGAGCACCCAGACACTACCAGAGAAAAATACAAAACATCTGCTTTTAAGTACTTCTGCTAACTGTGCTTGAGCTTCTGCTGTGTTATGCAAAAGCAAAATTAAAAAAAAATAAAAAGTGGTTGTTTTGTGCTTTGCCTTAGTGCATCACTGTAACAACCCTAATTAAAAAAACCCATAAAAACTATCCGTTTCCTCCTTCCACAGCTTTTATTCATGGTCATGTTTATAGATCTACTACTCCCTAGTATTTCATGCCACGAAGCTTACCAGACTATACTATTTCCTATTTTCCCATTTACTATTTGTTCCTTTGATGGAGTAACACCTGCCTCCTTCCTCTGAGGAGGGAGGGCGCACAGATACCCTGAAGACCCGCAGCAAAGCCTGGACTTAAATATCCAGCTCTTTGTCGGCTTCAAACACCAGACAAAACCCAAAATCGCTGCTGGACCAAGAGACAGCGACAGTGTCCCTGCGAGCAAGGCTTACAAGACATGGAATGGGAACGGAGGGAAGGGAGACAAGGCCCAGCCGCCCGCGATTTAGTCAGGAGCCGCAGCTATCGCACCGCCCCCCCGCCTCTCTCCCCNGGGCTGGCGGGGTGCATACCCGGTGTAACTAAAGCTGTCACTCCCTTAGACTGCCCCTGCCCGCGGGACACTCGCCGAGTTTTGCGTTTCGGTGTCTTTGCACCTGGGGAAAGAGGAGGTGTCTCCTAGCGGGCTTCATTGCTGGCAGGGACACCCCTCCTCCTCTGTCGCCTGTTGCTCCCAAGTCCAGCTCCTGGATCGTTCTCCGCAGCTCACGCTTTCCAGACCTGCGCTGCCCGGGATTCCTCAAAGCGGACCCCTGTCCCCCGCAGTGACGCTGATCCCGCTGCTCCCGTGCCTGCAGCATCGCTGGGCAGCCTCTGCTGAACAGGTGCGGTGCTCCCAGTCGCGGGTGAGCCGGCCGGGAGCTGGGGGAAGCGCGGGCATGGAACCGGGCGGGCGCAGGGACGGCTGCCAGCGCCCTTCGCTCCCGAGCCCCGCCGTCTAGATCGGCCGAGATCCCCCGGGAATGGCAGGAGAGGAGGTAGAGAAGGGCCAGGAAGGGATGCATCGGGTGGCCAGCAGGTCCAGAGGGGTGATCAGCCACCTCTGATCAGCCCTGATGTGGCACATCTGGAGTGCTGTGTCTAGTTCGGGGCTCCTCGGTACAAAAAACACGAGGAGTTACTGGAGAGGGTCCCACAGAAACCACAGAGATGATGAGGGATCTGGAGCACTGTCTTACAAGGCAAGACTGCAGGAGTTGGGCCTGTTTAGTCCAGAGAAGAAGGGACTGAGAGGGGATCTCACTGTTATATAAAAGTACCTCAAAGGCGGGTGCCAAGAGGATGGTGCCAACAGGATGGTGCCAGACTTTTCAGTGCTGCCCAGCGACAGGATGAGGCGCAGTGACCACAAACTAAAATACAAGTTCCACATCAATGTGAAGAAGAACTTCTTTACATTGAGGGTGGCAGAGCATTGTAACAGGCTGTCCACGGGAGTTGTGGAGTCTACCTCTTTGGGATTGCTACAGCACACTCAAATGCTGTGTTAGCTGTAATCTGAAAAGCACACACACATCAGAAGCCTCAAAGCCCTCTCTTTAAACATAACAGTTTTAACTCCTTTGCTTCTCACACCTAGTGCACGCCACTTTGCAGCTGAGGGCACTGGCATATAAAAACTAAAGGATTTGGTAGTAAGGGGCATAGAAGGTAGTCCTTCACCCTGATGCTCCTCTGTTCTTCTGGATGGGTCAGCCATTAAGAAACGATGTGAGTGGATTTGCATCTCACCACCTGTATTCTCAGCCTGGCGGTTCCTTGGACATATCTTTACATGTCATTTCCACTACAAGCTGGTAACCTGCAGCTTAGAAGGCTAAGTGTGCTGCTTCTAGAGACCATGCATCAGAGCTAAAGCTACTCTCATAAAAATGTTAGGACTGAGAGCAGCCACTCTTTATAGTCTTAGTTCATTTAAATGCCTTGTATCTGCTGCACAGGTTACTTGAATTTAGCCAAAAATACGATTACGAGAACTAAAACACATAGTAAAAACATCTTTCCAGTACTTTTCCAGTTGAATTGACTTGAGATGTAGTCCATTTCCAGAGCAAGCCAGTGTGGACACAAATATTAATGAAAATGAGCACTTAGAGGGGTCTCTAATTTTTCACTCACACTTATGGTGATGGGGAATACATCTGCACGTTCAGGATCTCAATTATGCAGAGTACAGGTATCAAACACACATCCTCATATCTCTGCTAAGCAAGAGAGCAGTAACACTAGCAGTACCCTATATGTCAAGAAAATGGGTTCAGAGGAAAAGAAGAAAAAGCACCACATAGCCACTCACTTCCCCTCTTCCGTACATGGTGGGATGGGGAAAGAATCAGAAGGGTAAAACTGAGCAACATTATGGGCTGAGATAAAGACAGTTGAACTGGTAAAGCAAAAGCCATGTACACAAGCAAAGGAAAAGGCAGGTGTTCAGCCATCCTAGGAAAGCCAGGCTCCATCACACCTAACAGGGGCTTGGGGAGACAAATACCATCATGCAACATGTTCCCCTTTCCTCCTTCTCCTTTCCCCCAGTTCTGTGAGCTTGATGCCACACGGTCTGGAATGTCCCTTTGGTCAGCTGCCCAGCTGTGTCCCCTCCCAGCTCCTTGTGCACCCCCTGCCTCCTCACTGCTGGGCTGGGGTGAGGAGCAGAAAGGGCCTTGATGCTGTGCAAGCCCTGCTCAGCTGCAGCAAAAACATCCCTGTATTGCCAACGCTGTTTCCTGCACAAATCCAAAACAGTCCCATGCTAGCTACCATGAACAAAATAAAGTTTATGCCAGCCAAAATCAGCACATCACCCAATTTTGTCAATGTTCATGGAAACTTTAAATTAGTTATTTTTCACCAGTTCAGTCCAAATACTACTTAAACATTTACACAGACCTTTTTTTTCACCCCTTCCTCAGAATGTCTCAGTGGTATCAGCTACAGCAACTTGATTCCAAGTTTTTGGAGCAAGTTCACCAGCTATATGATGACAGCTTTCCTATGGAGATCAGGCAGTACCTGGCACAGTGGCTGGAAAACCAGGATTGGTAAGCCCAGAAATTAATTAGGCTTTGGGATTGTGTGAGAAGTGGTGCCTTCAGACGTACAGCTACAGGCAGCAGCAGAATGCTGGGGAAGCAAACCGCTAGGTGATCCTTTGCTGATGGGATGCTTCAGTAGCTGTGTGGGTGCTCCAGCCTGTGTTCCTGCCCCTCTTCAAGGTTTTCTAGAGGAGCCTGATACCTGGAATAAGTGTCCGTGCTCAGTGGTCTAGGAAGAAAAGTGGTCTAGGAAAAAAGTGGCTGTTTTAAACCAGTTAGACTCTGAACTTCTGCCAGACTTTCTGTGCAGTGTCTTCTCTCTGAGGAATGCATATGCACCAGGGTCACTTTTAGGTTCCTGATGTGCATGGAATGAGTCAATGAATTCAAACAAAATGTGGCAAAAATAATGGAGAAACAACATTTCTCTATCAAGGAAAGTCAAAGTTAAGAGAATGAAACCGGCTTACATTTGAAGGTAATTCTCAGTGCTTGCATATTCTACAACTGAAGTTGGGGATTAAAAATCAAATATAGCTGTGTGTATTTCTTGGCTCTTGTATTGGAAGTGCATTTAACCCAAGAATGCTTTAAATTATTCTAGGGAACATGCGGCCAACAATGTATCATTTGCTACACTGTTATTCCATGACCTGCTGTCACAGCTTGATGATCAATTTAGTAGATTCTTGATAGAAAACAACTTTTTGCTGCAGCACAACATAAGGAAAAGCAAACGTAATCTTCAGGTACGCCTGGGTTGTGTATCGGTACATTTGCTTGATTTGCTTCAGTGCAATTGGATGCCTCTAAGCAGCTACCCTGCTGTAAGGGATTTTCACAGAGGACGTATGAGAACCCTGATTTAAAAGCCAGAATTGAAGTGTTGCTCCATTTTTGTTTTGATTGGCTGCAGTTAGAAAGTTACAGTTTAATTATCAGTACAGTCACAGTCTGAGAACTCTAGGAAATAGAAACTCACCCAGGATAATCCAGAGCAGAGCAGGGTAGTACTCAATCCACAACACATTTCAGCTTTGTGTGCAGCTAAAACAAGAAGGTTGGATTTGCATCCAGCCTGGACTGTGTATTAAACTAGCAGCCATACCAAGGTGTGGGAGTGTGGCTCTTGAGGGATGAGCTCTCTCTAGGACTGTAGGGTAGCGTCCCACATCTCCCAGTAATGTCTCTGACCCTTTCCTGTTGTTTTGTGCCAGTCCTGTCTCTTCGTATGCTAATGAACTACAGTGGAAACTTGCTCTTGGAGCTGGTTGTGACTGTCACACCCTGTAATCCTCGAGCAGGCTATGACCAGTGCTTTCCGTGAAGCTCACACACGGGTCATTCTTTAATTTTTTTGCCATTCTGAAAGTTACTGAAGGACAAGAAATTATGTATATGGACTTTAACAACAGACTGTGTCTCTAATACTAGGATAACTTCCAAGAAGACCCAGTACAAATGGCAATGATCATCCACAACTGTCTGAAAGAAGAGAGGAAAATATTGAACTATGCCCAGGCATCCACTGAGGTAACAGTCTTGAAATGTCTGCTGCAATTGTATCTTCCATTTCCTATTATTTGGGACAAGGGAAGTGTATGAAGACTGGCAGGGGAAACAGGCTGTCCTCTCTCTGCCCAATAAGAGGTTACTTAAAATAGAGAAGAGTGAGCACTGATATATACCAGCTGGAGAATGCCAATTTGTACCAGCTGGACAGCATGGCTTTTTTCTCCTGAATGAAGCATTTGGAGGATAAACTGCCAGGAAATACTTTTTATTCCCTGAGTGATGTAAAAGCTATGCTGGTTGTTTTAATGCTTCGGTAGTACAATGTAGCCTGATATGCTGATTGGATTTTATTTTAATAATTAGTGCTTAACTCATATTCAGCAAGATTTTAAGTTTGTTCTTCTGCATTTTACTCCCCAGTTTACTCTCTGTTAAGCAGCTGAGCATGCGTCTTTGGACTATCTCTGGAAAAATGATGCATCATGTTCCTTTTTAGTTGTCTCCAACTATTTTCTTTCTATTTTTGGTGGCATTTTGGGGTGGGTTTTTTTGTGAAGCCTTTTTCTTTTTTCTGAATTATACGTAAAGCCATATCTTCTCCTTAATCACCTGTTCTCCAGCTTCTCTTTTTTTTCCTCTTTGGAAGAACTATTCTGCAGTAAAAATCCCACCAGTTTGCATGCCAGGAAAGGCATGCAAAATGTATAGCTAGCTTAATGCACTTATGTAGAAATAAAGTGATGACTGACCAAGCATGTTAATTTTCAGCACTGAAATAACTCAGTTTTTTAGTAAGGCTTTGAATGTGCAGTGTGGGAAAAGCACTTGGGCATGGGCTTTCAACAAGGAGCCCTTTGCAACAGGGTCCAAAGCAGCTGCTCTAAGAGTGTGACCCCGACAGAGCCCCTGTAGCTGCAGCACAGCTGTTCAGTCCTGGCATAGGACATAAAGCACTTGCTGCTCCCTTTCCAGTATGCAAGAGATGTGGGTCATCCAAAACAGAAAAGGAATTACAGAATGGTTTGGACTGGGAGGGACTTTAGAGATCATCTACTTTCCCCTAGACTGGGTTGCTCAAAGCCCAATCCAGCTTGGCCATCACTTCCACCACTGACTTAAATCTGTGATGGGGGACCTGTGGCAGTTTACCAAAATAAATACTTTGTTTCTTTCAAATTCACCCAAATTTGAGTTTTTTATACAACAAAATTTTAGTATGATTCATCAGAACAAGCCATGCTTCCTCAGGTTGTTTGTCAACGAAATGCCACTAAATTACAATAATGAAAAAAGTTATGGGTCTCACTCTGTTTTGATTTATTCTTCTTCTTCCCTCAGATGGAAATAGGGAATGTACAGAACACTGCAACTGGGATACCAGGGAAACAGAAGGAGCTTGATGCCAAAGTTAGGGCTGTAAAAAGCAGTGTTACAGTAAGTAGAATATAATTCTCAGCAGTATTTGTTGAGTCACAGATGTTGAAAATTAGATTTGCTAAAATGACAAATGAAAGTAAGGTAGGGGTTTTCAAGTCTATAAACTAAGAATTGCCTGAACATAGGAAGTACCTTGTGCCTGAACTTTAGCAACAAAAGCATTTTACCCATCTGAAACACTAGCAACTGAGGAAAAAAAAACCCTCTTAAATCTTATCTAACCAGTTTGCTGCTTGCTAGAAGATGTACTTTTTTAGCATGTAGATATTTGTCTTAATAAATACAGTCACAACAGAAAGCTTTTCTCCAAATAGTACGTAAGAATTTGAAAGTTTTAAATACTATGTGCTGTTCCAAGTTTTTCCACTGTAGCCTAGGTTCTCCTAAACTCTGTGAACTTACGTGGCTTGACCACAAGAGCATTTCCATACTTTAACAGATTTCAGTTAGCTGAGAAGGAGGAACAGTGAATAGAAGGTGATGAAATTTAGGAATATTTCCTGTTTGGGAGGTCCAGGAAAAAGCATTGCTACAAAACTGGACTTCATGTCTGTCCGGGCTGATACCAAGCAGTTCCTAATCAGATGAAGTCTCAATCATTACTTGAAAATATTAAATAATTGTGACCATCCTCACTCATGCATTACAGGATGTGGAGCAGGACATCAAGACACTAGAGGATATGCAAGATGAATATGACTTCAAATGTAAAACCCTGCAGAACAGAGGTGAGTCATTTTTCAAGGACATCCCCTATTGTATATAGTTTGTCAAAGTAAACTGCTCTTTATGTCAGGGCACTGAGCCTAGTGATACACAGCCAAACTTATCGGTAACGTCCCTTGTTGATTAACTCCGCTTCACACTGAAACCTAAATTTCTGCATCTACTTTTTGTTCCAAGTAAGAGAGCCTTCTCCTTAGCACAGCATTCCTTTGCCCTTTACATCCCTTTGCCACTAGAAGTGACAAACCCTGTAGGCTCTGTGACCATTCACCCAATACACTTAATTAGTGATGTTTCACAAATGCCCAAACTAGCTTTAGGATTTGTAGGCTCTTGTGTACCAAGGGAAACCCACAGAGTCCACGCTGGTTTCATTATATGGCTGTCTCTGTTATCAAACTCTTTGTTCTGGAAAAATCTTTTCTTTCCAACATAACCTGGCAGAGCTGACTATCCCTCAGAACAGGGACATGTTCAGAAGGTACTAAGGGAAGCACTGAGCCACAATCTTGCTTTTTGTATTTGTCCCCTTCTCACCTCAGCATTTCCCCCACCCTCCTTTAGCACTCCTTCAGCCTCACATTCACAATCTGGACTTATTTTACAGAGCATGAGTCCAATAATATGTCTCAGGAGGAATACAAGAAAGAACAGCTGAATCTCCAGCATATGTTTTTATCACTGGACTGCAAGAGAAAGGTAGTGTTCAAGTTTTCTTTCAGAAGACAGCACCTCTTCATCTTAAGCACATATTCATTGTCATTGAATTGACATAAATTAGCAGTAGGGAGGTTTTTTTAATATGTCAGTGGAACTGAGGTCTTTGCAGAGTTTTGCAAAACAGAAGAGCACTAGCTACAGCAGTACTTAGCTCTCCTGTATAAAGTATTTCTAACAAACAGGGTAATCTCACATTCTCTGTAGGAGGTGGTGAATAAGATAGTGCAGCTGCTGCAGAACACAGAGCACACACAGGCTGCCCTTATTAATGATGAGCTGGTGGAGTGGAAGCACAGACAACAGACAGCATGCATTGGTGGGCCACCCAACGCCTGCCTTGACCAGCTGCAGAACTGGTAAGTCTTTTCTGAGACCGCATTTAAACCATGTAATGAAGGAGCACCACATCTAGTAAATACACTGATTATTTATATTATTCGTTTTCATTCTGTCTTAGCATAACATTGATTTTATCACCTCACCACATTTCCATTGAGCATAGATTGTATTCCAGGCACTGCCACATCCTCAGGGACAGTCACTTGGCTGGTGCCTCTGCATTAGTACAATATAAAAATGTGCTAAACGTAATAAGGTCGTGTCAATTGTAGGTTCACCATTGTTGCTGAAAGTCTACAGCAAGTTCGTCAGCAGCTCAAGAAGCTTGAGGAACTGGAACAGAAGTTTACCTATGACCCTGATCCCATCACAAAAAATAAACAATTTCTGCAGGACCTAACACACAAGCTTTTCCAACAACTCATCCAAAGGTAATAGACCATAAGGATCTTTTGGTGTTACCATGAATAAATAGATGAAGAGCACCTTTTGTACTGTTTCCTCAGTATTTTCTTCATACTATCTTTTCATTTTCCAAGGTTTTCTAAAGTTTATCAAACATAAAGCTGAATTACTGTTTTTTGATATTTACCCCATCTAGCATTTCCACAGGTTCAGACCTATGGAAAGGGTTTGTGCTCAGTCATTATTGAAGTTAGCAGGAGCTTTGCTGCAGTACCCATTGATTACAGAGTCAAACTCCCAGTCTAGTAGTCCACGTCTCGCTTTAAGCTTCAACCCTGCAAAGTTCAAGTGAAGAGAGGCAAGAAACAATCTGCATCAAGCTGTGCCAAAGATAGGTATACACTAGTTCTCCAATCCTTTGTCACTGGATACATCATCTTTGCCTCCAGCACAGGGAGGCCAGCCCTGCCTCTGTACCACTTTTATGATGCAAGTTACTCACAAAAGATGAGAGTCCTGTTCTGTAAACACACAGTAGACAAAAATTTGGAGTGTATCAAAATCCAGGAGTTTGTTTTTTTGGGTTAGCTGGCCCTCATCAAATTCCCCTGCTAGTGTATCCATCCCTTGGGCATGGGTTGTTACACAGTACTGTCACAGTAAGAATTCAGGAATGGCAAAGCAACACTCCTCACTTGCACCATGCTAGTTACAGCACAGTGTTTCCTTGGTGCTCGATTTCAGGGAAGTGTGATGTAGCAATCTCCCTCCTCCAGTCATCAATATATTGCAGAAAAATCATCACTTATGAAATCACTATTTCTAGCCCCATTGAAACAGTTGAAAGGCGTGATTCACACGCCTCTATGCAGATTGAAATTGAGTGAATTAAGGGTATAGTATTACCAGTAAATTGACATGCTTTTAAAATTCACTTTTATGTGCTATCTTGTTTAATAACAGCACAGATGAATCATAGTGCTTTTAATCTGTTCTTCCCATAGCTCCTTTGTGGTAGAGAGGCAGCCTTGCATGCCAACACATCCTCAGAGGCCACTAGTCCTGAAGACAGGAGTGCAGTTTACTGTGAAGCTGAGGTATGTTTTCCCCTTTGCCTGTTCCTGTTTTGTGGTAAGGTTTTCCTGTCACTGGCTTCCTGCAGCCAGGAGGATTGCACAGTCTGCCCTGCAGCCCAGGGGCTGAGGCCAAGAGGAGGGAAGTGCCAGGGGCAGGGGCTTTCTTTTGGCAGAGCTTAACTGACATTCAGCTTTCACCCTTTCCCAGAAGTGGGGTGTACTGAGTGTGTAAGAAACACAATCAAACAGCAAGAAGACGCATGCAGGGCACTTGTCATGCCAAAGAGTAACTCATTTGCCCATTTAGTTTTACCTCTGAATGCTGTATGAGCAAGCTTGGAGCCTGCATGTGGCCCCAAGTGTGCTTAAATGCCCGTGGTAAGCCACACAGCAGAAGAGAACCTATATTTTTCAATTGCCAACATAAAAAATAAATACTTCTCTTTCCAGATTGCTGGTGAAACTGCAGGAGCTGAACTACAACTTGAAAGTGAAAGTTTTATTTGATAAGTATGTTGCATTTATTTCATCCTTCTTAGGTAATGGTAAACAGTCCCCACACTCAGAGACCCAAGAGGAGTCAATTATAAAACCGTTGAGTAGGCCAGCAACTAGTTGGTTCTCTGCAGTAGCAAGTACATCCTTCCCTTTCCTTACCCATTCCCTTGCTCTAAATCTTTCTCTGCCACCAGAGACATGTCACAAAGTGCAGATGGCCTCAGCTCCACAGAGGAGAGCCCACTACTGCTAAGTCAGATACAGGGCAGCACCTGGAAAACAGCCACTCTGCTGGGGTGCTTCACCTGGATTAGCATGAGGTTACAGTGTAGAATTGGACTTCACCATTTCTAGTCACATAATTCAGTCACATCCCTAGAATCCCTTACTTTTTGGGTAGTGTCTAGTAAGGAATATAGTTATCCCTCAAACTGCCTTAGAATTAGAGGTATAATCTGCCTGTCTGTAACACAGGACATGCTCTCAATCAGAGAAAAAAAATACAGCAGTTGAAACAGAATAATACCAATCTTTTCTATTTTTAAACAGTTCAGGTGAGTTTTGCATTTACTTCAAGGGCAGGAAAAGAAATGTCCAAAATAATGACAGGTTCTATGCTTTCAAGAAAGCAAGTGGGTTTTTGTCTTCCCAGCCAAATAGTTTTGTTCACTTGAAATGGCTCTAGGGTCCAGAAACTTGCATAGATTAGTAAAAAGGAATTCTTATGTGGTTGTGGGAGGCGAGTATTTGAGAAAGGCACTCAATAGAATGCAACTCAGTGAAATCCCAAGTGCTGGGAAAACCAATTCAAGTGATGCAACAATTTATTCAACAAATTTAAAAGTAGATTTAGAGTGGCAGAACTATATTTTTTTCCTCAGAGCAAGAGTTAAAATCTATATAGTAAAAGAAAGTACTTCTTTTGATTATAAAGCTCCCATAGCAATACCAAACCTCAGTAAAACACAGGCTGTGTAGCACAATGTTTATTTTGACTGCTTGAACCAGTTGCCTTATTTTTGCACAAGAATTTCACAAAAGTATTTTACCAGTTCTCAATCAGCTCTGTCAGCTACTAAAACATGCACATTTTCTTTCTGTCGCAGAATCTTTAAAAGATTATTTTGTCTCTTTTTTTTCTTGACAGAGATGTAGCTGAGAAGAACTCAGTCAAAGGGTATGTGGCATCAGAGTTTGACATATTAATGTTGGGTTCTTTCAATGAATGGGAGATTTAATTACATTTTCTCTTTCTGTGTAGGTTCAGGAAATTTAATATTTTGGGAACAAACACAAAAGTAATGAACATGGAAGAATCTACTAATGGAAGTCTAGCAGCAGAATTCAGACACTTGGTAGAGGCTTGTTTTTTTCTAATTCTGACACAATCACTTAATTTTGTAGTAGAGCGTGGTAGGAAGGAAACAAATAACAATTGCTTTTGTTATTGAAGTCATTATTCATTTTTGTGTAAATAGGAAGTGTGATTATACCTCTTTTTTCTTTGTTCTGTCCTTTTAAAAACATTTTGCCTGTTTCAATCAAAATGTGATTGCTTGTCACTGAAAAAGGGACAGGAATACAAAGAAGACTATTTGCTGCCATACAGCTTATGCTACAATGGGTGCTTCAGAGAAGGAAGGTAAAAAAGCCAAAAAAGCTGGTTTGGACACTAGAGCAGCAAGTTTTCATGCATTTGAGCAAGAGGAGCATGCAAATCTCCTCTACCACTTCCATTTGTGGCCGCCATAAATGAGTGACAGTTTTTGTTTGTTTGCAGCAACTGAAAGAACAGAAAAACACGGGGAGCAGAACAAATGAGGTAAGCAGCACTAGCCTTTCCTTTGTAAAGTTTCAGCATTAGATACTAAAAAGGCATTCATTTAAAACCATGCTCTCTGCTCAGACCCGTGAGGACACATGTGGGATGAGTGATCATAGGAGAGGAGTTCAGTGTTTCTACTAAGTGATCCATGTAGGAAGAGCCTGCAGGGAGAACTACTGCCAGAATGGCAGTGAGGGACTCTCCCACACTGGCATCTGCCTTTACCAGGGCTTCCTGGCAAGTACAGATTTTCCTATGGCTTATACGTTGTAGCCACAAAAAAACCCAAAAAACCTGCTTGGAGAGGCAATTTTAGGAAATGAGCTCTGTCACTTGACTTTGACCTGAAAGCTCTTACTGAGGTCTAGAGCACGTGACCATGAGCAAAAAAGGGTTTTCCCCATGATAAAGCCTCATTACTCCACCCTAGAAATTTTCAGTCCCTGGAAAGTTGTTTTTTTTTTTTTTTTTTTTTGAAGGGTCCTCTCATTGTAACAGAAGAGCTTCACTCACTGAGTTTTGAGACACAGCTGTGCCAGCCTGGTTTGGTAATAGACCTAGAGGTAAGTCTTAGATCAAACAGGTAAACATCAGTTCCTCTGTGTCACTCATGCTGACAATCTTAACTTTCTCCTCTCTCTCTCTTTTTTTTTTTTATTTTTTTTTTAAGTACTGGGATATCAAGTACTTTCAGTTATTTCAAATTATGGGAGTGACACTTCATGACAACCCTGTATAGACACACAGAGAATTCTGTCAGATGCCTAGGTAAATAAGAATAGATGTGCTTTGTAAAGTGCCTGATACTTAGAGGGCTTAAGCCACAGGCTTGGTTATCAGTTTACACTTATTTCAGAAGCAGTCTGCTGTGAACTCTGTTGTCACTATCAGTTCTGTCATAACTGACACTAAATGAAAGTCTGTATTAGACAAAAATCACCCAAGTCTTTCCAGTATTTCATCATACATTCTCCCCTACATACAAACTTCTATTTTTTCAATACAATTCGTATTTTTCAAACTTTCTTGAAAAAGATTATGCAAGCAGGGAATTAAAACAGAAATGGGTTTGTGGATAATCTCAAGGAGGATTGTGGCAACAGTGCAGGATAACTTGACATGTTTCCTTTTGTGCCCCTTTCAGACCACATCCCTTCCCATTGTTGTGATCTCAAACGTGAGCCAGCTTCCCAGTGGATGGGCTTCTATTCTGTGGTTCAACATGCTATCTACTGATCCCAAGGTATTTGCAAGAAAAAAACATGTTTTACCAGGTACTATGTCTAATTTTCAAGCATTGTTTGCAAATGGCTGTTGCATTTTAGCTCTGCAGATTACTCTTAATGTGTTTCAGGTGTAGAGAGGGGCAGTGACTTTCCTGACCTAAACAGAGCAATGTTTGAAACTCACATAAGGGTAGTATACATGTATTCAGGATATACAGCACATAGTGAGAAGCCAAATGAACACTCAAGAACTCAATTATGGTACACCTGAATAATTCAGCAATTCTGCCCACTGGGAGAAGATGTATCCAGAGCCCCAGAGATTGCCTTTCCTGGTAAAGAGTGCCTGGAAGAACAGCTGCTTGCTTCTGCAGAGTTGTCTCAAGCTGACATACCTTCTTAAAACTGGAGTTTGTTTTGGCAATACAAAAATTCAAGTGGCATTCCAAAATTAATGTTTGTTAACTACAGCTTGTATTTTTCTCTTCCGTTCTAGAACCTGTCCTTCTTTCTGAATCCACCTTGTGCAAAGTGGTCTAAGCTTTCTGATGTTCTGAGTTGGCAGTTTTCTTCTGTAACAAAGAGAGGACTCAATGCAGATCAGCTGAGCATGCTGGGAGAGAAGCTTCTTGGTAAGTTCTGCTTTCATCACAGATGGCCTGTTTGAATTGAACCTAGTTCTGCATGTTTTCCTGCAGCCCATGTAAAGTTTTCCTTTCCTGTCACAGCTTTCCCCCTTCTGGAATATAACTTTGTAGCAATGAAACATTTTCCACTTTTCAGTATGGCAGAGTTTGTAAATGAGATCATGTAAAGAAAAAAATCTGCAGTTCTAACTTGGGAGTTTTATGCACTAGAGCATCACAGACTGGGCCTGATTCTGCCTTTTGAAGTAACACGTTTAGTTAGTCTTTGAAGTGGATGTTTCTTGGCATCTCTTGGGTTTTGTTTATAAATCCACCTCCATTCATTTTAACTTTGTGCATGCCCCCAGCTACAGTGGGGATTCACTCTGCATAAACACAGTTGCAGTATCAGCATACAAACACTATGATAACTGCTACAGGATATCAAACTGAATTATCTCCCACATGAGTGTCCTTAGTAAAAGCCTCATGAGCCATGGGTTTTGTTTCCAAGCTCCTTGCAGTTTGCCTGAATAGGCAGGGCACATGACAGTGATGCTGATTTTACACAGTAGACTCTAGACAAAAAACACTGTTGATTCAGTATATTTCACCAGCCTTAAGTTTCAAGAAAAAAATTATATTTAAAGGTATTTGAGATTAGTGTGTCTAGGTTGCAAGTAAAGCATTCTACACTCTAATTCCCCCAAGATAAGATCTGCCAAAAAGCTGTTAATTTATTAGATTACTTTTCAAATTTCTACAAGAAATAATTTTTTTGTTTAATTAACCAACATGAAGAGACCAGTGATATATTTCTATGGCAAATTTGCATTTCAGAACTACAGGGATTTTGCTGAGCTCTGGTAAGGTTACTACTTAACTATAGAGATAAGATTTAAAAATATCACCCAGCTGAAAAAAATTCTGGTTGTTGAACAGTGTATACTCAGGATTCCACAGAGCAAGGAGACAGAACCAGCAAGGTGCCAGGGTATAACTTGGCTGCTGTTTTTTGTAATGTGAAAGTTGAAAAGAATCTTGATCTCAATCCCCAGCAGTAAAAAGCTCCCTAACCCAGTTTATTTTTAGAGAAATGACAGAGAAAAGCCTAATTTAATGGAAGCCATAGCATGATCTTTAATGGGGAGAATTTGGCTCTGACTACAATCAGGGTCTGCAAAGCTCCAGCTACTGTAGGCCGAGCACAGGACTTGACTTTGTGATTTGGATATGGTTATGAAACACCATGGACATAAAAACAAGGCTGAGGGAAACAATTGCAACAGGAATAAGGTGAGTCTGTAGTTGGGGTAGACCTAGGAGTCAAGAATTTCTGGGACAAAAGCCTGCAAAAATCACCAGAATCAAGTTAGGAAAGTGCTTAAATCTCAGAGATGCTGCAGGGTCTGCTGAGCCTGCAGAGGAGCGTGTGGGCTACACCCTTCTTGTTGTGCTGGCAAGAACTGTGCAAGGATTCATTTTCCTTCCTGGGAGCATTTTGCAGCTGGCAAGTGCAGCACAGCACAGAAGTGTCAGGATGGGTTGGTTTCCATTACACAAGGGCTGCTCACACAGGTCTGGTTATCCTAAAACCTCCCAGAGGGGAACTTGGCAACCTCCCCTGAAGTAGCTGTGAAAGCAGCCTGTCCTTCCTTTTCTATCTTAGTCCAACAGCTGACTTCCAAATAAACACTCAGAACTCTGTTTTCTAAGTACTCTTAGCCTTACTAAGTAACTTATAGGACATGACTGAAGGCAAATTTATTGTGTTCAGGGCCAACAAATGGAGGATCTCAGGATGGCCTTATTCCTTGGACAAGATTCTGCAAGGTATGCACAGAGTTTTAAAAACTGAGCTGGAAGAGAGATCTCATCTTACTTTATTGTGGGTTTTGTTTGGGCTTTTTTTGCTTGTTCCTCCCCCCCCCAAGGTGCCTACTTTTCTAGTAGCATCCCCTAATTATTCTAGACATTACATGGTCATGGAAGGCTTTGGTGGTGAGGTTAAAATAGCAACAAGAGGAAAAAGAGCTTGCAGTGGCAAGGGGTAGAGGATTTTGAGACTGTTTGACCCATGTAAACTTCACAGGGGAAAAAAATCTTTCAAACACAGCATCTCCATTAGTGCGGCTGTTATCAATAGAATAGTTCTCTATTTTGACTATTACAGAAAAATGTAAACAAAACAACCAG
Source organism: Bombycilla garrulus (assembly GCA_013400315.1). Classification (NCBI taxonomy): domain Eukaryota; kingdom Metazoa; phylum Chordata; class Aves; order Passeriformes; family Bombycillidae; genus Bombycilla; species Bombycilla garrulus. Next base: position 269,632 of record VXBU01001522.1, read on the forward strand.
CAACAGGAACAATTCTTGTGTATCTTAGTGAAGGACATTTCCCAGACCAAGGGAAACTGTATCAGGATGAGGATTTACACAGGGTGGCCATGAGGGTCAGTAAGATGACAGAAAGCCACATCATGGAATTTCACAACCCTGGCTGAAGCAAGACAGCAGGAGTCTTCACATTTTTTTCAGCTTTAGACCCTAAGCTGGTATACTAAGTAGGATATCACAGCAGCCAGGAGCAGGCTCCAGGGGAAGAGCAAGGCTCTGGTGACCTACAAGCACTCCAATTCATTGATAGGGATGCCTCATGAGACACTGAGATCCAGGTCTCAACAGAAAGCGTCTCTAAGGTCTTCTGCTAGCCAGCCCAGTCAGAAACCGCCGTGGCATGGGTTTGCATGTCCAACACCTCCAGCAGGGATAGCACCTCACATATTTGTGGGTACTGGAGGCTCAGACAGGCATTTTTCTCATACTGCCTCTTGCCTTAAGATTCAGTACATGCTTCATTACCAATAGTTCCTGTCCTTCTGGAATGGAGAGACACACAGAATCACAATATGGGGAGGATGGGAAAAAATAAAAAGGGAGAAGAACACAAGAACAAGTAGACAGTGTTGGGACTGAAACCTCACTTTCCTCTCTGCTTAACAAAACTCATGTCTCATTATCCCTGTTCTCCTCCTACCTTTCCATATTCTGAATTTCAGGAAAATATAAATGATAAAAATTTCCCCTTTTGGCTGTGGATTGAAGGAATCCTGGAGCTTATTAAGAAACATCTTCTGTGTCTCTGGAATGATGGGTAAGATCTGAGTGAATTTAAAGATGTGGTCATTGCCTCAGACCTCACTTTTAGGCTAGCAGTTGTACCATCAGTTTGGGAGGTTTTGCAGGGGGGGGGATCTTGAAACCGGAAAAATCTGCAGCAAATGAATTCCAGTAGTGAGAAATCCTCTGATGAGACAGAAGATTCTTGCTAAAAGCAAGAACATCAGATGACCAAGTTATCCCATTTCAGTCACAGAGCAGGGCTTTGAATGTTAGATTAGATTTTGTTTTGCCTCTGCTCCCACTATAAGTCGGTTCTTTCCACATTCTAGAGCACAACCAAGAAAAACTGAAGCACAAGAAAGTAGAAGTCATAGGGATATTGATTTTAGAAACCTCAAACCCAAAATCCCTGTCCGAGAAGAGTTTACTGTGAGCTGCCTGGAGGTGGCAGCAGCCAGACTCAGAATGCCTGTGCCTGCACCGGCAGTCTTACAGTGATTTTAAGGGTATTACCAAGTAAAAGGACTCTGCCAGACGGCAACACAGTTCCATTTGCCCTTTAATACTGGTTTAGTAAACTTTTCAGTCTGGAATTTCCAATTTCGGAAGTAATTTTGCCCAAAGTAGGCTTATCCAAAATCACAATCCTGCATTTTAGCTTTAGCCACATTATGAAATCGCATCAAACAGCACACTCACAGTGAAGCATCCAAGTATCCCACAGTTCTGCAGGATCTGTAGCAGCAGGCTTCACATTTTGACCTCCCAGCTCCAGAAGAGTCCTGTCAAAGCCCTGTGCAGTACAAGCCTCGTTTCCCTGCCCCAAACCTCCCCCTTTCTTTGCTGAGGGGGCTGCAGTGCAGTGGGAATATTTGTTACCATTACTGAAACAGAGTGGCAGTTCTGGGATTGGAGTTATGTGTGGGTTTGGTACAGGCTTGAAGAGCAGAGACTCCCCTTGTATAGACGAGAGTAATACAACCTCAGGAACACGTGCCTTTCTTCAAACTTGAGAGAAAGCAAAAAACTTCGCTTATGCACAGGATATTGACTACTGAACACATTTGTTGCCTAAAGCATGGCATTTAAACCAAACAAAACACAAAACTCACCAATCAAACCCCTAAGCCCCATAAAGCAGGGCAACTTACAGCATCTGAAATTCTAAGCAAAGTTATGGTTGTTTAGGGTTTTTTGTGCAAAATCCACTTTCCCTAACTTAATACACACAGTCATAGTACTCAAAAGACCATTACTGATGGAGTATTTTGATGAATAATAAGCAGAAAAAACCTTTGGGAAAAAAAAAAAAAAGCAAAACAACAATAACAAACTAACAAAAGCAAAATACCAACCAACAAATCAACCAAAACCAGACAGGTGGGACTTGCCCAGTGCTATACCCTGCTACTGACTTGAACAACTCCCTCTGCAGTACCTGTCCAGATCAATCAATCTCTCACAATTACCACACCAGCCTCCTTGTCCATGCAATAACATATGCTGAGCACAGTTAAGTCACAAAAGTTTAACAGTTCCTGTAGAAGATATGCTCAAGGCCCAAAGCAAACCCCACACCCGTAAGAGTAATCTGGCAGCTAGCAAAGTTTGTTTCATCAGCCAAAAACGAAACAACTGTTCCTTAGCATACTTAAGAAGTTAAAACTAACTGCTGAGCTGGGCTCTGACCCTGTTATACACATGTAACTTCAGTTCTCCTCCCACAGCCCAGCTTTGACACCAAAATGGACAATCTCTTTTATTTCAAGTTCAGAAAGATGTTTGTATGAGCCCCCAGGCTGAAGTGAAAGTGCTGAGGGAAGCTGTGGTGATTCACAGCTGCCAGGAGGCTTGAATCACCACCTGCCTGCAGCCAGCTGTTCTCAGCACAAAGCTTTCTGTGAGGCTTTCACCAGTACTGCAGCTCTTTTAAGTGAGGAAAGCTGTTCAGTTTTCTTAGCTAGCCCAGCACAGCTTAGGTTTTATGTTGGGGAGTAACACAGCTCTTTCTTTTCAACATCACAGCTGCATTGTGGGCTTTATCAGCAAAGAGAGAGAACGTGCTTTGCTGAAGGACCAGAGCCCAGGAACATTTTTATTGAGATTCAGTGAGAGCACGAAGGAGGGAGCAATCACCTTTACCTGGGTAGAAGAATCTCAGAATGGTAAGTCAGCAACAGAGAACCTTTTTTGAGCTGCTTGCATCAGAACAAGAGTCTTGATGCCCTTCTCCTCCACCCTGATGACCAGCACAACACCCCTGGCAGCAGCAGGGATACACCATACTTGGGGCAACTCAAACCACACAATGAATTAATTGATCAAGGTTGCAGCTAGGATAAGTAGCACTTCCCAGGTCCTGCTTCTGACCTGGAAGTTGGGTAGGAAAAACTACCTGGATTATCTTCCCTGCCTCTAGACTCTCTCCCAGCCTTTAGTACAAACACACTTGCATCTCCTTCCAAGCCGAAATGCAGCTTTTGTTCCTTCCTGCCCACGCTCAGGCTAGGTAAATTACATACTCATTGTCTTACATACTCACTCATTTTCCAAGGAGTTATCCTTCCTCCCCTTGTCCAAAAGGATCGATGAAGAGCTTGCTTCTTTAGTGAGCTAGACTAGTTTCTCATCCTCTCTTAAGGAAGTCTGCATCATAGGTGCAAAAAGTTAAAACCTCCCTTTTACTCTTTCAGGGCTCTCCCCTTACCACACTCATTACACAGCCCCACCTGCCAGCATGGGGCAGCTGTTGACACTTCACTTTGATGAGCCCAAATCAGCAACAGGTGGAAGAGAAACTGCTGGATGTACTTGGGTGACTTCTTTCCCTTTGCTGTCTTCATACCTGAGACATCCAAAAGTTAAGCAAAAGAAGGTTGATAGTATTTGGAGCATTCAGGAAGCCTTATGTCTCTCTTGATGATTCATAGAAGCCTTAGGTGGTGTATTTGGATCCAACCTCCTATTAGGCAGTAGAGTTTGAATTACATCATTTGGAAGAAGGTTAAAAAGGCAGCACAACCTAAATTACTTAATGAAATATTGCAGTTAATTTCCATGGACAAGTCCCACCAGTCACTCTGAACACAAAACACACCAAGAGCCATCACTCTGTGCTATCCCCCTCCCCCCTGTGCCTTCCTACCCCACAGAACAATTATGCTCCCTTTGACAGGCACTAAATACTACCTGCAGCACTGTAGGTGTCATCCAGGCAAGGACAACTTTTGTTCATGTGAACTCTGAATTTGTGGAAGTGGCTGCAGCTTTTCTGGACACTTCCAGGAAAAAAAACAAACCAACCTTTGAAACCAGCTTTAAGAAGTGCTGCTTATCTCCTCTGCAGAGCTGCAGTTCCACTCAGTAGAACCCTACACCAAAAAGGAGCTCTCTGCCGTGACTTTCCCCGACATCATCCGCAACTACAAAGTGATGGCAGCCGAAAACATTCCTGAGAACCCACTGCGATTCCTGTACCCCAACATACCCAAAGATAATGCCTTTGGCAAATACTACTCCAGGCCCAAGGAGGGTGAGTGCTGTGTGGGGCTCATGCCTTTTAGCTTGTCTGGTTGTTCCTGAGCTGCTGGGGCACTGCACAATTTCTGTAGCATGGAAACAAAGGGAGCAGTTGGCTTGAATGCCTTGGGAATGTGTCCCATGTTTATAGGTTAAAAAAAGGTCTGTTTCTAAACAGGCACAACAGGACACCTAATCTGACCAAAAGCTGAAACCCCTAATTGATGCTGACCCTGCATCTCAGCTGTTATGTGAGCCTGTGAGCTGTTCCTAAAATGTAGGTTCTCACCAAGAGCCCCAACCATGACTGGTTATGGGAGGGGTTTCTTTGCCACTTTCTATAGGAGAACAGGAAAAACTGACTAAAAATTAAATAAATTAACCATAGTGCTGTAAAATGCATTACAGAGAGACTTGCACGTTATCTGGGTCATAGGCAGTATTTTTGGTACAGTGAAGATGGAAATGTGAGGTGAACTTGCTGAAAAAAAAAACAAACAAGCTTTTTTTCTCTCCTTGAAGCACCAGAACCAATGGATTTAGATGGTCCCAAGGGAAATGGCTACATCAAGACTGAGTTAATCTCTGTATCTGAAGTGTAAGTTCTCACAAAAATGCTGAATTTTTAAGAACTCATCATAGGATTTTAGCTGTAGTTCATGTCTCTTCATACTATTTAATCTGTAGATGCCCCTGTCAAGTCTTTCCTCTTTGAGAATCTGACCACAACACATTAATGCACTGCTGTGTTCAGAACACCACTTTTAGGTAAAAACCCTAGAAAATTGCAGGGGTTGTACTGGCAAGCATGTTCTCAAGGACTTCTTTGGTTAGGATGTGCACCCCCGAGTAGTCTGAGTTTTCATTTAAAGCCAGGCTGGCTTTGCAAAGCCTGGTCTTCCTCACAAGAGGCCTGGTTAGTGGCCCTTCAGCCTTGGAGCCAGACAGGGTAGGCCAGCTGTGCCTCATTTCTCATTCTGACAGTTAATCCCTGCTGTTCTCCATCAGCCACCCTTCCAGGCTGCAGTCTCCAGAAAACCTGCTGCCCATGTCTCCCGAGGAGTTTGATGAAGTGTCTCGCATGGTGGGCCCCGCAGAGATCGATACTGTGGTACGTGTCAGAACAGCCTGGAGCCTGAGCCTGGAGCCAGAACTTGATTTTTCCTTTCCCCCCCCCCCACCCCCGCTCTTCAGACAATACCTCAGACACTTAAGCAAACACTTGAGAACATGTCTCTTCACAAGCATAGGAAAAGCTGGGGGTCCAGAGTCAGACTGGGATTGCTAGCAGTTGTTTTCTCCACGTGTCTGCAGGGAGAGGGGTGAAGAACAGGAGAGCAAAACTTCCTCTGTGTGCCTCACGCGTGGAGGGAGGAGGGGAAGGGAGGAAGGAGTATCCCTGGGTGTCTCTGGTGCAGTCTGTGTGGGGAGGGCCCCAAGCAGGAGTGCAGTTTGGAAGTGCTGCCCTGCCAGTGACAGTGCCTGTCAACAGAGCAGTGTTGTCCTCGGAGGATGTGCTTAAGTAACAGAAACAAATGAAAGTGATCCTCACCCCCCCATCCCCACCCTGAGCAGCTGAATCCTGAGATGTGAATCAGGTGTAACTGGGGCAGAACTTGGTCACGCTCTGTGGTTAGCAAGCACTTGAGAGCCAGGGCTGGGCCTGTGTGATGGAGGTTTCCTTTTCTCCTTGCAGATGTGTACACACATTCAGCTCTGAGCTTGGCTGAGCTCTCCCTGCGTCACTAGCACTGCCGATTCGTTTCACGCACCCCTTGCTGCAGTCATTCCTTGGTCACAACGCTTCATTTCCTTGGTTTCTCAGCCTGGAGGTCCAGCAGCAATTTTAGCTAGTGGGAATATCAACAGCAGCAGCCTCCTTACATGCATATCTTTGTTTAGCTAGCAAGATATTGTGTCAGAGCAGAGGAAGAGGAAGGTGGGAATGTGAGCCATGATAGGAGAAACATGAATTTATTTTTTGAAGGAATTAGTTAAACCTTTAAAACAGTTGACTGTACATAGAAGGCTTCAAATAAAATCTGGTTCTCTTGCAGAGGTTCTGTTCAGAAAGCTTACACTTTGAATTTTTGTCTGCATCACAAAAATGACACACTCTACAGATAACCTACCACACCCCATCCATGTGCCACTTAAGTTTGTTGTGCTTTTAGCTCTTCTGGGCATGGCCCATTGAGAGAGCAGAAGCCCAAAATGTTACCTGCATTTCATTTTCTCAATTTTCGTAAGGTATAATCTTGTGTAGGATGTTTAGCACAATCTTTCTCAAAAAGAGCATTTCTTAGGGACACCACCTTCAAGCTGAACTGGCATATGCTGAGCTTGCAATGCAAGGTGTATAATCAAGACTAAAGCAGCTGCAGACTGCAGTCTTCAGACAAAATCAGAACCTCCTCTTAGAGGACTGCAAAAGGGATTGAAGTATATGTTTATTTACTGTGCCTAAACTGCCAAGGTGAGGATCTGGTCACCCCTATCTTTTGCAATAATACAGACCCCATGTAGGTTGTAAGAGATGGAATAGAACATTTATTCATTTATTCACCTGTTAATTTGAACAGCTGAAAGATTTTACAGGCTGTGCTAATGGCTTTGTAATTAGGGGTAAGGCACAGGAAAATGAAGAAGTTAAAGTTTACCCAGAGCAATGGCTGCAGGATATGCAACCTGCAGTACCTAAGGGATGAAGCTGTGCTTCCACCAGAGGAGGAGCAAGTTTGTTTCTCAGTACGTTTAAAGGCAATTAACAACTCCCAGTTAAGAGGCAAGGCTGTTCTAGGCAGCTGGTCCCTCTCTAAGGGTACCAATTAGTGTCGGCTGCTAATTAACACAGAGCTGGGCAGAGGGGCTGCAGAGCACTCATGCTGTACCCCATCTGTCCAGGTACAAGAACAGGGCAGCCACTGAAGGAGGCCCTGCCTGAGCAGGGGGTGGGACAAGGTGACCTCCAGAGGCCCCTCCAGACCCAGCAGCTGCTGTTTGGGGAAAAAAAAGCACTGCTTCAGTTTGGTGTGTTGTGCCCAAGACATCTGATGTGCCCTTTGCAAAAAGCTTCAAAGAAAAATTAAACTACCTAGAGCATGTAACACAAGTATTTAAATGAAAGCATTGCAAACTGACCTATTTGCGTTACTGAGATTAACAGTGCTACAAGAAATGAGTTAATGCTTTTATCTTACTGTAACTAGCTGAATGGGTGCCTGTTGCTTATACAAAAATCAAGTTGTTTTTTGAGCTATGCTTTGTATGCATGTTCTACATGTCATTACTTTTATACTTCAGTTTTATGGGACTTAAAGCAATGGCCTTATTCACAGGATGGTCTTTCCACAACCAATAGTTCTAGAAGCTGTGATTTATCCTCAATGGAATATTCTTTTATATATATTTAAATAAACAGAACAGTCAGTTGTCAGTTGTTGTGTTTTGGCTATTTCTGGTATATAGTGGATGTGCCGGCAGTATTTTACTACTCTGTCTCTCATTTTAAGCTTGTTTGTTCAACTGAAGAGTTACAGCTCTGAAGCCCAAGGCAGTATTGATGCTTTTAACTCTGCATTGTTGGAGGTCCATCTGCACAGTTCTTAGAAGGTGGCTGTTAACTTTTTTTCTAACTGCTTGTATCACTTCATGTATTCATTTGTTTCAGTCCCCACACGAACTTCAATAAAATGAACTTGAATTTCTCATTTGAGTCTGCAGTAGGATAACTGATCCATGTCTCATCTTTGAGGGCTACGAAGCTGGACCACTGCTGTTTCTCTCTGGGACTAGTAAGTGACAATATCCCTCATATCACACATGTCAGTCTTTTATATGAACTGTACAGCCAGAAGAATAATAAAGGAAAGAAACTGTTGGTGTGATCAAGGATAGCAGGAATAAGTTGAGAGAGCTTGACCTGTTCAGAGTACCTGGCCAGAATTCCAGCATCAACAAAAAGCAACCAGTGAAAGGACACATCTCTGCAAGTTAGGTTTCAAAATAAACACCAACAAAAATCAGAAAAACACTACATTACAGAAATTCATTCTGATTTTCTGTATGCTTTGCACAATGACCACAGCAGGTTTTCCAGGACAGCCTTCCCACAACTGAAGGGTTATTTCAATGGCAGTCCCACAGATAACCAATAAAACACACCAGCAGCACCATCCATCATCTTGGTATTTACATTTATTATGCTGTAAAAAGCAACACTATCTGGATTTTATTTCTTAAAATAAATAACTTTCATTTTCAGAACTAGTACAGCTCAAGTTTAGATTCATTCATGGGAAACTGCTAGAAATACATTCATCACTGTCTAGTCCCCACAACACAGAATCTAAAAGTCAAGATCAGCCCAGTCAGTTACAATGACCAGAAGTACACTGCCAGTAAGTATAGTCACGGATAGTCCAGCTGTGAAGCAAAAAAAATCTGGTACAATACAGTTTGTTCACAAAGATAGGCTAATTAATGCTAAGACTACCACAATATTTCTGAGTACAAAGCATTAAGTTAGCTGAACGATTTTAGGTTGTGATACAGAAGAAACATATATGACATAAAAACAAAGGAGTGGGGGAATCTTCTTTGGAGCATAAGGAAGTCAGCGTTGGATAAGATAACCAAAAGCTATTTACTGTAAAATCTACATGTCAGTGTCATGAATGATGAACAGCCAAACCAATGTACTGCATATATTTATATTTATAAATAACTCCATGTCTAAGTAGCTGCATTGCTGAATTGGACATTACAAAATAATCCATCTTCTCACAATGAGAAAATACTAGAACTAACCAGCAAAAATGCACTGAAGCTAAGACTGGCTAAAAGCACTCATATGAAAGCATTAAGTTTAGGGACAGCTGTGATCTTCAGTGTTAGCTCAGTTAAAATCCTTCTTTTGGTTTTGGTTTGTTTGTATCATGTGTACTGTATAATATACCTATGTTTAAAAATGCTAGTTTGAACAATACAATGTCAGTTAAATAAAGCTAAATCAAATATTTTTCTGAGAAGCTATAGAATGCGTTGTAATAGGGGCAAAATAGGGGAGATTACCAATGAAATTCCTAATTCTGAACTATGATCCATCTGAAAATATTCCTTTACACTGAAGCCCATAAATCTGTTGCCTTATGCTACCCAGTGACTAATGCAGCTCAACAAAGAGCCAGAGACCATTTCATTTAACTCTTGGTTACAACAGGGGTGGCCATGACACAGGATGTAAAGTGAATGCGTTAAAAGCCTTCAGAAAAATAGCTGAATTTCATAAGAACAAAAAAAAAAAAAAAAGAAAAATCCCAAGAAAAACCACCCCAAACAAACAGAAAACAAACCAAACCAGCTTAAGAACAGGAGGATTCTTGAGAAAAAGTGTTTGATAACCATGCCAGCCAGCTTTGAGATGCTATTTGAGGGCTTTAGACCTTCAGACTCCCAGGATTTTATCCTGATGAAGACAGTCACTGCTTGTGATGAGTACCAAGCACTTTTCCATGTGGCTTGTCCTCCCTGCAGGGAGGCAGTATGGCATTTTGACAAGAGACTGTACAGGAACTTAAAAGGATTTATTCTCAACTTTACTGACCTGCTGGGTCGCTCTGGAGAAGTTACTTCTCTCCCAGACTTACTGTACACATTGCTAAAGGAGGGTAATGTGGTTCAGATCATCTTTATAAAGTGCTTGGGCCATTCTAGTAAGAATTTTGGGCATTATTTCAGGAGATTTTGGTGCCAAAACACAGAAAATTTGAACTCTGAGATCTACTAATGATTTGTACGCTATGTGCTAGGATAAAAACCACCATATACACAATTCTCAAGCACAATCTCCTTTTCCATGTGCTGAACAATTCCTCCCTAAAACTCTTGTGCTAAAATCCTTGCCTACGTCCAACAACTCTAGTGTTCTGTGAATATCTTAAGTGACTACTCACTTCTGAGGTTTTACACCATACTACTGGCAGAAGCAATTGTACATGGGACAGGGAGCTGTGGCAATATTGGACTTCTGAAAACTACAAATACCTGCATCTACGTTTCCCATGACAGGGCACGGGCCATGCTGGCTTCAGTGGCAAGAGAACAAATGCCACCATTCACCACAAAAGGCATTTACTTACTTGTGTTCCTGGTGCTGAACTCCTGCCCCACACCAGGGGAATCCCAGCAATGCAATATCCTGCTCCCTGGTTGATGGCAGTGCAAGAAGAGAACATACTCCAAAACCTGGCTTATCTCCTGCTCTGCTCCTGTTTGGATTGGCTCTATGCTCCTTAAAGCTGTTTCACTCCATCCGTGTTCCTCACTACAAGCCTAAATGAGCTCAGATTGACGTGCAGTATTTGGTTTGGTGCTATGCCTTTCCAGCACTTCCATTCAAGCCCTCACTTCCTCCTGGTGCAGCCACCAGGAGCAGCACCTGTCAGCCCCCCAGGGGTAGTGCAAATATACCTGCAAGGAACACCTGCATGGAGTGGAAGCACCCGCGTTCCCTGGCCACAGGGAAGTACTTTAGCAGCTGAACGTGAAGAGAGAGGAGGGAGGCAAGACAAAGGGAACTGAGAGAAACTCCCAAGACAAAAATCCCACTACACACTGTGCTACAAGTCACATTCCCCTATGCCATTTGGTCAAACAAACCTTAAAACACATTCCCTGACAAGACTACCTCTAAGAACAAGCCTAGACCATTGACAAGTGTCGACTATATACTCTGTGATATTTATATTATGTAAACAAGGTTTTGTGGAATTCTTTTTTCTATTTTTATTCCCAAAGTTAAGTGCAGATCCTTACTTAACACACCCAGCCTAAATCTACATCACCATCCTCAGCTTTCAAAAAACCTAACTGACGCTCACACCTGACAGTACTCCGGCTCATCCTGGCCATACTGGAAACAGAGAGCTAAAGAAACAAAAATTCAGCAGAAAAGTTCCTGACCACAGACTAGAGTTCACATAGAACACAAAAATAAATTAAGTAGTGCACAGTAAAGCCAACAACAGCTAAATATTTTTATACATCAATTATATGCAGCATGAGGTAATATTGCTCACATTATGGAGGGAGATTCTTAGTTGGTTTTGTTTCTTGTTTGAAGAGATTGGATTTGTCCTGTGCGTATAGAAACTCCTGTAACGTAACACTGATGTAACAGAGACTTCTGTAAAATATATACCACTATCAGATAGAAACACACACGCTCTTCATTACTTATGCATACCACAATTAAATAGGTAAGTGATTGGATTCTTAGGATCTAGCTGAAGATGATTATAGTAAGCCATCCAGATTTTTATGAACCGTTCGGTTCTCTTTCCCATCGTTGTTATCCTCTGATGGCGTGTATTGGACCTGATACTCTTGAAGAATTTTAAAAACATCATGGTGTCCAAAATGTAAAGCTTCATCCATAGGAGTGTTATTCCACCTACAAAAAGCAGCACAGTATTTTTAAGATCAGCACATTAAGCACAGAGCCAAAAAGCACCGCAAACCCATACATAATAGTTCACAGTTCACTAATAGTTCACAGAACACACTCAGTTCAGTAGCTGTGGAACTTCACTAAGCTGAGCGTAACCTTTGAAATAATGGGTTTAGTGGTTCATTTTTCATTCCTGCTCACTCTGCAGAACCTACAAAGAAACAGTAGGATCCCCTTCCCCCCCTTCAGTGGACTGGCTCAATATATTCCACTCTGGGCATGTGTTACTGGAGCATCTTTCCTCCAAACCAGCAATAAAACCACTCACCTGTCTTTGGGAAAAGGATTCACTTTGCACGCTTCCAGTAGAAACTTAACAACATCCACGTGTCCTATAGGAAAAGCAGTTTTGAGTGCATGTACTTCTATATACCCATGTATGTACAGACAAAAGCAGGTATGCACAGAGACAGCAAGGATGTTCTAAGGCAAGCTGACAGCCAGCCAGCCAGCCAATGCTGTGTTGAGGAGACAGTACCTTCTGCAGCTGCCACATGCAGGGCTGTCCGTGAATCATAGTCTCTTTGCTCCATATCCATTCCTGACAGAGCAAACCTTAAAAACAAAAGAAAAAAGATTGCAGAGGGAAGCCTACTAAACTGGCATGGAACAACATTGCTCTGCCACAGAAAGATGTGGCAGCACCACAAGCACATGATTTCTTTGCTGATAATGAAAAAGACTGGCTTTAAAAACCAGCCTAGTGCTTTAACTTTCTTTCTGCTCTTCAGTCATCATAAACAAAAACATCTTTGCACAGAATAGAACAGTCAACACCTGACTTAAAATTGTACATGGACAAGCTAAGACATATAAGGCAAAGTAAATTTACAGCAGGTGAGAAAATCCCAGGAAGTCTCCCAACTCTGAAAATCCTGAGCAGCATGAAGGGATTGGGAGAGTTCCTGCTTCACACTTACGGTGTCCTGATACAGCAGAGTTAAACGACATGCATTTTTCCATTCACTAATTATATTTAGATATATTCTAGCCAAATTAATGCTTATTTAATCTCCTACCATTATTACTTTAAATTTTGCCAGATTCCCCTCCAGATTTAAAAAAGAAAACCTAGATGTCCTAACCTGTCCAATAACAATGTACATTTTCCAACCTGAATTTTTGTGACACTTTCAGAATTCAATAGTAAAGCAGGTGAGACTACAGAGAGGATTTTCTACATTGCTATTAAAAAAATAGTTAAAGAAATTGTTTTACTGTGATCCAAAGAAATCGAACACAATGGGCTTCAGGATAGTGTGAAGGTACCTTTTTGATAGTTAGATTTGGGTCTTTTGATTGAGTTTTGTGTGAACATATTCAATCTCTAGCTTGTGAAGCTCCATGTCCCTAACATAGACAGTGCACGTGCATGTTCCTAAATAAACAACAACAGCAGGAACCAAACAAGCAGCATGCCTATTCCCAAACCCCTGCTGATTTTTTACCTCCTGAGTGCAGACACATCTCCTGTGTAGGCAGCAAACAGCAGATTTATCACAGACTTCACCTACAAAGAAAGATTAAGTTCCAGTTTACTGATATTCTTCCCTCAGAAAGAAAATGCAGCAGGGCCAGTTGGTCCAGTGCTATGAACTTGTTAATTGCTTGACCACATTCTGCAGTACAGCTTGCTTTGCTACCAGTCCTGCAAGGTCTGTCTTTCCAAGGCTGAAGTCATTAAGGGCAGTAAAAGAATAAAATCAATTATTTTCTGCTTTGTTTTGGTAAAAAATATGAGTCTTGCTCAACAGGCAAATCGTATTTCTCTCTTCAGCTGCCCAATGACACCAAGTATTGAATTGCACAGAGAGCATCACTCTGCACAATTTATAAAACCATTAACTCTTCTTACAGCAAACTCACTCTGGAAAAGTAAGATTTTTAAAATTTTTTTTATTAACTGGAAAGATTCCTAATGCCAGAAGAAAAATCAATGTCAGCAGAAGAGATTATACCCTTTTTTCTACGTATTATAGATTCTCCTTGCATACATCCAACATACAGACTTTCCTCAAATAAACCAATCTAAGCAGTTCTGTTATGTAACAAGCAAGGTTTCCAGGCAGATAAAGTTGGATCTTTTTTGATAAATATGGGCTTAAAGTATGAGACGGGTGAAGTCTCTGATAGGCAGTGCTTTTCTCAGCTGCATTAATTACTCTACTAAGAAATGATACTGTGAGGGTACACCAACCCTGGCTATAACAACTCCGCTGGTTTTAATAAGAGCCAAAAATGACAAGATACATAGATGGTTTTAGGTATCTACATCAGCTTCCTTCATAAACTGGCATAGCCACTTCTAGGCACCACTTCACAGTAATTTCCAGTCAGCTTTCTAAATGCTGCTTTGCTTTCTGAGGCTACAAAGCTCTGTTACTGCCACCAGTAACAGAGAAAAGAGGGAGCTGATGCTGCACTGAACTTCTTCAACAAGGAGGAGAAAGAAACAAAATGAAAAATCTCCATCCACAAGCAAGTCTCCCACAGATTCCTGCCAGAATACTGGTGTATTTTCACAGGGCCGCAGATGAGCCAACACCTGCGCCTCCTCCAAACCAAAGCTGTGGAATTTCTGCTTGTTTGTTACACCTCAAACATGCACTGACGCAAAGAGAGACCCAAGGATAAGCAAAAGGAGGCACAAAGGCCAGGATGGAAATACAAAAGGGACACAGAGCCCCCCTCACTCCAGCACCCACGAACTCCTGCAACTCCTTTCCAGTTTGCATTATGAGGGCTCCAAGATTTAAGATCTGTAGGATTCCCTCCCTTCTGAGGGGCTCTGCCCCACTGGGCTGTCCCTAAACCTGACTGGCCCCGAAGACTGGGCCCCTGGTCAGGCTCTCTCAGTTCTGACACCTTGTTCTGTGGCAAGCCTAACATCAGACCCAAACCTTTCTCACCAGCATTACAGAGGACTGGCACTGAGTGATTCTACTCCTCCCACAAAGATTTTTTTGTTTAGAGTTTCTGCCACAAGCCAAACCAGTGATCAAGACTCCTAAGGAGGTCAGCAAGGCCCTGCTGGAGAGGCAGAGCAGGCCACCCCAGCTGAGCCCTCCTATCCCATGGGCAGCTTCCCACGTCTGGGCTCAGCCCCTCTGCAGCCCTGGCTCAGCATCAGGGTTGCAGGACCCCGGGGATGAGCTGCTAGGAGCACCCTGCAAGGCAGGGGTCTGCTGCTGCACTCACATCAGCAAGGCCACCTCGGGGCAGCAACCACCCACCCACACTCCCTGGGCTTTCCATGGTAAACACAAGGGCCACAGCAAAATGCCAAACCCTCAAACAGAGACAGCATCTGTCACCGGCACCAGGGCTGCATACTGAATGCAGGTGTGAAAGGGGAATTTAGTTTCATAATCTCTACACTTCATCAAGATGAGTCAGGCGCTCTCCTTGGGGAGGGAGAACCCGATGCCCCCCCNCCCCAGGCAGACCAGGCTGGCAGCACTCCCATGTTTCACGTTCTACAGGTGATGAATACTCTCCCTTTTCAGGGTCTGGGATGAGCAAAGGAGACTGTCTTTCATAAAAACCATTTCAGAGGTAACTGACCATTTTGGCTGGACTTTTTGATGTTTCTGGGAAATGCGAACATATATTAAAATAATAAAATAAAAATAGTGCACATTCCTTTCTTCAAAAAACAACTTTTTGCTAAAAAGCTATTTTTGTTTTGTATAATGATGTGACAAAATGTAATTTGGAGATTCCTGAGGCTTTCTAACACAATCACCTTAGATCACATCTCTCAGCAATCTGGGAGAGGTAAAAGCTGCTCCTTCCTTAAGACAAATTAAGTAAAATCAAAGGTTACTTTACTTTAAAACTGAACTTCTTGATAAATCAAAACAAAAACAAATACAAGTCCAGACAAAAATATCTCTGCTCATTTACCTCAGAAGGAAAGTTGCTCTGTGTCCAATACTAAAAGTAATGGGATACAAAAAGCAGGAGAAACCCAACAAATTCAGCAGGACAACTAAGAGCAGAGTAATTATCCAAAGCTGGTCAATGACGAACTCAGGCTTAAACAACCCAAGTGTGGCAATCATTGCTGGAAAAATCCTTCTGGGACAACTTCCTCCTGCTTCTAGAGAAACTTCAATGATTTCATGGGAGAATCATACTGGATTTGCTGCCAGCAAAACACACCTTGCCTCTATAACTGCACCCTACTGGAACAGCAGCATAGATCAGGCCAAAAAAATTAACGAACTTTATAAGGTATGAAATGAAACTGCTCAGAAGGCAGCCATAAGCAACAGAAGTTTTATTGAGTTCACATAAAAAGTGCAGAAACACTGCAGCTTTTGTCAAACAACAGAGAAAACCTGCATGCACTGGAGCAGAGGAACTTGGTCACTCTCTTCTCACCACACCAACAATACAAAGCACTGCTCACTCAGCTACAATGATACCCTCTCTGTACAGCATTCTCTTCTGAGTATAATCCTCATTATCCAGGCAGTGAACCAGCAAGAAAAGGCTCCTTGGAAATACTCATGTCACTCAATGGTAGAAATCAGAAACACAGTTTCACCATCAGGTTAGTAGCTGTTAGAGATCTTGGGCTCAACTGGACAAAGCTACGAAGAATCCAAGTTCTGCTTCACATCAGAGGTGGCCAAATGGCCAACACCTCCAGAGGTACCTCTCCAATTAATGATTCTCTGAGTCTGTGGGTCAGGATATGAGCAGCTCAAGAAAGAAAAATCAAGAGTGTTGTTGCTCAAGAACTGTACTGATGTCAAGTTAAAGCAAGGAAACATCTGGAGTTCAGAGCAGCACGAAGTCAGAGTGCTGCAGCAGATATTTCAGATAAATACAGCAACAAAAAGGCAAGAAATGAAAGAGAAAAAAACACCATTCCCAAATCCCAAATGGACAAACTGAGTGAGCTACAGGACTGCCAGTTAGAAAGCAAAACTCGGTATCAAAGTGACTCCTAGTGCAAAGCTTTTCCTAACATAGTTACTTTAAACATCTCCTGAGCCTGGTTATGCTGAAAGTTTAGAGGAGTCTCCTTCCAACAGCAGTGCTGACGTGAGCAGATGCACAGGAACAGAGGAACTGCAGTGGGCAGCACGTGGCCCAACACACAGCACATGCACAGCTGTGCCCCGCTCCTCTGCAAGCAAAAGGACTTGGGCAGGACAGGAGAGCTTTAGGATCGGTTTTCAACTTCTCAGTGTACGAACTGGAAAAACTTAACAAAAGTGAAGTTTAATTTCATCATTAATATGCTGAAGTTACTTATTGCAAGGGAAATTTCAACAACACCTAATTGATCTGAAAGGCTTGACTGCAATGTGGGAATTGCCTTGGTGGAGGTATTTGTAACAAAACAATCTTTCCTACCTGAGCTGCACACCCAAATCCAGACTTCTTTAAATAATCTCACGATGGCTAACAGCAAATGCCCACACAATAGTGATTCTGAGACAGAATCACTTCTCTCTTAACAGAGAGCAGTTTAGAGATTTTTTTTAATAACTGAAGAAAAGGGTGTCTACCACTGCCTGGCTCTAATGCCAGCCACAGAAGACCTCTCCAAACACTTCAGAGACAGCACACTGAGATTGTTAGTGGCACTAAGATGGGAAACTGAGGCCCAGAGATGAAAATTAACTGCTATGGTCTTGTGGGGAAGAGAGAGTGGCCTGACACCTTCTGCCCACTGCCTTCATCATTAATGGGGAACAACCAAACCTCGAGCAGGAGCCAAGCCCAAGGAGCTGAGCATACCAGCACTGTGCTCTGTCCCTGTCACCAAAGAGCTCTGTCCCAGTCTGCTGTCGCTGCAATGCCTCCAGCAGGGCAGGGAGAGCCTCTGTCTTGCACTGCACTGGGGTCAGGAGAGAAAAGCCAAACAGCTGTTCATGGATGGAGAGCAAATCCTTCAGAAAAAATAATTTAGCTCAAAGCTGGATTAATTCCATGAGAAGCTCTTAGCTAAAAGGTCAGTGAATCTGGATTTTAATTTCCTACTGTGTCCTGCTTCCTGAGAATGCTCTGCCCTCTGTAATTTCTTTGAAAACACTACTGAATGAACATTTTGAAAAGAAGTATTACTTCCAACTTTATGTTTCTCCAGGTGGCTGAGCAATACAGTCAAGCCCTATAGTTTATAATAGTGCTGCTCAAGACAAGCCAAACAAGGATAAATAAAGAACTCCCCTAAACTTTTCAACACTCTTTCCATGATATTTAGGGATAACACCACAGGTTAGCCTTCTGAAGAGATGTTCAAAATATTGAGAAAAAAAGGTCTGAATGGATATTGTTTCTCAGGAACGTTGTTGTATCTGAAATTTACTGCGCACCAGACAAGTGTGCTGACAGGAGACTTTCAAATACAATAAGAGGAGTTAAAAGGACAGAGTAGAGATAGTTGAGAGAATATGTGCACCATGTCTTCTCTCACATCCCATTTTTTGTGATTAAAATGGGACACAATGTTTCCTTTCAGGGAACCCTGCTCTTCTGACCAACTGGCTTGAAGAATGAAGTTTTAAACATTCTCCTGCATGGCACAAAGGTGTAGAGATAAATTGGGATTTGAACTTCAGTGTCTGACCACCCTAATGGCAGCTAACTGTCACACCAATGCACTGGGACCTCAGAATGGCACCCAGGTAAAGCAAAGCCCTGGGTTATGTTCCCCCGGGCTCCTGACAGGCTCCCAGCCCTACGAGAGCTGCACAGCAATTGGAATGCAGTCCTGCAGCTCCTCACCAGGGAAATCAGCCCAGCTGGTCTGAAGTGTCCCCAAGGCACACTTCTCCGTGCCACTAACCCCCACGGGCGCTGAGCACAGCTAATCTGCACCTGTGACACCCTGGCTACTTCCCTGGGGCACAGCTCCCTGTCTACACGGACAATCGGTCAGGTGGCATTTCCTAACACCACGTTGTTCCAGCCAGGAGGCTCCGTGCTTTCCCCACCGGAGCCATGGCACCCACCCTGCCTGGCAGGGGCCACAGGAGCCCCACACACACCTGGCTCTCCATCCATTGTTCCCTGCACATGCACAGCTCATCCAGCTCAGCGTGCAGAAAATAGATTGTTAAGCTGCCCAAGGTGAGCACCCAGCTAGTGAACAGGGATTAACGCTCCACAGCGGGACTCTGCCTGTTCCCACGGCCTCTGCAAACAGCCAGGCATTGACAAGTGAGGCAGGAGCAAAGGGTTTACATGAATCACAAGCAAGTCCACAAAGTAATGAAAGCTCCACAATCAATTCACTTGCACAGTAGCACTGCTCAGCTGCTTTTCCCAAAGCTGATCCCCTGATGAGGGTCACCAGGGTATAAAGCAAAAAGCAATCCCTCCTCTTGCTCTGGGAATTTTTGGATGCTTATTTTATCAATGGAAAGCAATTTCTGATACCCAAGATGCCAATAAAAACTCTGAAACAGCAGTGCTAACCTACAGACACCAAGAAAAGTAAACCTAGAGCACAAAGCAAACCATTTAGTCATCCAGTTTTTACACACTGAACTGGTAAGTCACCTATGCTGGAGCACAGCCTTTAGATGGCATTTTCTCAGTATGCAGGGTTTCAAAATAAAGTAAAAACAATCAGAAAAAAACCCCTCAAACCTACCCAAAATGAATTTTGGCATTTCAGCTCTCAAACTAGAATACAAGTAGTCCCTAGAAGGACAAAAACAGACCAGGGATGGCATCTGAGAGTGGAACACAGGTATCTCTATGTTCAGACACTAGACAAGATCACATATTTTACAAATAGCTCAGTTTTGCATTTACATTTAATTTTCAATAACCTGGAACCTACTCTCCAGTGTCCACATACAAGGCTATTGCTAGGAAAAAAATTCAAGTCTCAAAGAGACAGCTAGTGTTTTCCTTTAAAATACCATTGTTCAATATGAAGGTAAATTATACTTCATAGGGAAAGAAATTCAGTCAAAAGCCTGTTTCTGTAATTGAGCTTCTGCTTTGTTTCCCATGAAATAAAGTAGAACTTCTTACCTAAGGGTAAGTAAAGTACATACTTTACAAAGTCAAAACTAAGACTGAACTACAGGCAAATACCCAACCAACC
The DNA here is from genome assembly GCA_013400315.1 of Bombycilla garrulus. Taxonomy (NCBI): domain Eukaryota; kingdom Metazoa; phylum Chordata; class Aves; order Passeriformes; family Bombycillidae; genus Bombycilla; species Bombycilla garrulus. The sequence continues at coordinate 289,506 of VXBU01001522.1, forward strand.
TCTAAGCCCTCCAAGCCCAGCCAAGCACCTCCATTTCAGAGCCAGGACCTGACTTGTCTGCCCCACTCCAGTGCCAGCCACCTGCCAGGACACAACTCCCACACCTAAGTGCCATGTTTTATTCGCAAAATGAATCCCGGATCAGTTTAGATGCCCATCCAGGTGAGAAGAGGCCCTGAAGTGGTCTCAGAGTTTGCTAGTGAGGGTCTGTCAATGAATATTTTTAGAGATGAACAGTCCTTGAAGGCATTCAAAGCAGCCTCTGGATTAAGCCTCAACATTAACTTATTCTACAGAAAACTCAGTTCCACAAGAACAGGTAATTTCTCTAAATAACATCCTGAAGCACGTAAAAGTGAGGTTTTCAGTAACTGATCAAATGACCCCACGTGGCTGCCTCTGACAGAACCTCCTGCCCTGACTTCAAACAAACACAAGGGTTTTAAGAAATTATAAACTTAGAATTCACTGGGAGAGTCTTTGTTCCCACTACACTGTAAGCAATTAGAAGATGTGTGAATAAATTCATGCATATACCTACACGCATTAAAATATTAATATATTTGAAAATACAGACAAGGCTAGTTGTTCCATAAAACTTTCATTTCTTCTTGACAACTTCCACTACGTCTTTAGGCTATTTTCTGCACTACTAGTCCTTATTTCCTCATGTAATGTGACAAAAGTGCAAAAATAACTTTAGGATCTGCCAACATCTACTCTGACATGTTTTAAAACTAACACAGGAAACAAGATTTTGTCTGTTTTTTTTCCCTAGTTCCTTTTCTAACCCTTTGATTACCATTTATTTTCCTCTAGGTGATGCAAGGTCCTCCCTCTTCACAGCTGGGGACAGAGGACGATACCCAGCTCCTTCAGTTTTACTGAGCTGTGGGTGCAGCATTTATTTTTGGACTCTAAGCCACCACAAGTAACTTTCAAAGCTGCTACTACCGAGTTTATTTCTGGAGTCTCCCTGGTGGAATTAACTTGAAATGCCTGCTTATCCATACAGTTTGTGCTGCTGATATCAATCTAACAGACTAACAAAATGCTTATTTATTCCTCACGCCAGTTTCCAGAAGCCCTGCTCAAACACAACCCATGCATGTGCTGAAATACTTGAAAGCTGCTTCTCCCGTAAGTGGTGTCTAGACTGCAGCCACTCAGGAGGCTGTATTTCATGTATCCAAACACAAAGCAGCTCTAAACCAACTGTGCTGCTAGAGCTGCAAAACCCTCAAGCAAGCCAGCACACTGGCTAGTTATTACTTTTATTTAAAGCTGGGCAAAATCCCAGCAGGTATTTAAATATCTTCTCACAATTCAGCTACTCACATTGTTTCAAATGCAAATCCTATCTTTTAGAATAAAGCTAGAAATTTTCTCCTTCTGACTTGCTACATTTTTGAACTAGCTGGTAGACACTGATGAAAAAAAATTCCCATGGTCCTAAAAGTATCCGTTTAAAATCCAAAAACAGAGCAAGGAGCTTGTACTAGGTTCAGTTCAGACACAGGAGCACAAACATTCAAACAAGCCTGCACCAGCAGCTCAGTCTTGGAACTTGTCACAGAAGCTGTGCATGCAGCTGAATGTAAGAAATAATTAAACAAAATATACATGCCAGAGATTTCTCTTGACACCAGGACACTTTCTTCAATCTAAGAACAATTGTCAGCCTGCTTTCCTGGAAAACAGACAGGCTAAGACCACTAAAGGAGAACCACAGCTTTCCTGGAGAGAAGGGTGAGCAGAAGTGGTTTGTTCCCCTCTTCCATCTACTGGCATGATATGGATTTCCATCATCCATATTTCCCTCTGATTCAAGCCTTTTCGAGACTGAATTTGGATTTTGCCACCCAAAATTGCAAATAGAGTATTGATACCACATTACAGTAAACTGCATTTCTTCATCCATCTCTGCCTGAAGCCTTTTTTTTTTCGTAATATTTTTAATTAATGGAGGTATTCAAAAGCATCTAAAAATTGTATTTACTAAAAATTAGCACAATAGCATAAGAGTTTGTCCCTTTTTTTCTTCTCTGTTCTGGTACTAGATATCATAAAATTTAAAAAGCTTAAGGACACAGGAAGCAGTAATTGTGAGCAGAAGGTACTTTTCCTCCAATCACATTTGGAGCCATGAAAGACAGAATTCATCTCTTCCAGCACCAACCTCTTGCTCATAAGATGGCCATCAAGCAGACATAAATTTCTGGAAGGAGTTGGTAACGCTTGTAATTCCTCAAAACAGCATCTTCCTATCTGTGAATTTACTCTAAACACTATGAGGCAGGAGGTGCAAGTTCTTCAAGTGTCCAAAAATATTCTTTGACTCATACAGAATAAAGCGAGAGTCCCAGATAGGACTGAGCTTAGTTCTACAATTAATTCAGCTAAGGCATGTTCAGAGATTAATATATTTAATTATTCTAATTTTTAAATGCTAAATAAGATTTAGACTCTTGTAAATGAAATTTGAAATAAACTGTGTTCCCAATAGTTTGTGATTGCATAGGTATAGTCTGCTTCATGCTATGTTTGGTTTTACTGAAGTGCCTGAAATACAAAACAGCCCTTGATGACGGCAAGCGACAGAAGCAGAAACCTTGTTTCATGGCAACACACACTGGGAATTTGTAATGCCTTGTTATTTACAGTTCTGACTACTGATTACTTCTAAAGTATTATTAAACTGATGCTGTTTAAATTACAGATAAGACTATTTAATTATGATGAATTAAGAGTTAAGTAACTAAACAAAATGTCTACTAGGGTAAATGAAACATCTACTTACCTTCTGCAAATTAGATTCCTTCAGAAAGACCATGCCCATCTATTCCACTCCTGAGATGTCCAAACCCCACAGGGTGAGATAAGCTGTTCTGGCCAGCCATGTTCCTGAGCTGCCCCACTCCCACCTCTGCCTCCCCTGATGGAGGCAGAAGAAACAGCCATTCACTAATCCTGTCTCCAGAACCTGATCTCCAGGGGTAGAGAGTGGATTCCACAAAGCAAAGTGTAATTGGATCCTTGCACACAAGCCTCTCTCCCAGGAATCAAGGAATACCAAGTCAATTTTACTACAAAATATTACACAGTATTATAAGAATGTCCAGGGTGTGTGGATAGGACACTTTCTCCTTTCCAGGGCCATCATCAGGAGCAGGACAGCAGGAAACGCTGTGGGAGGTAGACTGGATTTGTATTTCCCCTTTCTAGCAACATAAAACCAACACTAATGATGAACTGGGTTGAAGGGGTACACAGGAAAAAAACCCACAGAAATCAGAGCTCAAGATTCAGAGCCACTGACTCCAGTAGTATTAGATTACAGGATCCCAGGAAGAGATGCTTCTTTAGTTGGAAGAAACTTCCAGGAAAAAAGTCTGGTTTGAAGCATCAAGAACAGGTACTAGGATGGACCCGGCCAATATTGCTGTCACAGACACTCCTGAACAAGACATCATCCAAAACTTTTCAACACAGAAGGCCTTACAGTACCTAATGCTGAAGCTTCACCAGTGCTAAACGATAATGTGACTGGAGAGCTTCCCTGCCCCTTCTCGTGTGTGCCTGGACAAAGAGATAAGCCTGGCAGAAGAGGAGCTGATCTCAAGAGCTACTCACTAACAAGTTTTTGTTATGTCTTATCCTTTGCTCAAACCCCATGTTGGTATGGGTATACCCATCCCATCCCTTTACTTTGGGGATGATTAAGTTGATTTCAGAAAGCACAAATACTAGAAGAAGAGAGAAAAGTGAGTACCAAAGCTAGATTACAGTGAGCATGGTCATGCTTGCTTCCACCTGCTGTTTCCAATTTCTTCTGGTACCAATGGATTAACATACTTTTTGCTTTGGAAGCAACAGAATTAAGCACATCACTGAAAAGACCTCCAAAATGTCACATGAGAATTTAATCATCCTTCACTAGACTTAAGAGCTAAAGTTGGCCGATTCCACTTTTTTGTTGTTTTTGTTGTTGTTTTTTTTTTAAAGACCTTTCATGGACATCCATAAACTCATAAATTGTGCCAGCAAGGAAAGTTCTTGAACATCTACTAAAGAAAACCTAATTAGAATAGCAGTAGTGAATAACAGTGAATCAGGTAGTTCCACAGAACTGTGAATTAACAAAAGGGAGTAATAGAAAAACCTGGCCTGGCTCCTGTCCTGGATGACCAAAGGTGTTTACTGCTGCATTGCTGGCCATGAAGAGTATGGCAAAGGAATTAATCCTTTCCAGGTCGATTAACCTTTTCAACAAAAAGTTTACTAGATCAAGTGAAAGATTTAAAGCATGAAGACTTCCACCCTTTAAGACAAAGACCAGGCAAATCTTCATTTCTAGGTGGCATGCATTTGCCATCAGCAGCTTGGATGGAAATACTTCAATGATGCTGCCATGTCCAAAGCATCCAAGTTTTGTAAGAAAACGACACTCTCAAAGAGCTTAAATTATTCCACTGTCAAATTTTTTCAGTATTTCTCATCAGCAATGAAACCTTTTGTCAGTAAATAATGCCGGCTGGAAGTTCAAAAACGGTAAAATAATTCTTGCAGTAAACTATCACAGAAATGTTATACCTACTTTAGTAGGTCCTTTTCAAAGACTAAACCCCTGCTAATAGTTCTGAAACAAAGAGTATAGGGAATATACAGAGAAACCTTCAAAAGGGAATGAATGGTATGCCACTGATCCTGGATGCAGGAAAAAAACAAGAGCCTTTGAAGTAATGGATATAGTCATCACAGTGCAAGATTTGGGACCAAAGGACTGGGATCAACGACAGTCACATGAATCAAGTGGAATGCTGATGGGTGCTTTAGTGACAGAGCTGTGTTAAGCAGACAGGACAAAAGAATGTCTGCCTTTTCAAGAACCTATTAACACCACTGAAACACACACAAGAGAGTAGAGTGGAGCAATACCCCTGCTTCCCAGCCCGTAGGCACTTTACAATCTGTGGACGACAGTTTATTCTTAAACCCAGGATTTGGAACTGGAATTATAGCCAAAAGAAAGGACTTTGCTCTAAAAGGACTAGGGCACCAGCACTACCAATAGACAGACTCCACCGTACAGGCTGAAAGCAGAAGGGGGAAATCCTACCCGACGCTTGCACTCTAGTCTTGTTGTGAAGGTTCTTTCTAAATACCAGGATCAAGTTTCTATAAATCATCTTCTTATTTTTAGGCTATGTATTCCATACCTGTTTTCCTTGGAAATATTATATTTATTTCCAAATAAATATTGGAAATATTTATTAGCTTAAATAAATATTTTGCCTCCCTGCTTTTATCTTTAAATACTGTAAACAGTCATACATTCCCCAGCAATCTTGGTATATGGGATAAAACATACTCAGCTGTTTCAGGCTGCTTCTCCATGTTCTCAATTATAATTCTTAATCCTGCTCTGCAATGGCATGAGTTAGGGATTTTTAAAAACATATTTAATCTAAGCAGTTTATTCTCAGACCAAGATTACACTTTAACTATTTGACTTGCAATAATTACACGCTGGAGAACTTTAAGAGAGAGGACCTTTAAAAGAAGTGTGAAATGTACTTTCCATTCAGAAAGTAAAAGCTACACATATAGCCAAAAGCAGGTCTATGAGTCCAAAAAAACCCTCATTATTGCATGAGTAATTCCTGAACAAACAATAAACTAGCCTGTCTCAAGGAAAAAGCTGGGCTAGTGAATGACATCAACAGGAAACATTATCAACAGTAACATTATCTCTTCCTGTCACACCACTTGTGTTCTCAGTTCATTGTTTTGTCAAGTGCTTTGATTACAAGAGTAACTAACAGTAACATGCCATCCTTCAGCAAATAACACACTACCACATTCACATTTAGCCTGTTAAGCTTCAATAGAAAAATAACGGGAATATGGCCTTTTCAAACCCCTAAATCACTTCATTCTCAAAGACATAATGAAAAAATATTTAGAATCCAGTAAGAAAAATACAGCAGGAAGTGAAAGTACCAGTTACTGATGACCAAAAGCCATTTTTACCTATGCCACTTCTAGAAGACTCCCTAAAAGCCAACAGATTACAGCACGATGATAAAATCATCATGTTCAGTGAAAACACAGAAATCACCATTACAAGCTACACAAAGGGAAAATTCCAATTGTAGATAAGCAAAAAATTCTTTAATCAAAGCATTAAAGCACTGGGATAACTCGCCCAGCCAGATGACAAAACCTCACCACTGGAAGTTTTCAACATCTGACTGGCAAAGCCCTTGAGCAACACAATCCAAGTGACACTAGATGGTTCTCTGAGCAGGAAGCTGGATAGTAAGATCTCCAGAGATCCCTCCCAGCTTCTGTGTGTGGTTTTCTTCTCAGGTTGCTTACAGTCACTAGCATCCCCTGCACCTCACATAGACAGATAGTTTCTGAGCACTGCACCCAGCTAAGTAAATATGGCCTGATTTAAGGAAAGATATAATATAAAGATAAATTTCCAATTCTTAGTGTGCACATGAGTTTTGTAAAACCACATGAAGGCACAGCTATGTGCCAGGTGAGTCAGAATCAGAGCAGAATGGCAGCTAATACAGGAAGCAGCACCTTAAAGCAGATATGCTGCCCCATGCGCCTACTTTAGCACATAAAATACATCAAAGTATGGTTGGCAGAAACATTTTTGAGGAGAGGAAGACATTCTAGATGTACTTCCTTTTCCTCTTGTCCTTCCTTCAACCCCATTTCCTCATCAGCCTTAGTGCTGAGGTGTCAAAGTGTTTATTATTCTCCAAACATCCACCTGTCCTGTCCTTGGTCAAGCACCCATACCTGCTTTATTGTCTCAATTAAGTCCTGTTCAAATTAAACTAGTAAAAAAACCAAAATAGCAATCAAACTACTCAACAAACTTGCCCCCGCCACACTTCTACCACTCAAGTCCACTCTAGACTTTATTCAGTTAAAGTGCAGCCTCAGATGTGACTATTACCTATCCCTGCTATGCAGAGAAGAAACACATGTGGCATTTTCATGAGTAGCTGAACCATGTGCAAAGTGGTGCCACTGAGGTCTTGCAAAACATTTAAATGTTCGTTGTCCAAGTGATACCAAAAGTCTGCATAAAGCAAGATTAATATGCCAGTAATAAAATTGACTCCTACTTGCATGAAAACCAAAATAAAAGAGGGCATTTTTATTTTGCACACAATATTCTCTAGAAGGAGCAAACCACAAATCAGAAACCACACTTGATTCCAGACAGGTAGTTTAATAATTTAGACTATTTAAATTATTCAACATACTAGAACACAAATTCCTGAAAGAAAAATGGGGCTGTGCATGACTCAACCATGTCTTTACATCTATTAGTCATGCGCTTTCCAGACTAGACAAATGTGGAACAGACAAGATGCCAACATGATAAAAAAAGAAGCTTTAGTTAAGATTTCTACCCAGTTTAAAGCCCCTTGCCAACCCTCCAATCACTATAGACATATATGAACTCGAATCTTCAATGAGGCTCTGTACTGAAGACAAATTATTAGGTGTATTTAAGTCACTCTAATAAGAGCTCTACTGAAACAACTTTATTCTTGTTTCATGGCAATAACTGATTCTGAGCCTTCAAAAAAACTACAGAAATATTTCTTAAAATTAAAAATAAGAAAAAACAGTACAAGCCTACAAATAATATTTAGGATACTAAAACATCATACAGAAGTTATGCTCATAATTAATTTGTTCACAAATTACTGTGCTTCAATGACATGTATGTATCAAGACTAAGAGATATATGAGCAATAAAAAAACCAACATAATCCATCCCCCTCCTCCCACTCACCCTCCTCTGAACCCATTGCCTTTTTATTCATCTACCTACCCACTGGTCTTCTGACACAGATATATTCTGAAAACCAAAATATAAGAGCCAAATAAATCTATGGTAAATCACCTGTGGCGCTTTCTTTGTACCTACTACTCTTTTTCCTTCCATCATCTTTATGACGTTTAGAGAATAAATAAACTCTTTTTTTATGAGATGTTTTTCAGCATAATGAACATACAGCTAATTTTACAACTTCAGCTTATAGACCAGTCTACAGAAAAGCTAAATGAACAATTCTGACCATCCTCAGTATAGGGAGGCCCCACCATCGCTACCAAAACAATGTGCTGTTTGGACAATCTCCCTTGCTACATGTGATTTATTACAAGCTGTATTTTTCCCTTCATAAAGCTCAGGATCAGCAGTTACTACATGGCACCATTAACCATACATTTTCCATGTGACTGAATCAGTATCATCAAAACCAGACAAATACACAGTGATGTTAAAATTCTACTGCACCAGGACTTCTTCATTAAAAAAGTCAGGGTGACAAAATTTTACTACTTTGATTTTTACTTTTAACTTCCTAAGACAACAGTTCAAAGAGAAAAATAAATAGATTATTATACAAAATGTTTACAAAAGCATAGGGCAGTTTTCAATCACTGGTTTAACTAAATCTGCTTATTCTATCTACTTTCCCAGAATCTTTTCTAGAACATAGTGCTCACTATCTCAACTTCAGTCTAAAAAATATGTTTGAACAAATCTGTTCTCCATTGAGAGGAAAAAAAAAATACAATAAAAAATCAGCTTAAAATAAATTTATTAAACAATACAAAAATAAGCACGCTGGAAATCAAGATACATAAATAACATACAATGCAAATGAAAAATGGAAAACTAGACAGGTAACTTAACAACTGAGCCAAAAGGTACAACACAAATGCTAAAATAAATCTTTTAAAAGCATTTACATTTCTAATGAAATGTTAATGATGCTGACAAAGAAAAACAAACAAACAGCTAAAATGCTTGAATATCAAGAATTGCTATTACTGTAGCACAGGTGAACACTAAAACCATTGCAGACTTCACACATGGAATGACTAAAACTCTGTGGCCCTGGCCTCTCCTACTGCCCGTGGTGGGTGACCTCAGCCCCCCAGGTGCCCTGCCAGGAACAGGAGCCATCTGCACATGTGGCAGCCAGGGCAGGAAACTACAAGTGTGGGCAAGTTACAGAACAGCTGGTTTCAGAGGAGTCTCCTCTTGACCCTTCCCAGCTAGAAGCTGCCTTCAATTCTAGGCAGGCTTCAAAAGCATATATTACAGAACTGTAATACATACATATACATATATATATATTTAAAGATTGTTTAAGCTGTATGCAAAATATTCTTATTATGCATATTAAAGAACTAGTAATTTTCTTATTTCTGTATTTCCCATGCAGGACTTGACTCTACCACAAGTTTTGAATGTGGAAAAATTGTCTGTCTTCAACCATATCTTTGGAAATGGCTTCAAACAGTACTAAAAATCAAGGTGGGTAGAATCAGCTCAAGCAAATCCTGCACCATGCCTTTTCCATTTTTAATTAAATCAGCAAGTCATCCAGCAACATGTCACCACTGTAAGTACCTTCCACTAGCAGAACAGACACATTATGTTCCCTCTTGCAACTGAAGGTATTTCAGGTAAAATAGTTCTGCAGGATCTGAACACTTGTTATGTCTCTGTAGCTACTAGTTTATGGTAAAATCATCAAATTTTTATAATCACTTTATAATCAATATTTGTAATTCAAGACTTTGCCTTTATTTTGAGGATAAGCACTAACAACCTAACCTTTTCATCAGAGATAAGAGTATAAAACAGTTATTATTCAGCAAGTGATGACTGACACTTATTACTGACATCTGCACTACAGATTTACCTCTTCATCCCAGTAGGGCATCAAATTCACTGAAAATTGATGTTCTGTATTGTTTTGCTTAAATATTTTCATCCTCGCCTTTAAAGACAAGAAGCCTATCCTTTACCATACTCTGCTAAATGAAGATTCTTCCGGGTTTTAGTCAGAGCTTTTTCAAATGTTTATGCAAAACTAACAATACCTGAACAGAGTAATTAAGAGCAGCTTGCTTTCTCAGAGAACATCAGCTCTGTTTTATGCATCTTTCTAAAGTCATGAACATCCAGATGGGTCAAAAAAGAGGCGGGGAAAAAACTAACTCTGCCATTAGGCAAAACACATATTGACATTTTGGAGTTTCAGATGAACAAAAAAGGAAAAGGGAGGAGAGGTGAAGGTGTTACTACAGAATTGTTTGTCACTATCTCTTAAAATCCTCTACCAGCTAATACCATTTATCTTTGCTTGGACAAGTTTCCCCAGTTTGATAAACCAGGACTCTGTGTGATGTGTACTAGGGATGGGACATATCAGATGATTTACAAATTTATAGAAGAGAAAACTTCATAGAGAATGCTTTTCTAAGATTTTTAGCATTATTAAGAATATAATTTCTGCAAGAATTTAGCAAGTCTTTGACCTCTGTCCAGAACTGCCTCCTGAGCCTATCTGAAGCTTAAATATATCATTTGGAGCTACACCCTACTCAAATTATGCAGCTTAAGAGATGCAGCTGCCTGTAGAAAAATGCAAGTCCTCTTTCTCAGCAAGCTGACAGAGCAGCAAACTCAAAATCATTTCAAAAAGATAGCAATTAATGGTAACTTCCTAAGAATTTGCTTATGTGTAAGTAGGTGAAACCTCTGATCTTCATACATTAACATACACACACATTAAAGGTTCAAAAATAAGTTAACTGTAAATGTTTCTAATAAGATCTACCTATCTGCTTCCCTGTAAACATATTTCCTGCTCACCACTCAGTTGGTTACCACTCTAAACCCCAGACTGCTTACATTCCTTTCCAGGGTGGAGCACAGCACTATTAGTAAGGCAAACTTCTGAGTCATAACTACCAGCTGGCAGCACAAGCAGCAAGAGAGGCACTCCAAATAGTTGGGGCAGAAATCTGTCTGCTGCATTAGTTAACTTCCAAACAAGACAGGCTTTTTGCCTCCTCCTCCCCACTTCTCCCACTCCTACCCAGGCATTTTTGCTCTCTTTATTACAAGATTAGAATTAATAATTATTAATGGTTTGATTACAAGAAAATATAATCTTCACGAGCATGGCATATGCAAAGGGTCCATTTCTGTTCAAATTTGAAAGCTCACATTAAAGTAACCCTGACATGGTAATAATATGACTCAGAACCTATCTCCACTTAATATACAATTATTTAGAAATTCATCAATTTGCTGTATTTTGCTGAACACTATTTTGTATTGTAATTAATATTCTATCTTTATATGCTGACCCTTCTCAGTGGACACAAGTTCTTGCTCAGCCTCAAAGTTCATATACTTAAAATCCTCAGATATAAACAAAAATAAACAGATACATACCATTTTTGTGGTATGTCTTTGAAAACATTTACTTTTTTTTTTTTAAACTAAATGTGTTTTAAGTAACTACAAAACTCAGTTTACAGCTTTGGGTTTGTTTGCACATGCTTTTTCCCCACACACCCTTGAACTTTGACAATCTTTTTGGTATAGCATACACAATTTACACAAAATGTATATATAAATGAAACACCAGGTAAAACAACATGCAAATCAAAATTAAATCTAGAGATGCTTGAGGGCTTTTAAAATGAAGAATTTAATGAAACTAGAACCCATTCGTTTAGTCCTGCTCTCCCCGACCTTCCATTCTATACACTACGGTTCTGGAGATGTCCTCATTTGATTCAGGTGACACTTTTTTCCATACTGTTTCTTTTAAAGCAAGTTCTTGCTGGAGATTCTCATAGTCCATTGGTCCAAAGGAATGCTAGTTGTTCAAGCAACATACATTATTTATTAGTGTACGTGAAGGAAAAAAAAAATCCATACTTGCAGTCATTGCTAACAGACTCAAGTTTTTCAGCTCTTCACATAAACTGTTAATTTCTCTTTTCCATTTATAAAAAAATCGAATTCAAAACTGGCTATTTTTTAGATGTATACACGCACATAGAAGTACTTTAAAAATCACTCTACTGTATCTTCACCTATTGAAATTTTCATGCCTTAGTCAAAACATTAATGGTATTGAAAACAAAAGCTTTCCTTATCTCAACACCCCCACACTTGTATCTTTTGTAAATGCAGCTGGAGTGGATTCAGTTTATTCCCAGACACTGCTGCTCCCTAAGTAGCAGGCTCTTGTCTGAAGCACTACTCATGCCTGAATTCACTGCCTGTGCAACTCTGAGCAGGTCATGTGGTGTCAGAGCTATCCTCGTGAAAATACAGCTAAGCACAGATCTCATGCATAGCAGCACACAAAAGGCTAAGCCCACCAGCTGGTCAAGTCTTTATTAAAGGCAACCAGAACAGTAAAACCGTTTGCAACTTCCATCAGATACCATCTACCTAATCTAGCAGGGGAGATAACTGCATGAAATGGAGTTAGAGATCTAGTAATAAATTCTCCTACACAAAACCCTGTGATAGTGTGGTCCACCCAGATAAGTGTCCACTAATAATGTACAGTAACTAAATTATCTGAAAGCTTTGATGCAATACATGTCATTGAGCAGTTTGGCAGTCAGAGAAGTACTTTGCATATTTCTTCTGAAGTCTACAACCAATACTCACCGAACACAGACAGTAACTTACCCGCTGATCACCACCTTCTCTGCGAGGATCAAGTTTTTTAGCAAAGTGTCTCAAATTGTCGTAGTTATGGAAATTGCACAAAGAAACCAGATCCTGCAAGTATTTAGAGAACATGCATTATTATCTGCACAGGATAGCCAAATGCATCTAAATTAATAATAATAATACTGCATTTATTTTACTGCATTACTGTAATAATAATAATAGCTACATTTTGCATCCTATCCTAGTATCTTAAACCAGTAAGAATAATCAATTAAAAAAATCAATTTAATAAAACAATATCCATGTCCATAAGGCACTTTGAACAAAAAAAATCATCTATAGGATAAAGTTCTAATGACACCTTTAAACTCCTTCTTACAGAAGAGCAAAGCAAGGAGCAATTTCCAAAATATCTATTTTAATAAATTCCTACTCCAGCTGTATGGAACACTTCAGGAACAGAAAAAAATAGGCTGGGCTAGGTCCAGTACATCAAACTTCAATTAAAAGGATGAAACAAGGAAATGAGTGACATAACGGATTCTCAGTCAGTTTGAATTACAACATGAAAGGCTATAGTTACAAAACTTGGCAATGCTGTCCTATTTTCAGAAGTGAACATTGCATTCATGTCATTTGTATGCCACAACCATGTATCAGTTTTTAGGTCTCATTGCAATGCATGATTGATGCAGTAAATCCTTCACCTACCCCTCCATTCTAGAATTTAGAGTTAAGTTACCACGACCATTTCATATGAAACTTTAAAGTACTTAAACTGGAATTACTAACATCTTAATTTGAAGCTGTGTAAAATCTTAGATAAATAGAAGCATAAAAAGTTCTTAACTGCTGCTCAACCTCCCATTTATAATTAAGCAATCATCATCATAAGGTAGTTTTAGGGAGAAAAAAGGAAGAAATTTTTTACATTCACCTCTCCCACAAAACACCATAATTAATCATTACAAAATCCTCCCGAAAATCTCTCCTACTTCTAATGCTCCAATCAGCAGACTATCCATACTCTTTCACTGGCACAACATGAAGCTAGGAAGAGTCTGCCCAACATCTGGGTATCATCTATGAAGACATCTTTTATGTCAGATGGTTTACAAAAATCAGTTTAAAAATACATCAGAACGGCACTATTTCATTGCAGTCTTTTTCTTTTATTGCAATGAAATAAGAGTTGCATTTCCTGTGTTTTGAAAACTGTGCTTCATGACAAGAGAGGGAGAAAAGTCTATAAATAGAGCTCTACAGTTTTGTAATACAATATACTGGAGTCCAGCACCTTCATTACCCCATGAAATGTTCCTTTTCAAAGCTTTTTCACAACAGATTTCTCCAGTGTTCCTGGCATCATATTTTAATGCTCACTGAATTCAAGTGCTATTTACTACTAAAAAGCAAACATCTATTCTTGGACTTTCATCCTTGAATCAGATGAAACTTGCTATGCAGGGAACGATCACAAATCACTATTTAATTCATTTAGCTCTCAGCTAGGCCAACTGAAGCTCAGTAAACATCAGCTGCAAAAGCAAAAAAAAACCCAACAAACCCAACCAAAACAAAAAAACAAAAACAAACACCACACCCCCAAAATAAAAACAAAAAAAAACCCACAAAAACAAAACAAGCCCAATGGCAATGCTGCTTACATGACAAAAGTGAATTCCTTTAACACTGTTGCCCATCTTGTCCAAAGGAGGTGACCAGCACATCAAGCCCATGACATTAGGAACAACCAGAAGAATCCCACCAGCAACTCCAGATTTTGCAGGAAGACCAACCTACAGAATAATCAGAGAATTACTGGCCTCTGCAAGTGTCCCTCACTATTGTAACACAATGTATCAGCATTTTCATGAAGATTACTGTGTAGCATTCATAAAACATTTATCTGGAAGGCACTTGGAAGCCGGAAAAGCATTATTACTTATCTCTTAAATAAATAATAACCTGATGCAGTTTGTGACAATCCAAAGTTCACAATCATAAAACTATTTCCTCTCCTGAATACTGTGAGTCAACAATACTGTGAAAGAAGATAATTTAGATTTATTAAAAAAAGAGAAATTATGACTAAGCAATAGTACACAAGTGTATGTCTCATGAACAGCTTAAAACAAGGTGGTAGAATGAAGCTGTAAAAATCTCAACTGGAAAAGGTGAAAAACAAAACCACATGAAAATTTAAAAGTGTCAATGAATCATACAATAATTACTTATTTACAATCTGAACAACAGCATTACTTTTTTTTCCATTAGGAACTAACATGTCGCATATCCTCGCAGCTCTCCAAGCAGCAACTTTTATGTCACAACACACCATAATCAATTTTACATGTATGCAGTAAGTAAAAACTAAAAATGCTAAAAACAAAAAAAAAAAAACAAAAAAAAAACCTAGAAGCATAAATAAGATACAGTACATCTTGAGTTATACACATGTAAGGAACACACTGCTAGAAAACAGGAGCACAGCACATGTGCTGTGTATGACAGCCATATACACACATATAAGGACAGTTTCTGAGCCTGAAGTGACAACAACTGTCTGCAAAGGCTTTCCGCTATCCTTGACTCCCATACAGAAGGATTTCTTCAGCCATGTTTTCAGTTCCTGTTTCTCTCATGAACAGCCTTTCCTAAGGAACAGTATTTATGTTTTGATATGAAAAGGATTCCCAGATGCGAAGGCAGAGTGATATAAGGCATGTAACAGTAGTAGTGCCATGAATTCTAGGTGAGATTTTCCCCTACAGTGAGAATTTCTAAACAATTCATGGAACACCCTCTCCTCTGCCTCAAAAACAAGGAAGCGACCCCTGGAAATGGAAAATACTAGCACGGATTAATCTTCCCGGTCAGTTGTAATTAATACCTGGGAAGTACTTACATGGAAGGCAAACTGCCCTGAAAAGTCATACATGCCACAGGAATGCATCAAACTCAAGGTATTCCGGACTGCTTCAGGGCTCAGGACTCTCTCACCAGTGATTGGGCAAAAGCCACCATTAGCCAGAGTTGCTGCCATCACACTTGCTGACTCACATGTTACTTCTATTGAGCAAAGCTTATGGAAAAGAAATAGAGATTATAAGCACTGGTACTTCTAGCACAGTAAGGCCGACTACAGCAGGATCAACAAAACATTGAAATATTAAAATAACATCTCAAAATAACCTGTAGCATAACATTTGTTACAGATGACACTAGTAGCATCAATTAATACAGTCTGAATCTTTCTACTATAAAGATCCCAGTGACAGTGTTTGTAAGCCCTCTTATAAGCTGGGGACAGTATTTTTATGGGTTAGTGTCTCTGCTCGATTCCTCCCCCCAACCCCCCTTATGTTCCTTTGAGAGGAAGAGGTCTGTAAAATCATCTCAGTATTCTGCATCCACTTAAATGGCAAAGCCACAAAATGACTGTTTTTTTCAATTTGAGCTTGTTTAGTGAGGTGGGTTCTTTTTATTTTAAAGCCTTAGAAGATCCCACACACTATCAGAAGTACAATTTAAAGCTGCATATTATAGCACATGCAAATCTTAATGCCAGCACTTCCTGCTGATGCAGCCTTATTTCACCTTTCTCATATTTAATTTCTGATATAGTAATGATACAACCACACCACAGTTTTTCCCAGGATCCCTGCTTCAGTACAGACTATACATACTTTGGTGACACATCAGGAAATGTGATATGATGCCATCACCTGATGCTGCCTCATTTCTGCAGAAACCAAAAGATAAGTTGGTTTCAACCTGAAGCTGCAATGCTGCCCTAAAAAAGTAAACAAACTAGTGCTCGTATTCTTGCTTTTGCCAAACAGTCATTACATGATACTTCATGAAGTTACCTAAGCCACGTTTGCATGAGTAGTTACTACCTGGAATTCTTATTTTCCGGGTGCCAAACTCAATACATCCTAGTCCAATCAACTGGAGTTGCAAATCAAGAGATTGTCAGAGACGCATCTAAAATGGCAACTGTGTTTTAAACATATGAAGTATTACATAATATCACCTACTTTCAAAAAAATTTGTTTCTAGGTTCCCAGTTTAAGCACCTGCATTTTTTACCTCGTTTGTCTAAACTGAGACTAACCCATCCTCACTTTACAGATAATAGGCAAATATGCTTATTTCTGCTCAGAAAATTCCCAGTTACAAAAGGGAGGAAGGAGCATTACAGATAACCCAAAGAAAAGAAATAACTCGACTTCTAAGTAGAATCTGAGTGTTTTAAAGGTAAGCATTGTACCCTAACAAGAAAACAGAAATGCTGCTTGTGTATGAGCTATCCTTTTCCTGAACATGGAGTGAAAAGGAGATTTTTCAAGGGAAAAAAGAAAGAATGACACATGGTCATTAAATCAGAGATCAGAATGCACAAAAGTGAGGCCAAATTAAAATACATCAGAAAAGTAAGCTTTAGCATTTCTTAACTTATTAATAGCTTCCACTTATAAAATGTATCAGGCAGTGGAATATAAGGCATTGAAAAAGCATGTTTACACAGTAAATTCAAATAAATTTCACATTCTTTTCTGTCACAAGTTCAGAATAGACTTGCTTGTTCCTAGTTTCTAACTCAACAAGAGGTCAATTACAGCTAATCACACATACCTTACTTCATAAACAGTCATCCGATCTAAAGAGAGCAGGTGCATCCCAACACAAAAAACCCAAATAAAATTTGCAGTTTGAAAATAATGGCTTATCATAAGTAGCAGCAAGTCTCCAAGTCAAAAACAGATTTTGAGAACTGAACTCTGCATTTTTTTTAAACTCTTCCAGATGAAGTGAATCAGTAACACAACTTGAACTGCCTCTTGAGAACTCTACACAGCAGGGCTGAGTTGAGAATGCTTAAACATTAGGAAACCCTTACTGAGGAAATACCTCACACTTGCAAAGTTTTCATTTTTTGACAGTTACAAATAACTTGCTGAAAGTGAAAAAGAAAAAAAAAGGGGGAAGGGGGAGAAAAAAAATTTATAGATTCTTACTCAAAAGCATTGAATTAAACCAAAAGGAGGAGATACTCCCATTATGTCTCTTGCAGCACTCCCCTAGAGCCTATAGCTCAGCATGCATTCTCCAGTTATAGAGAGGTTAAACTACTCCACAGCACATAAGAAGCAGCAACCCAAAGAAGTGTTTTGTCAAACTCACTGAAGTAATACAAGACATTTCAAGCTTCTAACTTCTAGTGGTTTAAAGACTATTGCTAGTTTGTATTAGCAACAAAGACATCTGAGTAGAATCATCTAAACAGAAGCAAATCTGGATATAAACATACATCTGTCATTTCCAGAGCTAAACAGAAGCTGACATTTAACTGCAAGTCATTAAAGCCTCCATGTCTAGGTACAAATCAGCTTCTACTGCTTGTAATAGCAATTCTAAGTCTATAGTGAGTCTCAATTTTAAAGTCCGTTACCTGAAAATAGAAGTCTAGTATAGCAACCATATCTGTGCCTTCAGGAAAGCACTGAAGAAAAAAAGGTAAAATTATTAGGTAAAATTTAGGTAAAATTATAATTATTTTTTAAGTATTGCTTTTAGGAAGATATAAATTAATCTATATGTCAGCATACTAAGCATCAGGCATATTTTAAAATAAACATATAAAAGTAATAAGTAGAAATACTTAATGACATCAGATTTTAAAGTAACACAGTGCAGCAATATCAATAAACTAGGTACTAAAATATTTTTCAGTAATTTTCAACATCTTTAAATATGCAAACTGAAAAACGCATCCAGGAGTTTTATGAAGTCACCTCTAAAGCACAGATTATACATTTTACAACAAATAAAACAAATTACCATGGCTATGACACTGAAAAATATTTAGAGGTATTTTATTAGAATGGTATAAATATAATGCTTTTTAAATGACAGCATTTGAATACCATTGATAAGACATATCCAGTATTAATTTGTGCCATACTGTACATAAATTAAAAGCCTTCACAGACTAGGAATAAAACCCAGCACATAATCTTCAAAATACACTTAAGTAAAAAAGATATTAACCTTTTTTTCTTTCAAGTAATAGCCAATTGCAAAGTTTCTATCTCCACTCTCTCTTTCAGACTGGAACCTGAAAGAGAAAAAAAAAAAAATACAAGGCAACATGTCAAGCTTTCCAAAACATCCCAAAAAAATTGCTGAACTCGAGATTTATAACATAATTTAGTAAAATTCCATGTAACGGATACATCACTTCTGAACACAAATATTCTACTCATGGGACAGAAGTGCCCGCAGGAGCTCAATCCCAGTTTACCCAGCTGTAGTGAATCAGCACTGACATCCACATACACACAGTACTGGTTACCTACACAATGTAAGCTGACTTGGAGAAGGCAAAGGACGGCAAAATCCTAATCCTGGAAGCATTTCTAAATAGGCCACAGTGGAATAGAACATCCATCCAACACTGAGACAGTGAAAGGGTCATTCCCTGCCTAAAGCAGGTAAGGATCACACAGCAGGTCAGACAAGGACCAGACTGACAGCTGCACTCCTCACTCTGGTGATTAAGGTAAGGAAGAAACCTGCAGGAGGAACACCTGTCTGGTTCCTTCTATAGCACACACCTTTTATTGTAGCAAAGCTCAGGAAAAACACCTCTACACAGGCATTGCAACTGGCAAGCTGGAAGTAACTCTGCTAAAGGGAATCTTCATGATTGCCTCAATGCTGCCTGAAAAAGCTCTTAAGATTTCTGGAATGCTATACACCGAGTTTATAAGGAGAACTGTTTGTTTAAGAAAAGAATATATGCAAAAAAAGCAGAAGGAGTCACAGCTGTATGAACTATGCTTTCTAAACATTTGGTATGCAGCCACCAACATGCAGAGTTTAGTTTTTAGTATGAATGCTAGGAAGAGAAGAGTTGCACTTACAGCTCTCATTGCCATAGCACCAACAGAGCACTAAGACAGAACAGTGACATTTTCAAAGAGGTAACCAACAACTTTTAGGAAAAATTGTCTACACTGATGTCAGAGACATGCAGAACTTCAGTTGTAAATTTTAAGTCAATATAAGTGATGAAATGCCGGTTGAAATGTAAATAACTGAACCGAATAAGTGAATAAAAAACACTTACGTAGCATTACTGAATCCAACATACTCATTACCAGCCATTTTATTCATGAACTGCATCACCTGTCAGAGACAAGGACGAGGAAAAGCAATACTTTTACACATAAATAGGGTACCAACTTTCAACTTACCCTAAATCTTGTAACACCATTTTATAAATGCAATACAAATCACTAAATATTTAAATAACCAAGTATATCTACAAAGACAAAATACAAGATAGTACTAAAATTTCACTTTCATTTCCCTTGCCATCTTAAAACTTTCACCACTGAATTTAGTTTAAAAAGAGAAGGTACAATGTTAACTTACATAGTCAAATTTTTCTGCATTATTTGCCCCTTGCTGCAAGAAAAGAAAAAAAAAATTTACGGAAATTGTTAACAAAGGAACAAAGTTAGTTCACTTAACAGTATTAGGATTTTAATGCATGTAACTAAGGTAAGAAGCTAATTAAGAATAAAGTAGTACAATCATTTCATATATTAATGAAAAAATTAAAGTGTTAGATAAGTAATTCTTTAAATTATCATTTAAATAATCCTATGCATCTTAAACACCTGTATGCTGGAGATTAATTTAAACTGAAAAGGTATGCTTTATTTTAAGTGCTCTCTATTCAACTTTACATGCTTAGCATAAGTAAATGCAGTAGCTAAAGCAAAAAATACAAAAGTAACTACAAACAGAATAATTACAGTAAAACACTAACTTTTTATAGATTAGTAAGGCAAAGGTATTTTCATATTACCAACAGAGCTGAGCATAGGGAGGTTCAGGCTACTGAAGTTAAAATATTTCCATGGCTAGTATACATATTAAGAATTTAGACTGAAGACTTAAAATGAAGTGTTAGCTGTTACTGTGAAAATAACTGCAATTAATTAAAAAAAATCTGAGATATGTCCTACCTATTAAAAATTGTTAAACAGATAGAAAAATAGAATTTCACATCATAAGGCACATCATTGTGCTAACAATGTACAGGAAAATCTTAATCCAACTTATTAAGGATGATAGTGAAACTTAATTCTAAGGGTGGGCTTGGTTTGGCTTTTTCAGGGAGGACGAGGGTTGTTATTTTGAGGATTATTTTTTTTACTCCCTCATTCAAGAACATTTTCAAATTTAGTACCTGCCAGTTAAAGACATTAATTTTTTTAGAGGTCCCTGATGGGTGACCTTTCAGAAATTCCTATCAAAAGAGATTCAAAAAGGAGCAGGAGATAAAAAACAGCACATGGTCCACCAGTGGGAGTTCTTAAATTTTTTTAAGTAGCCCAGTAGAATTTTTGGAAGAAGTTTAAAAAACAATGGCATCACATACACAAGTGGAAACAATGTTTTTGGATAAGATATTTTAATACAGAATTTTACTATTAAAGACATTCTATTTAGAATAAACAAGACTAACAAATCTCAAACAATTCAAGACACTACTTGCACTGTGTTTAGTGTGGGGATGGGGAAGGAAGTGGAAAAAACGGACGCTTTATATCAACCAGTATTTTACTGAATGAAATGCATAAAGCCAGTCTCATTTCCCACTCTGTATGTGGATTAGGGTGTTGCAGATAATCTTGGAAGCTTATGCTTCAGCTCATCTAAGAGAGGATGTGCAGACACACACGTACAATAACACCACACTGTTCTCTCAAAATTATATGCCAGTGGTTACCTTAAGTTTAAAGGCTAATAACCTTACTCCTAAAGGCAATAATCTCTAGCTAATTTTCAGTTAGCTAAAAAAAATGCATGATACATTTCATCAGAATGTTCCTGTATAATATACCAGAACACAAATCTTAAAAATTTAACTCCAAATCTGTTCAATGAAAAATAATTAAAAGAAGAAATTACCAACTTCATTGAACTGTTGCAGTTGTCAAAATATTCCATAGATCCTAATGCTGTAAAATATGTAACAACATTTAAACCACAAAAACCTTTTAACCTTTCAAATGCACAATGAACATCTTTTTCTGGCAAAGTGGGTCAGCATTAGTTACAGGATGCTGCATTGATAACTGTATGGTTAGACATGTATAATATATTGAAACAGGTTCTTTTGTTAAAAAAAAAAAAGGAAAGAGGGAGAAAGGGATCATGCTTTCCGCAAAAATATAAATACATAATACTTCGCCTTTTCCTTCTGCCCAGTGGAAAAAAAAATATTCCCTTCAACAAAAACATGGCTTTACCAGCAGCACATAAAATTGGTGGGCAAGAGATTCAATTTTTCCACATTGACTTTCTATAAAAAAGGTTATTTTTTAAAGTTCACAACTAAACTCGTATTTTGGGAAGAAAATCTTCTGCATACTAAGGCAGATGATGAGTTTTTAGTCCTTGCTGTTCCGTGTACTTGTAGAGGTTACTTCATAACACACACATACAAAAGCACTGCTACTGAAACCAGACTGCTCAAACACCTGAACTATTTGCTTCAGCAATCACATGATCAAGACCTCAGCAGGTATTTACTACAACATGTTACTGAAATAAACTCTGCTTCCATACACATGATGGCTAAAAACCCAAAAGAGATTAGTTCCCCTCTTTCAGCAGCTGACCGAGGTGTCCTGCTCCACCTAAAAAGCTGGAGAGACACAGCGGCAACACACATTCTATGATTAAAATTCAATTGCAAATATAAAATCCTAACATTCAGACTACTGAGCAGCTTTTCCATACTAATTTAAACAAATATAAGGGACAAGGAAACTTCTGTTCTTCCACAAGTGCTTCTTATTTTTAGCTTGATTGTATAAACCTATGAGTTTAGGGGCACAGTGACAATACTTCTTAGAAAGCATTTTTAAAGTCCAGATGCAATTCAACCTATCTAGAACATCAAAGAAAACATACCATGCACCAAACTCCACAAACACTTTGTATATTTATGGCAATGTTCATATACACACTTATACATGCTTGTGTGTATATGCATAGGAAAAAGCATTTCTAAATGAATACAAAATTAAAATTACAATGTTAAGACTGAAGCCGTTTGATAGGGAGAACATTCAAACTTACAGAAGACAGCTCAATACGGTTTTGTGAATACTTAAAACCCCAATGGACAGTATGGCTGTCAATCATAAATTTGAATTTTTTTTTACTGTGTCATGTTTTAGTGATCTTCCCCTTTTTTTTTAACAAGGTACTTGTATTATATTACTTGTGTTTCTACTAAAAAATATGAACAGTTGCAAAGGCTACATGCCTACATAGGAAAGAGACCCATGGATACTTACCAGAGCTTGCAATGACAAAATTAGACAAAATTTATTCAAAAAGTAGTAAATATTAGCCACTTTTCAACACTGTTTCTATTATTAGACCATATAAACTTCTACCACGTGTCTCTCACTAAAGCAATTTCTCAATTTTGAATCTAAACCAAGCTAATAAAAATGCCCACATCATGGGAAGTTTATAATCTTCTAATAATAGAAGATTACTTAACATTTAATTTCTGGACTATTTAAAGCCAAATTTATAATCTAACACTATACTGTGACAAAAATATCCAGAAACAATAAAATTTTAATTCTATGTCAGAGCACAAGAAAACTTTTTTTTCACATATCTGCATTTTTCATTAACTACTGATGTCTTTATTTTAGCTTTCTCTACTTACACACTTCACATATTTTATTTGTTAAGATGGTTTTGTTCTGTGAAAACTGGTGTCTTCACAGTTTAGTGTAACATTTTCAGCTCTGAAATATTTGAGAGCACACTGTGACAGACAGTATTTGACCTAAGACCAACACAATCAAAATTTCAAATACCTGTAAGATTTTTTTTGTCCTTCACTTCTGTCCATCTGTGACCACTTAACACGTTATTTCACAGAATCTACTATATATTTTATGTCAGATAACATCCAATATACTTGAGTTTTAATAAAAAGTGGAGAAAAATATAAATGCAAGTTCTATTCCAAATTAGTTACCACAAGAAAATTAATAACCTAGGAAGAGGGGCAACATCACCAAAGTAAAGACAAGTATCTGGCAGAGATCACACCACCAACACATGTTGTAAAGTGGTCTGTATGCACATTTACACATCAGTCTATCAGGAAGGCTAACTCAAGTGACAGCATAGAGCAATTAAGCCAAATGAGTACTATTTATTATAACTGTATTGTCAAATAAACCATGCATTTTCCCACATCTCAAGTATTGAACTGTAACTGCACAGGTTTCCTAATAACTGAATCCTGACAGCGCAGCTAGACAGGATTTTTCTACCGCTCTTTGCCTCACTTATTTTGTGATTTATCAGCATATTTAGAACTTTAATATACCATAATCCCCTCCATGTTTTATACAAAAAAAAAAAATCTTCCATTGAACTAAGATTTTTTTTAGGGTCAGCAAGATCAGCATTTTCATTTTCTTGTACACCAAACTTGTTGCAACAACTATGAATTTTGCTACTGTCAACATGTCTAAATAATACCAACATAATTCAAGATCACAGTACACCTCCCTTCAGTAAGCATTCAATCCACATTGTCTAAGGGCCTGCATGTGGCTGCCAGCAATTAGAGGATCTAAAGATGTTATATTTGCCTGAACCTTTGCTGTTAGGTTAGGAAAACTTTTATCTACAGATGGAATGTTAAAGCATACAATAAAATGACTTAAGATTAATCCCTTGTCTTCTGGTGATTCCATCCACAGCCATCTGCTTTCTCACATGTATTTCTCTCTGAACCCCTCCTCTTCCTCTCATCTTCACTTGTAATGTGACAGTAAAGGTAATGTGGAAGTGGGAAGACCTTGAAAAAACCACTGATATTCCTGGAGTTGACAAGCTTTGAGAATTGAGTTTAAAGTTTAAGAAAACTTAACAGACCAAAGCAATAAAATCTGTCTCTACTATAGGCAATAAAGATTTTTCCCAGCCAGTGTGATGTGCAGAAAGCTGCACTGAAGCTGTACTAAATCTGTATAGGAGTTCAATCACCTTCTTTCCTGTATTTCCTTGGAGAGATGATAAAAGTTACTGTTTTATCTCGTACCACTTTTCCACAAACTCCTGTAATTGCCACTACAATTTTTTTTACAAAAAAATATTTGAAAATTGTTGTTAACTGTCATTTATATAACTAGTAATACAAGCAAATAGCTGTACAATTATCAACATGGGAAAAAGTCCTTAGTGAGTTGTTTCTTTTAGATTTCTTTAAAAGGGACATGCAGGATGTCCTTTTGCTAATGCACTTTTATTGTAGATATGTGCTTTGAACTGCTGGAAGAGTCTGGGGAGTGTAATGCAAGTACAATTAGAACAGACATTTACAAAACCTAAATACATCGTAGTCCCAAACACAGGGCAGTTGGAAAATCACTTAATATGGCAGGAGCAGGATACAGCCATGCCTAAGTAACTCAAACAAATGTATAACTTAACATGCACATATCCCTAATTATTTATTTTTATGGATTGCAAAGACAATGTAACATTACAGTTTAGGTCCCTGCTCTGTTCCAAGGTAGGAACACCAAATTCTGACAGCACTCAGAACTGGCTATGTGATGCTAATGGCCTCCTTTTACCCCCAAAATGTTAACATATTACATGTTAACATATTCTGAAAGAGACTACTCCAAGCATTATCTCTCATCCACAATCATAATCTGTGCCAGACTCTAAGGACAGCTGGGTATAAGATCACATCTACTAACAGCTGCTAAACTCAGTATAATGTATGGGAACACTGAAAGAGTTCTTAGATCCATTTCTCAGAAAGAGATAACAAATCTCAAAGGAGATAAAAGAATTATTAACTATGAAATACAGCAACAATCTCTCCATACTTATTAACATGCTATTGTTAGATAAATCTGCAATACACAGTGAATTTAAATTTTCTTATACTTTAAGAGCCATACACTGTCTTCAAGACAGTGTAAGTAACACCTTAAATAAAAAGAAAAAATGCAGAAGAATTGAGAGCAAAACATGAATTAATGAAGCCACCTTTTTCAGAAAAAAGAAAAAAGTTTGATAGTAGAATGAGAATGTGAATTATACAATTCACTGGTTAGTAGGAATAATGTTAAATTGCAAATTGTAAAGAAGTTACTTCACAAAAATCACAATTACTAAGTAGTTTTGTACCTGTGACCCTCTACATAATTGTCTTCAGAATATACTTAGCTTTGTTAGTTATTCAAATGATAAATAGTATCTTAGTGAAAGCAGCACAGAAAATAATCTAATACGTTTTAATCACACTGAAAAGAAATAATGGTGTGATAAGTAAGATACGTGTCCACTAGATGTGCAGTTACCACATGCAGAAATGTTAGTGCAATGCAATACTTTTATAATAACATTAGAGAAAAAAAAAACAAGTAAAAGTTAAGAAAAGCCACCCATCAAAACCAATCCCCCATCCTTCTATCAATTACCACAGTTGCATGCATTAAACAAATCCATATTATCTATTCAGAAGTACACCATTTATCAAGAACTATGTGCCTTCTGCAAGAGGCATTTGCTTTTGTTTTGCCTTATGATCAGTAGGGCATGTTGTAGTTGGACTAACATTTTGATATTTCTGACAAATGTGTTAAATCAGATTGTAAAATTCACTATTATCCAAGTGAATCTCAATGCTCGGTCAACCTTTAAAAGATATGAAATGTGAATAAATTTACCTGTCATACTTAAGGCCATTTTCTTTCACCTACAGCTATCAAAGATAAATGTCTTTAAGCAGGAGCTCTTACATCTTATTTAAATATAAAATAACAGAAAATCATTATCTAAGTAATTTTAAAATCAACAGTCTTAGGAAACACTGTAGTTAATGGACTTTGAAATGCAACCAAGAAACAGGTTGTAAGCAAGACTTTTAGACCTCTGAAGTAACAGTATCAAGTTTACTACTCAAAAATTCCAGGGCACAGACATGTTCCCCAGACCTCTATGCTGGTACCATTAGGAAGAAAAAAAGAATTTTTGTACCTGTGGCTACTAAAAAATAGCAGAATATACAAGTCAAGTATTAACATTACATGGAGTTTATACCATTAACACCTTCAAGACATTTAGACACCTGTTCTAGGAAAAAAAAAAACCAAAAAAAAAAAAAAAAAAAAACACCAAAAAAACATAAACAACAGCTATCCAAAAGTCTCAAGATCACACATTAAAGATGTAAAGTCATTATTTAAACCTGGTGTGATTGGCAAAATAAGTAACTGTTTTCAAACACTCTTATTTTTGAAAGCACACTTACATCCCAACAGCAACTCTATGTACCATAGAAGCTCTGATAATTTAGTGGTGCAGGATGTTAATAGCACATAAATTCAACACAAGACTGACATTCAGATATAGTAGCATTGCTCCTGTACAAATTACAGTAACTTCCATTTCTTCCACAGTGCAAGAAATAGTCTTGTAATTTTATGCTCTTTAAGAGTACTAGACACTCAGAAATGTGCTTCTGAGTGCTATAAAGTATATTCCTGAGAAATATACTTCCTATCATCAACGAAAATGAGTTTTTCAGATGCACTGATACTTGTTAGAAACTGCTATTCTAACACTGCATTCATTTGGATGGGTTACAACTCCCAAAATACCAGAGCTTGTCTACCTGCCAATGAGTAATCATCAGATACTGCAGACAAAAATCAAATACAGTTTATAATCTGCACAGGATGTTATTTCTACATTCTATCACAATATTCAGAGAGAAACTAAAAATTAACTTTTTACCTTGATTAAAGATGTAATCACAATTGCTCCAGCATTCACCATAGGGTTATGAGGCCTGTCTGTGAAATAAAGTTTTCAATTACAAATATATTTCAAGACATGTTTGTCAAATGAAATCAGTAAAGTGCCTAAGTGAAAAATTATTCTAGATTTATGTACAACTCAAAAGCTACTATTACAGAATAGCTATTACATAATCTTAAACCTTTAAAAAATACCAAAATCCAACACCATATACAATATTTTATCATTCTGAGCACAGCATGTTACAGCTTTGAACACACTCAGCCTTATGCTACTTAACAATCCAGTAAATTGTTTGGTATAATTTCTTTTCTTGAAAATTACAAATCCTCTTCATTTAAGAATTTAACTTACTTCATAGCTGACTTGCACATACCTGCTACACTTACTTTTTTCCTTTTTCCCACTTATGTCTCCATATTAACAGTCTATTTGCATTCCCAACTCATTCTTGGCTGCTGAATTAATCACCTTTTATCTCTTTTTTCTAAAAAACCTCTCCTCATCAGCCATCTTACTCTTCCCAAATCTATCTTCCACAAATTACCCTTTTCTTTTTTAACTATCATTTTTGCTGTGCCTTTTAGCCAGAATGTTGACTTCTGAGCATTCTGGTGTCTGAAAACCTCAAATAATTCTCAATATATTAATACCATGACAGGTTTGAATTCTTTATTTGCTGTTCCTTTATCGCCAAATTTGAAAAAACACTGATTTAAAAACTGCATAAAGAGTGTTCACAGTATTTTTATCTATGATATACAAACTTGGACTCTAAAAAAAATTTGAGATTTGGGTTTTGGAGATGAGTCAGGTATTTGCAGCATACACATATATTCCCACAAAAATTACTCTCATTCTGGTCAATGGCACTTAGCCATCTATGACTATCAGGTAATTTTTAAAAACTAATCTTCAAGTTTTATTAGTACTTTTCAGAAAGTCAATATTAAAAGGAACTTTAAAATAAATCAAACCATTCTATTAGTGGAAAAATACGGCCCATGCCTTCCAAAAAAGTGAAGTTCCCCTAAAATACAAACTTATTGTCTAGATAATATTTAAAAGGTGTTACTGCCATTCCTTATCTCTCTGGAAGAGACTCACAGATTGTTCAGATTTCATTTGATTGTACTTAAGAGCCATGTATATCAAATATCCTGCTGTTATCTACTAATGCAAGCAATGAGGGTCAAATGTATTTGACTTTCAATTAACTGCAGAACCTGGATAAGAAAATAGAGCATTTCCACAGCTCCTCAGGGACCACCAATCTGAACATAGGGCAAACGACCACTCATAGCCTGTGGATCAGAAGGGACATCTGGAGGTCATCTCCTCCACTTTCCCACTCTTGCCATGGTTCCATTAACTGAGTCTTGAAAACCTCCATATGTGGCAAATCTTCTACCCCTCCAGCAATCCTATTCATCCTAGACAACAAATTTACCCTAATATCCAATCTGCAGCTCCCAAGCCACAGCATGGGACCACTGGCCCTTGTTGTACCAGGTACCACTACCAAGAAGAGTTACAGAACTCTTCACATTGGCAACCGCTCTTCAAGAATGTGAAGAAGTTTCCAGGGGAGCCCCCAGACTCCCCCTTCCAGCAGCTCCTTGGGAGTTACATGTGCCCTGGACTGCACAGCACCCTGGCAGCTCTACACTGGAGCCCTCCCCAGTTTTTCACTCCTTGAGCTGGGAATCCCAGTTCTGGCCACACAGTCCAAGACAACACAGCTCTCATGCATTACCAGAACCCACTGTCACCCTCATTTCTCACTCTAGCTACACTTCTCTTCTTTACAGCTTCCTCTCACCAACATCAGGTATCACTCCAGTCCATAAACATGCTCCTGAATTTATCATATGCAGCCCATTTTATAAACATTTTAACAAGTATTTTGCTCTTGATTCTTCTGTGCATTTCTATAGTTTCAATCTGCCACATGATACAAAGAAAAAACAAAACCAGATTCCATACCACATGTATGTTCAAATAAAAAGGATGTGCAATGTTTATTAGCATTCAGCAACTGAAAGGCTTTATTGATGTGGTATGTCCACAAAGAATAAACCCTCCAAAATGCTACTGGTTCTCATTTCTTTGAAGATGTCACCACTTACCTTCAAAGTGAAGGCATTCTTGGTTCCTCTAGTCTCAGAATCCTGTCTCTCACTGCTTAACATTGCAAGCTACCTGTGGTTGTTCTGGCCACTTTACAACTAATGTATCTCCACGTGCTGCCCACACACGAAGAAGGGAAGAACCTTCTGATGAAACAAAACAAGAACTTTCTTGAATGTGCCTCTGAAATGCAGCTGTGTATTGCTCTCTGCACTACAAGTCAGCAAGAACATCCCTGTGGGAGCCTTACCAGCTAAGGAGAGGTACAGCAGCCTGGTTCACCACACACCAACAGCTGTCTTTTGAGCTCTTTCCTACTGCAACTCCAGCATGTCACAGTACTGAGCAGGACCTACCATTAACCCACTGCTGCCTCTCTCAGCAGAACAAACCCTGCCAGCCAGGGTATCCAGGTCCCAGGCGAGCAGTTTTCACCAATATCTGCAGAGCATCAGGGAACAGCACCCATACACAGGTCTCTGTAACAGACAGAAAACCTGTCTTGCCAAAACAGCTACAAGCTTCCTAGAGGTGGTCCATGCCCCAAGACTGTCACTGTTTAAGAGGCATTTGGACAATGCTCTTAAGAGATGATTGTTATAGGTCCCTTCCAACCTAAATACTCCATTCTAAAATGGAGAACCTCTCCTCAAACATAAGCTATACTGGCCACTTTTAAGGGCTAGGATGCCTAAATAAAAAATTCTGAAAGATTTCTGCAGCTCTCAAAGAAGAGATATCTTCCATTCCCAGGTAATTTTTTGCCTCTGGGAGATGTACAGGCTCTGACACTACATTAATTTTTAAAGAAATTCATACACAGGTCTATTTGTAAAGCAGCAGCCACTACTGATCTACCTCACAGTGGGTACCAACTGCAAAGGGATTCTACCCTGTACAATGACTAAGCATGAAGACTGATACTGTAATTGCAAGGTTGCCAAAGAGGTGAACAAGTTCATCCCTTAATCTTTAGAAAGAGGTATCAAACTGTGCAAACCTGACACACATTACTGAAACGAACACATACACACTTCCCTATAATCAAATAAAGGCAGTGATCTGCTCAGACTGATAAAAAAGTGAAAATCTTTTATGCAGCTTCTCTGCAAGTCATGTGTATTGCTGTATCATCTCATACTTCCAAGTAAGTTCATGTTTTTATGAAATATAGCAAAATAAACAACTTCCTGGCAATCCCTCATTCAAATTACAATACAATTACTGGACTAAGCTCACACAAATTATTTTATTACTGGACTAATTCTACAAATAATTATCACCAAGAGGAGGTTGTATGTATGGATAAGAGATACTAACCAGTCATAAATATAGTTATTGTTACACTTGTTGCATCATGAACTCAACAGACATGAAAAATCCTGTAACTGCTTAATGACCACAGCCGGGAAAACTATTCCTGATAATGCTTGTTTCAGACACATTTTACTATGTAACCATTCTCATCTACTTCAATCAAATGGAATATTTCTTTTACAATTAGCATGGAGATTGTTTTATTCCTCCAGAAATCTGAACCGGCTTGGGCAATAAATTCCCTTTGAAAAAACAAGTTTTAAAAGTGAATATTCACAAGCCTGCAGAAGTTTCCAAACTTCCATTGCACAGCACAGATCATACTCAAAACACAGCATAAGCTTTTTGTCGTAAGTCGGCATTTTTAGCTATAACTTAAAATTGTCTTAAAATAGTCTTCATTCTCTTCAGCTTGAATCTCAGGACTAGTAAACAATGAAATGCAAGAATATCCTGTTTTAGCTATCTCCCATGTAGTAAGTATAGAAAAAATACCTTCAGATGCATGTCTACACATTTTTCAAAATCTGTGTATCACTTCATAAAATCTGGCTTATGAACATGAAATTCAACTACATATGAATATTTAGAAAGTAAATAGATTAAATACCTATTTTTTTGTATTTTCAAATCTGGTCTTCAAAGTTTTTATGGACATTTAAACTGACAAATACTCCACATATCTGAAGTTCATACTGTGGTTTAAATCTAAACACAAAGTGCAGATTTTGCCTTTTAAATACCTCTTTTCCCTCTTCTTCCTTTACTTTGAGAAACTCAATCTCTCTTTCTCTCACTGTAACTGAAATGTCTGTATTTATTAGGCTTCTACTTTCTGTTTTAGTCTTTTCTTAATGACTGTATAAGAGGTCATCCAAGTCAGTTCCAGCACTTTTTTTCTCAAGTCTATCAGCCATAGAAGCACATACTTAAGAACTAAATTTTCTATCAGGTGAATTAAGTCTTCTCTATTAAATTCATGTTCACTGGTCAAGATTTCAGTTGTCCAAATTCTCTTATGCATAACAGCCTTATAAACACTCCTGAAGTATAGCAATACTGTAAAAGACCACAGCCCACCAATTAATCTTCTCCAATAAATCAATTTTAAAAGTAGCAATAAAAAGAAGAAAATTACTACACTTTGTCATGTTATTAAAAAGAGAAAATATAGAACATCTATATTAGGTCAAAGTAATTAAGGGGCAATTTTCAGCATCATCAAAGCTTTTTTTATAGTAAAGCTTTTGTAGGATGTGAAAGACAAGTCTTCACACTGTTACAACACTGTATTTGGAAAAACTAGGAAAGCACAAACAAGACAACATAACTTGTCAAAATGCTTAATCCTTTCTTGGCACTATATTCCTACATTGGTATTTCCTCACAATTTATTAACACAATAAAAGAGAAGAAATAAATTGTAAATACATATTTTAAGTATGGAAAGATGATTTTAAGGTATAAATAAATTAAATATTTCATACAGATATTTTGCTTTTATTCATAACTACAATAAATATAATAAGGTATTATTAATATATTAGTAATACAGATATTTAAGTCAGAATTCAACACAGACCTTGACAACAATGTCATCCAAGCCTTATGATGGTAATTAAGTATTAATTGCAAGACCATGGCAACAGAAACATTGTCTGTTCTTTTACTGAGACAGATCCACTAGAAGAAGCATTTGTTTCAGAGACAACATCCCGTATTTCCTCTAAGGCTACATGAGTCATCTTTCTCAGATTTTTGCCATAAAGTTTTTTAAAAAAACATTTCCATGCTTAAGACAATATGAAAAGGAAATAATCTAGGTAAGTGTTGTATGAGAAATTCTTGCTAAAATACCCCTGCCACAGGGAAAAAAGTAAAAACATTAGTTTGTATCAGTAGCCAAATTCCATTTAGAATAAACTGTGGGAAGATTTTGCCTTCTGGAAACTAGTCAGCACTGGCCTTTGGCACCAGCACCTGCTTCTCAGAAGGCTGAGAAGTGATATATTTTTTAAAATCAATTTAACATCTTTGATTCTTTCACCACCATTTTACAGTAGCCCTGATTAAGGAATACTTGCTACAAACTCAACTAAATAAAAATATATTTCAAGTATCTACACTGTTAAAAGTCTTTGGGTTTTCCTACAGCTCAGTAAATAGCAAATGGAACAGAAGCAATAAAACATCTTTCACTAGCATTTTAAATTAGGCAAAAGTGACAAACAAAGACTAAGTCTACCTTGCTGATGGTAAAATATTCTGGGACACTGTATAGTAATAAGACTTAAGAGGATATAGTAAAATGACAAGACTGAAAAAACTGTGTAGGCTTGCCTCAATTTCCTAAAGCTGAGTATTTGCATTATTAAGTAAAATGTATCTCTTACCATCTTCATTCAGGAACAATTTGTTGAATCTTAACCCACTAGGCTCTTTCCCAACATATCTGTGCACATACTCTGTGCCAAGATCATTGACAGCAATCGCGTATTTCAAAGGCTTTACGCAGGACTGAAGACAAAACGGAACTTTGGTATCACCCACAGAGTGCCTGCGAAAAACACAGATGAAGAGGCTTGAAGTTTCCTGTTCGTCAGCTGTGGCAGTGGAGTGTTAAATGCTTCATCTATCCTTCAACATACATTAAAAAAACCGCCCCAAAAATCAAAAGCTATTACGAAGTCTCATTATAAAGAACATAACAATGAGATTTAGAGGTTTTATCAACTGACTCCATAAGCCAAGGATAACAAAGTCAGTTGCTGACTACTGCACAGGTAAGAAAATAAAAGCAAGCTAAGAAAAAAAATCACCTCAGACTTCACATCTTACATTTATCCTACTCAAATGTAAACCACATACTCAGCAGGGTACAGCTGACCCAAACAGAGCCTCTATACTTATTTATGTCTATATTAACATATACAGCCTGCTTTTGCAATTTGAGAACAATAATCAAACAGCCATATTTACATTTCCTTTAATAATGGCCAAGATAAAATAGTTATTACATGCTATCTTTTGGAAAGTTTACTTTCAGCATCTATGTCAGACTGCACCAAAGAGTGACTCACACACCCAGCATATGCCACATCTAGATAGAGCAAAAGGCTTGAAGCAGCCACTTGTCTGATGGCAAAATCAAGAGTGTATTTGCTTCTGTTCTTTGCAGAAAATACAAGAAAGCTTCAGTGAAAAATCACAATACCATTTTGACATTATAAAAGCCAACATTACACAACATTAAGAATTACAGAAATTAACATTGTAAGAGCTTTCATTAGTACATAATATCCAAAACAAAGCAAAATGCAAATATAAAGTATAAGGTTTTTTATTATTAATAGTTTATAATTCAGACACTTAAACAGGGAAATGAAGAAAATACTTCTGCTCACTTGTACAACTCCCCTGAGATTACAAAATCTATGGCTAATTATGAAGCAAACATATGGATCTCAACAGATCATGGCAAAATGAACTCTAAGCCATAGTCACCAGAAGCAAGTCGGATGCTCTCAGGAATGCCCCACTCACAAACACAACACCTAAAAACTGCAGTTTTGTGGTAGGACCACAGCAAACTGCAGGCCTGCAGAGCTGACCCTTGCATTGTGTACTCACAAAGGAAGATGCAGAGCTCATGTTACCTCTCAGCTAGAGGGTGCAAGGTATCCCTTTACATCTAGGCTTCTAACTGTCTCTACTACTCGGTGCTACTAATAGGGAGAAAAATAAAATCACTCTGACTAGATCTAAGACCTAGGGGAAAGCTTGATAAACCTGAAAGCTCTGTCTAGTTTCCACATCTTCATTTTCTTTTTAAAGAATATGAATCAGCATTTTTTCAGTGACACAAAGATTATGTAACAATGCTACACTGACAGCATTAAAATGCAGAGGAGGAGTTAACACTTAAATACATTGTGACCTACACAGAAAGTTATACAGCTTGATGGACAGGTACTATTAGACAAAGCTTTTCAATTTCCAAATATTAATACTACAGAAACATTGCCTCTACCTTTCTTACAACAACTCAAAGAACAAAATGTGGAAGTTACAATATACCTCTGTCCATCGACAGTGCAAAGTGACACCCCCCACAAATCGGGGCTGAACTTGGCCAGTTGTGGAATATAGTCAGCAACCTATCACAACAAAGGGAGACATATTACAATATTCAAAACACTTAACTCTACATTAATTAAAACAAATATCAATGGAAAGAATACACAAGATACAACTGAGTTATTCTACAAATAATTACCTGGTATATCTAAAACTTCATTAGGAATTATTATATTCACTAGATCATTACCAAATATAACATTTTTCCAAAGTAAAATTTTCAGTATATTCAGAGAGGGATCTGTGTTCTGTATTACAGCATGTCCAGCATTTTAAAATAATATAAATTTTTAGCTTGTAACACAGTCTGGGATTTTTCAACTTATTTATTGAAAATAAGCATCAGAATAAATCTGATTTATTAACAAAGTATAGTATTAAGAATTACCTTTGTCACGCAATCCAGACAGATGCATAGAGCTGCATAAATTTTCTATAGCCTTAGCGTATTCTGCCAAATTATACATCGGTTTAATATTTTATGTAAAGAAAGAATAATGCTATTTTCATGTTCCAGCATCAAAATGCTACAAGATTCCTAGAGGCTGTGAATTATATTTCTAACACAGTTTACAAGTTGCAGGCATAACTGAACTTCCAAAACTCTATAATCAAATTACCAGTTTAATTTTGCTAAAAATGTTAAGAAAACTCTGTCTACTTAACAAATTATGCATTTTAATATTTTGTTAATACTGAAAATCTACAGAAGTTTGAAGCTGAATTTACAAAGAGGTTACCTTTCCACCAGATTGTTTTTTAGCACTTTCATATAGCTCATCAATATGGGAAGTAAATGACATAAAATCTGGAATGACAAACTTCCTTCTGAAAGCTTGAGTAAGCAACACAATATTACTCTGCACACACCTGCAAAAAGTTAAAAACATTTATTAGTACTTCAACAATGTACTGTCAAAAAGCCTACATAAGCAGCAATTACATGTTATTTAATTAGGACCTTCATGCTACATGCGTACAAGAACAAGTCTTTATTACTTTTCCAATTTGCCACTCTATTTTTTTTAATTAATTATAATACCTTTATTGCACTAATTTTGATTCCTTTCTACTTAAAGCTCTCTTTTGTGGTTCCAACTGTGAAGCTGTTACTGCAAGGTATTACCAATATGCCTTCAAATAGCACCTCAGCTTGCAAAAGGGATCTAAAGCACCTAATTCGTAGGATCAAGTCATCTGAAGTTTACCTAACCCAGTCCTTGTCAAAGAAAGTGCCAATTTCAGAATTAAATCAGACTTGGGAGGCTCAGGGTTGCATTCTCTCACTTCACTGTTTCACCAGGAACTGAGGTGAGAACGTTGCCAACAGACCAAACTGGAAGGCGATCCCACTCTACAGAGACAAAACCTTGTGGAAAAACTTGACACCAGCTCCTGAACTAAGTAAAAGTTACTGGCAAGTTCCTGGTTTCAAACCATCAGCACTGAAGCAATCTGTGTTGCCTTTCAGCCCAGAACACGGTTACACTATCGGCCACGCCCTCTGAACATCAGCCCACCTGGGACAGTTAAAAACCGATGAGGTAAAAAGGAAAAGACTTATCTAGGACAAACAGAAGGAAGGATGAAAACACAAACTGAGACACACAGAAAGTGGTGTGTCTGCGGGTGAGAGAGGAAAGCAAGAGCAAGGTGGGAATTGGGAGCCACTATCAAGTCAGTTGAAATACGACCTGATAAAGGTATTAACAGCTTTTATCCCAACGCGAGGACAAAGGGAGGTTTAAGCGCAAACAAACAGTTAACACCTTCACATCGTGCCTCCTGGCAATGTTGACAGAAGCAGACACATACTATTAATGCAGGCAAATGGAAAGTTAAGAACTTCTAGATATATGCTACAAAGAAGAACAGACCTTCCAATTATGACTTAATCAGAAAAAAAATAGGGAAATGTTTTCACTTAGTATGGATATTTCAATAATCCTACTATTAAAAGTAATCATCAGTTCAAAATGAAGGTGCATGAAGACCAATGAAGAGACAGAATTATCCTCACTTTGAATTGCGCTCTTTTTCTAAGCTTTTAAACTCCTCCATACTTCAACGACTTTATCTTAAATTCAGCTGATACCCATTTCAAATGCTGATAAGCACTGCTCTCCAAAAGTGAAAGAGAAACTAAAGTTTCCAAAGCACGCAGTCATCTTACAAACTGCTGTCTGTAATATGCTGCTTTCTTAGCCTATGTTAAAATTGCCATTGAGTTGGTTTTGTTGCAACCTTTTTTTTTTATGTATCTTGCAAAAAATCCTGTTTGCTTTTGTTCCCAGCAGCTATCAATTACAGTCACCTACTCCAGGTGCAGCTATGTGTGCAGGAGCAACAATATAACATGCACTACGTTCAAACTTCAGATGCACTTCTACATTGTCCGTACTACCTGGACAGCAATAAACACTCCTATAAGAAAAAAAATATATTAAGTTCACCCAGATCTATTAGAACAACTCAACACAAACCCTGGAAAACAAGAAGGCAGTATGCACTGAAATACAGTCCCCTTAAGATCACATTATATTTCTGAAACAAGAAGGACATTTATACACTTAAAATTTACCCCAAGCCTACAGTGCTCAATTTAGCAATTCAATCAATTTAATGTAGGGATTAAAACTCACTACAGAAATGGCTGTGCTGGTGAAGGACATCACTTATTGTTACCAATTTTTCCCAGACTCCGCCAAGGTCATTGTCTGGGTATTTATCCTGGTACTCCTTAACCCAAGCAAATCATAGGAACTCAGAGACTAAACTAAATACAAGGGTTCAGGTAATCTAGATGGGTATTTAGAACAATAAGTGCATGGACAAAATAAGAGTTCTTAGGTCTCCGTTTAACAGGACACTAAACAGGACTGACAGTTTTCAGTCAGCCAGGAAATAAGCCAGGACAGCCTCTAAAATTCGGCAGCTGCAATCTTCTCTCCACTGAAGTAATTAACTACTTATATTCCAGGTAAACCTCTGGAGATGGCTAGCCTCAGACTCCAAAGAAGTGGAGCAATAGGAAAAGGTCACTAAAGTAATGTATAAGGCCACTAAAGTAATGTAATGACTAAAGGTCATTAAGTAAATATTTACATTGATAAATAAAAACCTTTCTAAGGTCAAATCTTGTGAACAACTTGGCCCTTATCTCTCACATAGTTTAGTAGTGTTCAGGTTAGGTACACTAAAAATTTCCTACTTTACATTCTTTCTGATACATTCTGGTTAGGAAGATTAGGCTGCAAGTCTTATAATCTATATGAACTGTCAATAACTTGTATAACTTTGAAAGCAACAGTTTAAGGGTTTTTGGAAATTGCATCTTTGCTCTCTAGCATAAAGTCAGGATCGCTTTGTTTCCTTTACCACCTTGTTAGGATTATCCATTATTTTTCAAGTTCTGACTCAGATTGCTTATTATATTACAAAGCAAATACAGGAAGTCTCTTCACAACAAATACAATATCCCTACAAGGAACAGATAACTCAAGTTCGGAGTTTTTTAATTTACAAAAAAGTCTGGAAAGGAAACTTCTACTGCAGCTTCTTCTGCTTCTTGCTATGTGAAATAAGATTCACCTCTCCACCTCTGTATAATCTTTACATTCAAAACTCTTCATACACAAGAAGCAACCACGTAAGCTTCCCACAAATTGTAACAGTAATGACTGCTCTCCTCACACAGAGGATCAAATCCCAGAGATGTGGCACAGAACATAAAATAATCCAGCTAATTAGCAATCAATTCTTTTTCAAATGCAGAGCCTTTGCCTAAAACATAACTCAGTTTACTATGACAAATCAGCTTTTTGGTATAAATGTAACACCTAACAGCAAATGCATTTCCTCTCCAATCCATCCATACACCCAGGAAGGTTTCTGACTCTAACAATTTAGAGTTTTTACTCTGTTGATAATAAAAACAGTGAAGACCTTGTCTAGAACTTAACACAGGAATAAAGTTAGTCCATGCTGGACTTTTACACAGTATCTCACATCTGCTCAATTGACTGGGTTTTTCGTCACACACACAGACATTCACTTTTTCTCAATCTATTTCCAAAAATGTTTACATATATATTAATATATATATAATGTTTATATACTTGTACTTACATAAACTATGTAGAAAGTATAGCATATATATTTTCTACACCTATATGTGTAGAAAATACACGTATTATATATATACACTTAAAAAATTCTATGTGCAAATAAGTTTTAGGTATTATGATTTACCCTGCAAATGGAATAAAAACACTGACAGAAAAATAGCCTAAACATTTAATTTCAATATTTAAGAGCCTCTAAATTTCCAATATTTTGGCACACAAAATCTGTACGTAGAGGAGCAAAGGAGTTTGCTTGAAATGAACAGAAGACAACCTGAACAGTGCTTATACAATACAGCTGACTATAGACTCTGCTAAAAAACCCCACAAGCATCACTAAAATATGGCACACAGATGTTTTCCAAAACAGACCAATGTCTGCAATCCTAACCCCTCTCATGTCCACATATCTTGAAATTTAGTATCACTGTTTTCTACATACTCACTTTTAGAACAAGATACATGCTCTGAACATCTCGCCACACAGAAGCAGCACCCTAAACTTCAGATTGAAAACTAACAATGCACTGACAGAACAGTTTTATGTAATCATACTAAACACTTCAGGGTGCATCAATTAATTTTGTTTGGCACCTGATCAAGTATGGGCAGTATGGGCTCAGACACACATGCAAACAACAACACATTAAACTCTTGTGAAGATCACACAGCCTGTCTGCTGCATGAAATCTGAGAACAAACTTTTACCAAAACAGCATCAGGAGTGTGTGACTGACTGCCCTTCTAATTGATTTATATACCTTACGTCTCTCCTTAAGATAGCACTCAGAAACACACAGCATTCATTCAGAATTATACAGTTACATAACTGACAGAAAGTTTACTTTTTAAAAAGGTCTTTGTCCAGCATAACACCATCCGAAGTAGTCTGAAGAGTCAGTCTAAGCATATCCATGCACTCTTTCAGTCGGGGATCAGATGTACGTAATCCTGTAGATTTGAGTGCCTATGACAATAAACCAATAATTACTAAGTGAAATGATATGCCATTACAATCAAGTTATCTATTGCTCAGCATTTATCACTATAAGAGATCGGCCACTGCATCATCAACAGAGACA
Organism: Bombycilla garrulus; assembly: GCA_013400315.1. Taxonomy (NCBI): domain Eukaryota; kingdom Metazoa; phylum Chordata; class Aves; order Passeriformes; family Bombycillidae; genus Bombycilla; species Bombycilla garrulus. The sequence continues at coordinate 329,756 of VXBU01001522.1, forward strand.
TTGTGACACTCTACTGATTCTATAGCAATTTCCTTTGGCCATTCTGGCTGAATTTTATGTAAAAACATTGAGATTATTTGAAATCCAGTGGTCCAAGCACATTTCACACAAGTACAAATACTACCAAGACATGCCACAGGTATGGCTGTTTTCAAGCATACTCTTTTGCACATCATACAAGTGAATAATAACATTAATATACTCATTCTCTTAACTACAGAAACAGCACTGGGGAGAAAAACAACAGTTACGTTCCTTCCCACAGCTAAACATGTACAATAGAAATTCTTTACTTTGCATTCTTGCATTTAGAATGTTGAAATAACCTTGCAATAGTTAGCTTTAAATACAGCACTTTGAAACAGTAAACTTACAGTTATGAATTTATGAACTGGTATTTTTTCTTGTCCTTCAGCAATAGTATAGAAAAGTAGATCTTCTAAGCTGGGAAGGAGACCTTGTTTAATTTTACTGGAAAACAGAAAAAAAGGCATAGATTATTTTAGTGCCTATTTTTATTTATGCACATTTTTGCATTATTCTCAGGAGACACATTTTCACTGCTACCACTAATTTCAAAGAATGTTTTCATCAGTGAACACAAAGCTTAGAATTTAAGTTAGAATTTAAGTAGAAAAAAAAAGGTAATATTACAAGCAGAATACACAGATTTTACAGTAGCAAACATTCTTAACCGCAACTCAGTCATATTTCTACTGTCATACATTTACCGCTAAGATTATATTCAGATTTTTTGGGAGGAGATTAATCACATATCCCTCTTTTTGATGTTACCAAGGATAAAGATGTTACTTGCAGAGAATAAATTATTTATAAGATTCCAGGATGTACATGCTTCATAACTAAGTTGTAGAGCATACTGACCCAACTTTTCTACAGGCAAGAGAAGGAGATGATAAATGTCTAATATTTTCTTCAAAGCAGTCCTGTTTTCAGGATTCCAAGAGGAGTCCTGAAGTCCTTATCCTTCTAGAAGCTTATGTAAGCCCCATCAGTTACCGTGAAATAAGCAAAGCCATCTGCAGCATAATAGAGCACCTGAAGCAGAAGGAGTGACTCTCATCACACCTACTTAGCTAAGTAAACCCGGGGTAGATGCACCTTTAATGGCCACTGTGCTTATCAGTGCAAACACACCGGCTCTCCAAGGATCCCAGGCGGTACCTATTTCACTCCGAGATGTGCTTCCCCTCTTCCTACAGGTTTTCCTTACCTGCATCTCCATTTCATATGAAATCTGAAGGAGACCTACCAAACTAAGCACTCTTCTAAGACAGAAAGCTGTAGTACTGACGGCTTTCCCTCAAAGCCTTTGGAAGTTTACAGATTTAATTTATAAAAAGTACACAAAAATTCCTTGATATTCCAAAGCACCCTGCAGCACACAGGAGCTCAAATCTTTACATCTGCCCTGTAAGCAGTGTCCACTACACTTCCAGACTGGGAGGGGCAGCGACAGCAAAGGCATTCTGATTCTTTGGTCTCCTGAAGTGCCCAGGTTTGTTTCCAGACAAAAAAAGCTGATATTCTGATGTCTGACAAATAAAAATACATAAAACCAAAAGAAAAAATATGTAGACAGTAACTAAAATGAAGAGTATGCAGTCTTATATTATTTTAGACATCAATTTTAAAGGTCTATCTTACAAATCGTTACAAATAGTAATTTACTGCCAGTATTAATAGATTATAACTACTACCTGAAACTAGAATGCCCAGTAGCAATTTATGTAATTTTATACATTTATGCCTGTGTTTACAAAAAGCAGGTCCAAATTCTAGTCACTGAAGTTTTCAAGAGATTAGTAATTCTCTAAATAACAGAATTCAGGGTTACAACTGCAAAAATAAAATGCTACAGCTAAGCACAGACCCTAGATAGGCGAATGCAATCTTAACTGACTGACGTTTAATCCTCTCCTCTGCAAATACTTGCACAAGTCATATTTATGATTACTTTTAATAAAAAATATGATTATATCTAAACACACTTATAAATTTAAGACAACCTCTAGATTGCCCTTGCCTCCCTCCTTTCCTCGTAACTAGCTGTGAAAACCAGTAGGAAAAAAGATCACCTCTCATTTTCCAATTTCCAATTTAAAACACACTGAGAACAGAAGACAGCTTTGTAAGTCAACAGAACTTTGCTTGTCTTACAGTCTACATTTTTTTTTTTATTTAAATTACGTGCTGACTAATGCACCGACAGGCTGGCAATTCAACAAAGACAAACGCTTGCAACTACCTCAAGAAAATTACTGAACAGCCCTTTTCTCAAAGAAAATTCAGGTCTTCAGGCAGCAAATTTCACTTTCAATCCTTTGGGGACAGTATGTCCAGTCAAGCTAACAGAACCAACATAGCAAGCAAAGCTTCACCCTGTGTCTGCATTCTAATTCTGCAGGGAACTAATTTTAAAAGTTATGCTAAGTTACATCAGCTACACCCCTACATCTTCATCATTTACACAAAGCATTCAACTGAGCTCCAAAATGTCAAGATTGCATGTTTTAAGGAATGTCTCTGCTATTCCAGTCATTCCTGGACTGCTGAAGGTCTGGCAGAGGAAACTTTCCTATTTCACTTTGGGCAGAACCAGCCAGCAAACACACTGAGAAATGTTAACTGATAACCTACTTAATCACACATTTCCGAGCAATTACTCAGAATTTTACAGCTGTTCAAAGACGGAATTTCTATCTGGAAAGGTGAAGAAAAATATTTCAGCCATTTAACCATGATTTTATCTGCCTCTTCATAAGATTTTAATCTACTAAAGAGATGTGCACCTTTCACAGCAGAAAATCTCTCAACATGGTTTTCATATCTTTCACATCTGCTGTTGTTCAATATTGGGTCACTCAGCCTAATTAAACAGTGGAGCTGCACAGACAACCAAAGCAAAGAGGATGACATTCAACATATATTTACAGAAAATTGCTCTTTGTCAAATAGTCCATCTTTTGATAAAGTTTATCAGCTAAATAGGGGTGAAAAGGCTTGCTCTGCAGTTTGTCAGATCAGTGATGTCAGTAACTAATGTTTGCTTAACCTAAAAGATGTGTTTTGGCACTGTGAACACACTTTGCAAGATAATTCTGTTCCACACATGTAAAAAGCTGTTTTTCAGGTCAGGAAACTTGCCATTTTCACAGTCAAATTAAGTGGAAATTCCAATTTACCTGACTTCATGAATAATGACTTTTTATACTTATTTACCTTCTTTAAAAAAAAAATAAGCACCAGAATATTAAACAACTAGACTTCTTTGGTAGTACATTAATCTGTGGACTACTATACTGGTGGACTGTTTTTTTAAATACAAAGAAAAACCAACATAGGAATTCCAAGCACAAGGACTTTGCAGTCCTTTCAGCTCTTCCTTTTGCATCAGTACAATTCCTACACCAGATTCTGCAGAGGACTTCATTTTAACAAATGCTAAATTTCTAGGATAGAAACAAGATTAAATTTCAAATAATGCAGAAGATTCTTACTTTGTACCTCAGGATAGAGGTGCCAAATGCAGAACAGGATTTACAGAACAACAAATGATATAAAGATACAATATTGCTAATAAGAGTTTCAGGCATCATTAACAAATATGACAACAGTCATAAAAAGGAAGGTACAATTACTGTCACAAACAAGAGTCCCTCAGGGACTATTTAAGATCTTCATCAATGACATGGACAGTGGGATCGAATGAAGCCTCAGTAAGTATACCAATGACACCAAGCTGAGGGGTGCAGGAGACAAGCCTGAGGGATGGGCCACTATCCAGAGGGACCTGGACAAACTCAAGAAGCTTGTCCAGGTGTGAACCTCATGAAGCTCAGCAAGGTAAAGTGCAGGGTTCTACACCTGGGCCACGCTAACTCCTGGAATCAACACAGCCTGGGGGAAGAACAGATCAAGAGCAGCCCTGCCAAGGACCTGTGGGTGCTGGTGAAGGAGTGCCTGGGCATGACCCAGGCATGGGCACTCAGAGCCAAACATGTCCTGGGCTGCATCCAAAGCAGTGTGGGCAACAGGCCAAGGGAGGGATTTTCCCCTTTCCTCTGCTCTACGAGACCCACACAGAGCACTACATTCAGCTCTGGGGCCTTCAGCTCAGGAATTACATCAGCCCATTGAAACAGATCCAGAGGAAGCCACCAAGATGGTCAGAAGGATGAGCACCTCCTCCCAAGAGGTAAGGCTCAAGAAACTAGGGTTGCTCAGCCTGGAGGAGAGAAGGCTCCTGGGTGACCTCACTGCAGCCTTTCAGTACCTACAGTGAGTCTATAATGAAGCTGGGGACAGGCTTTCTATCAGGGTCTATTACAACAGGATGAGGCACAACGGTTTTGCATGAAAAGAGGGCAGCTTTATATTAGATATAATGAAGAAATTTTATGGTGAGGGGGGTGAAATGCTGGAACAGGCACAAGATACGATATTGCTAATAAGAGTTTCAAGCATCAAGGTCAGACTGCATGAGGTTCTCAGCAGCCTGATCTGGTTGAAGATGTCCCTGCTCATTGCAGAGGGGTGTGGACTAAGTTACTTTTAAATGGTCTCTTCCAATCCAAACTGTTCTGGGATGCTATGAAAGCTGCAAGTCACAGTCAGTAGCCACTCTAAGACAGGCACCTTGAAGAAGCTGTCACCACACTACAAATGCTGTATAACTTGACTGTATCTCCAACACTTGTCAAGTCACTAAGTAACTACTTTCTGTCCACTCCTATGGTGAGACACTGATCCCATAACAGAGGTGGGTAGCTATTTACCCAAGAACCCAAGATTCAAGAGCAAACTACATATTTATAAATTTAGACCAAAGACAGACATGTTTAGTAGCTAATAAAGTCCTTACAATAAAACAAAAAACTCTAGCTTTAAAACTTTGGCCTCTACAGAAGTTATGAAAGGTCTAATAAAAATGCGCTTCTGTTTCTTGCATCTCTGAGTATTGTACCCACATTCCATCAGAAGTATCAGCAAAATGAAACACTGCCTGGTAACTAGTTATTCCTCTGCAATCTGGCCTGAAAAAGCAAATTTATTTTTAAAAGAATCTCCAGAATTCATCTCTGTCCTTAAAAAAGAGCACTACAACTCCCTTGTCATTAAAAAAATAAAATGAAACACTTCCTTTAACCATTTTGTGATGTTCTATATACTAGTGTCCAGCACTATTGCAATTTAGCTGTAAAAAGTGAGCAATTTAGCTTTCAAAAAGTTAGGGTCATTCACATTTTGCTCCTCCCTCTCACCTCAATCAAAGCCTTTTTAATTTAAAAATAGCTTCTACGGATAAACTGTTTCATCCCTTTACTGTCCAGCACAAGATGCAAAGTAAACTCTTACACTGAAAGTAAAAGCAAGCCGAGAACAGTTATACCGAAAGTAGGAGCTAAGGGAATTAAATATTATACAGGTCTATAACTGAGGAGTGTATTAGGCTACTATGCTTTAACAACTCAGGCACGAGCATAGATATTACTGTGTTTTAATCCACAGTATTAATCCTCCTATTAATTAAATTTACTGGTCTGTGATCACTCTCAATTTAAGCTCAATTATTTTTCCTGTCCAAAATACATTAAGTTTCATTTGGATACACAGTGTGAAGGCTGGATAACAGGGATAAAGAGGTGGTGGAAGATATTATGGAAAAAATGCACCAGAGGATCTGGTTATGCAATGGGATACTAGTTATTTCATCAGCCACAGACCTCACAATTTATTCTCACTTGGAGGAACTAAACTATTCTACATTTCTGTACAGTCTTTGTGTAGAACATTTTAGGTTCTTACTTGCAACTCCTACTCTGTAAGCAAGGACTGTCAGGAAAGCAAATAAACAGGAAAACCTTACTGCTGTCTTCTGACATCATGGGTTATTTCAGTACTTCAGAACCACGACCTTATAAACAAATAGGAAAAAAAAATAGCCTTCCAACACTAACTAACAAATAAAAAAAACAACAGAAGAACAAAGAAGACTATTGCCAGTTGGGTCCACAAACCATTTGCCAAACACCACTGAAACGTTAAGACACTACGGATGTCAAAATGCTGGAATCAGCAGAATACAGATTGCACTGACTTAGCCCAGTTGTCAGTGCAGTTCAGACACCTGTCTTTTGAAGAACCTCCATTTTCTTCTTGACCCTGTACTCTGTCTTAATATAGCAATGATTTCCATTTACATTCCATGTAAATAGAATGTACCATTCACAAATGCTTGAAGGAAGATTTTCATAGTTCTGCTTCAAAAAAAGTAAGAATGAAAGTACCCAGCAGCCTCATTAATGTGCCACCAGGAATTCCTGCACAACCTGAAATGAAAATAGTTTCTTGATTTTCTGTGTTTGTAACTATATGCTAGATGTTTTATGGAATTTCTCCCTGTTCATTTTGCAGTAAGACTCAAAGAGCAAACATCTGACTTTCAAATACATCCTTTTGTCAAAAGCCAAAAATTATTAAAAGTGTTTAACTGATTTGTGATCACATAGCTTTACCACACACGTCAGGAACTAAAGAATTTCCCTCACTGAGGCGAGCTGCAGGAAGCTAACAACAGCTCAGCTTAAGAAAATGTTACCTCTTCAATAAACCACCTTTGCAATATCCTCAAAAACCCATCACAGCTGGCATGCTGCTTTTTAAGTTTTTAATCTGTATTTCTGCTTGAAAACAGAAGTGCAGTCTTTAAAAACCACACCTACTCAATCCACAGAAGATTATTTTTTGTTCCAAAACATTATATACAGAGCTAATTCAAAGAAGAGACCTCATATTTGTTGAAAAATAGCATAAATTTAAAAATAATACCCATATGATTGTGCATTATATTGTATACGGTTACATATACATGAGATGCCTCATTTTTTGAGGCCTCTAACAGCAGAAGTAACTGGTGATGCCTTTAAAGCAGGCTATACCCCACAGAACCAGGCTAAGCAGCTAACATATCTGGGGGGAAAAAGGAAAAAGCAAAGAACAAGGCCACAGCCCCTCTCCCCACCTGCCTGT
>VXBU01001522.1:336850-379253 GCA_013400315.1 Bombycilla garrulus
AAAAAAAAAAACACAAATGCCACAAACTGCGACCCGAAAGCAGAACTATTAACAAGCTAAGGGCTGAAGCCTTCCTGACTGGCCTTGTGGAATCTTTTCCAGACTTCCTCTTAGCATCAGACTTTGCTCAGTGTCAAAACAAGGTACTCCTTTATTGGCCCAGTTTCTTCTGTCATTTGCTCTTTTCATCTAGGTAATAAGCATAGCAAAGCCTGGGAAAGTAGCTTGGGTTTAATTTAAATTATGCCACCCCACAATAGGCGCACAGGATGCCTACAGGTATGCTACGAGGCACGTTTCAAACACACACAAAGGAGAAGTCTTCATGGGGCTTGCAGTTAAGTTGTAAAACTTCTTGTAAAAGGTTATCTGAAATTCTAAATGTACCCAGGTTCAAACAGCCAATGCACGGACTGTCACGGGGTGGTAGGAAATGAACACTCAAGACTTGTATAATGCTGAGGACTAACAGAGAAGAATGCTCTGGCAATCCATTTACCTCATCACTATGCTCTACCCCTGGTATCCACTACTAGTCATCACCAGGTACAAAAACTGAAGCTGATATACCTGTCTCCAATCTTTTTTCCCTTTTTTTTTCTTTTTTTGAGCAGTATTACAGGTTCTGAGTGAAGAAATATTAACTACATAAAAATATACAACCTTATCGTATATACAACGATATACATATACATATGTACATACATACGTATAAAATATACAACCTGCATGTATCTTTGTCACTAAGGGACGAACAAGGACCTCTTGGCACAGGCACACATCCGGCAGCACCTATAAACACCTGTACTCACCCCGTACGGATGGCAGTATCTGCCCCTGGCTGCACTAGATCACACAATTGTTAGGGCTGGAAAAGACCTCTGGAGACCACCCAGTCCAATGTCCCTGCCAAGGCTGGGTCACCCCAGGGCAGGTTACACAGGAACGCATCGAGGAGAATAGAGACACAGAGAAGACAGTGCTGTAAAACTTCCAAGGCAAGCACTACGCACCACGCACCCTGCCTTTAACAATTAATGCGAAATGACACAGCTTTCGCTCCTCTCGAAAAACATTTTTAGCCAACTGGAAGCGCTACCAAAGCCAATGTACCGGTACACTGCCTGCGCCGGGCCTTCCCACGGACGGCAGCCCCGCACAAGGCGGGAGGGACCCCCGGGGGAAGCCCGAAGGGCTGCCTGGCCAGCACGCCGCGGGGAGCTGAGCCCGAGGGGCGCACACGATCCCCCGCCACGCCTGTGCGCTTCCTCCCGCTCCGACCCGCACGACTCGCCGGCAGCCGGGCCCACACCACCCGGGGAGCGGCCGCGATGGGCCCCGGCACCCCCGGGGTTTCAGCACCTGCCAGGGAAGCACCCGCCCGGCCCGGCCCCTTCCGCAGGCAACACGCGTGCGAAGGGAGCCGGCCCTCACATGGCGCCTCCGCATCACCCCCCGCGCCCGCCGCCCCCTCCAGACTCACTTCTCCCCGCCACCGCCTACGGCCACCTCCTTGCTGCCGCCGCTGTGGTTATTGTTGTGGCCGCTGTCGGCGGGGGGCTCGCCAGGAGTCGGCGACGGCGACGGCGCCTGCGCCCCCTTCCCCGGCTCCTCCAAGGCTCCCTCCGAGCGGGTGCACAGACCTCGCGCCGACGGCAGCGCCGCCGGGCCGCGGCGAGCGGNCCCGCTTAACTGTCAGGCGTGCGGCTAGGTCATTGGCCGGAAAAGACGTCACTCAGGGCCGCTACTACGCCCCCGGCGCGGGCCGAGTCTTCCCGCGGGGCCGCTGGTGTCGCGCGCGGCCGGCGGGGCGGGAGCAGCAGCGCCCCAAGCGGGCGGACCCGGAGCACTGAGGGGGGCCCCGGGGCACCGCCTCCCCCCTTCATTCCTTTCCTCCCTCCTTCGTTTCCTCCCGCCTTCCTTCCCTCCGTCCCTCTGCGACATGTAAAGGCGTTAGGAGCGGGCTGGGCTGCGGCGGTGTCGGGTTCACATTGCCATGGATATGGCCATTTTTTAAAACTGTATGTTTTTGATTACGAAGTGCCCCGCCTCTGCCGTGCCGGCAGGATCACAGAATACGCTGAGTTAGAAGGGACCCACAAGGATCATCGAATCCAACTCCTGGCCCTGCACAGGACACCCCAAAAATCTCACCCTGTGCCTGAGAGCCTTATCCGAACACTTACTGAACTCTTGTCAGGCTGGTGCTATGACCACTTCCCTGGGGAGCCTGTTCTATTGCCCGAGCATCCTCTGAGTGAAAAACGTTCTCCAACCTAAACCTCTGCTGACACAGTTTCAGGCCATTCTCTCACTCCTGTCCGTGGTTGCCACAGAAAGGAGAGAAGGATGCTTAGAAAAGGGCTCAGCCTGTTGGAAATGCCCTCAGCAGGAATGGCTGTTCCCCTATTCTTTGGGCCAAATGCTTCTGGCAAGGAGCAGAGCTCCTAAGGGATTTCCACGTGCTTTCAATAAAAGGGTAACTTCATAACTTAGAGTGGAGGCTGTAAGTCTTGGTTAAATGTCTGAAGTTTTTTGTTTTTAAGAAAAATAAATAAACCAAACACAAACCCACAAAAATCAATCACCTGGATGCCTAGGTGAACTGAGTGCAGCCATTCTTCACGTTCACATCATCAAATACTTAATCAGAGTGTGGAAATTTTGCTGCTGCTCACCTACAGGTCCCAGTTTGGGAACCACTGACCCATGGTTGTGAAGTCCTAAAGGCAAAAGTGTAGCAGAGAAGAATAGCACAAAATAACTGCAGGGCTTCAGTACAAGGTGTAAATGTCACTCTATATACACTTAAGCTTCTGTCACAGCTGTCAGATATAGCATTTTGGGAGGTCACAGATTTTGCACTTGCTGAAACTTTGCTCACATCTCCAACTGCTAAATTTGTCCTAGATGAGAACAAATGTATATTAGCAAATTGTATCCATTAGGGGTAACAGTAAAGGAGACTTCTTGTCATCCTACTTCCTCAGCAATGCCAAGATGCAAACCAGTTTTTTAATTGTCCTAGTCTTCTCAGTTTAGGAATCTTAATTTTTGGAGCAAAAATGTAAATACCTGTGGAGCTGTGAATTTATTACTGCTAAATTTCCTTGTGAACAATTTCCCCATGCATTTAGGTTTATTTCATTTGGTATGTTTATTATGTTTGGCAGAGGTGGGGGCAGGAAAGCTGCAATTCTGAGTTAAAATTATCTTGCTGCATGCTTTATCGGAAGTGTTTTACTCTGAAGATACTCATATTTGTTTTTCACCACACCCCAAATTGAAAGTTTCAACTGTCTAGGCATAGTAAATTGCTCTTAAAGATCCCCATAAAACAGGGAGGATTCTGTTACCCATTTTTCATGCACTCTGAGATAGCAACAAATAGATATGGAGAACAATCTTGCCTTCTGCTTCTGCTTATTCGGCAGCACAAAGACCCACAGGAGTTCCCTATGCTAATAAATTGTCACAACAGCCATGAGGGGTTTTGGAAGAAGACATAAAGATAGCTGATAGTCTGTGCCTATAAAATGAGCCTCCTCACACCAGTGGTTTTTCTTCCCACTGATCAAGGAAACTTGAAATAACAGTGTGGGATGTGTAATCCTGCACTGCAATAACTTCACATACAAAAATGCAAACTACCTGCAGTTCTCACATACATATTACGTTCACCTATTAAGTTTCCTGGAACTAATTTTGGGTTTCCATTTGCTACGTCCTTTTTGGCAAGCCAATACCATCTCCTTTATCCTGCCATCCAATAATAGTATTTCTCATTTCTAAAGCTCCATTATGTAAAATAGTCTAAAGATAGAAGTCTCTCAAGCACCTTTTCTATTCTTTCTACAGAGTCTGCTGCTCTAAGACCAGAGACAGTGAGTGCTGTCTCTTGCAGAATGTGCATTTGGTCACTAACTGAACACACAGTTCTGCAGACACTACAAGATTCTGAATTTCAGTGCCAAGGTGGATTGCCGGTGTGACAGCTGCACTCTTTTCTAAGCCAGCTGTTTAGCTACAACCTGGTACAAAAACTTGTCTAATTCATCTCTTATACTGTAGGGGGAGAAGAAGTGGAAGAATGAAAAATATGATCTAGATCTTTCCTTTCAGTGTTCTGGTTTCTGCTCAGAACATTGGAGGTAAAGTGGTGAGAAGGAAAAGAAAAAGCTACTACATTCACAAAAATATCTGCCTCTCAAAACAGTACCCCACAATACTTGACCCTTGACCCTACAGGAACTCTGTATTTTACTCACTTCCTTTTTTTTTTTTTTTACTTTGTACACTATTGCCTCATTCTTTTATTTAACCTTTTGGTATTGTCTTCACATTAGTACATTAGTTGTCTCCCACTGCAGGTATTCTTCATTAAAGCTTTTCTTAAAACTCACCTAAAGAAATTGATCCTCAACTTCTCTCCCCAGAAATTTCCCTGTCTGTGTTTTAGCTCGTGAGGGCAGAAAATGCAAATTGCTCTGTGTGTGGGACTACAAATACACAGCTCGGGAACAATGCAAAATACAGTTTCAGATCCAGAAAGTTCAAGGGCAGTAGTGACTCATTCACTATTCTGAGAACTTTTACTGCAAAATTCAGGCCATCACTCCTTGCTCCTATGTCTTGGTTTTGAAAGACAGGTGCCTGCCAAGGAAGGCAGGAGCTTCTCTTGGAATAGAAAATGCAAACCCCCTCCCTCCAAATTATTAAAAGGGGCTCTCAGGCAAAAATATGAGGATAGGAATAACAGTTCTTTAATATGTATAAACAAAATAAAGTAAAACCAAAAAAAACAACAAACTACAACCTAATAGGAAAATTAGAAAATGCAGTATTAAACAAAAAACAAAACCTGACAGTTAGAATATAACCTGACACCCTGTCAGTCAGGGTGTTGGTAGCAGTCCAGTTTGAATGGTGGCTCCAGTAGGGCTCCTGGAGTGACAGATGGTTCTGTTGAAGCAGGGATCCTGTAGAAGGGCGGAGTTTTCCTCCAATGGTCCAGTGGTGATGTTGAAGGGTCTGGTCCTTCCTCTGGGAATCCAGTGGGAGAGAAGGCTGCTCCTCTGGGAATCCAGTAGAAGGCAGACGCCTGTTCTCTCCAAATGCCCAGATTATATCCAGGTGGGAATACTTGGCTCCTCCCCCTGGGCAGAGCTTCTCACAATGGGCTGATGTCATGTGGTGGGTCCTCACAATGGGATGATGTCATTCTGTGAGTCATGTGGTGGGTCCTTAATGGCCTATTAAACAGGAAAATGGCTCCCGGAGGGAGTTATCTATGACTCATGGCGCAAGGTGTTAATGGCCCATTAACAGGAGATGGTCCGGGGGAGGAGGCAAAGAAAACACTGCCCCTCCATGTTTTAACAGTTCATGAAGATGGAGATAGAATACATACCTTCTGGAATATTCTTACATTGTAATCTAGGACATCCTACTATGACTAAGCCTGAGACATTTCACCCACAGATTCTCTCCCCTCCTCCCACTGGCACAGGTATATCAGAGACTCTTAATCTAAAGACAGATTTTTTTTTTTTTTCAATTTAAAATAAGCCATAAGAAATGTAGTAAGAATAGCATCAAAACTACAACCATTTGCTTGGGGAAAGCATTATACATTAAACCTGTGAAACTGACACTGATTTTTGTATTGATCCAGATGTTAGACTGGGCTTTCCTATATCCCAGTGAAACTCCCTTTAGACTTCTCCTTTGAACAGAGTGATATTACTTGTCTCTTTGGAAAGCGAAGATATGCCATCTGCTCTGCCATTCTGTGTTTCACACAGTATCCCAAGAGTAACAGAAAATTACAAAATGGTTTCTACACAGAGCAAAGAAATATGAAATTAATATTCCCCATAGTTTTTATTTTGAGTTGGTTACACAACTAGCAGTAACCATAAGCAAATTATCCTCTTTTTAGTTTCCACAACTATACATGTTCTTTTGTAAGACAAAAATTATTTAAATTTAAAACAACAAGGTTCTTCAGGAAAGAAAAAAAAAAGGATCTTTTAAATAGGCATTATTTTTAAAGTATTTCCCTTAAACTATACTGTACCAAAATATTCCTAGTATAGCCCTCTAAAAATAATCCATATTTCAAAGGTTTTCCTTTCTAAAAGGGGCATAGCAGCATTAATCTCCTAGGAGAAAGGGCTCTGAAAAGCAGGTGCAAAGAGGTCTTCCCAGTTCAAGCACATAGACTGATAACAGCTTTTTGGAAAGTTAAATCCTCCCATCAGATCAGCAGGGCAGATCTCAGACAAGCAGCAGAAATTAAGGATTATCTTGACTACGACATGAACTGTTTACTTTGCTATTTTAAATGGTTATGTTGGCTCCATTTCATTTATTGTAGGGTAATGCTTTCCAAAAGAGAACTAAGGACCAGAGACAACTATTACCTATTCAAGTATTTCTATCCATTCTAGAAGCAGTTCGTAAGAATACTCTTTTCTTTTATGAGGCTAACTTGCTGCACCTTTGACTAACATTTTTATATTAATTCAAGGGAAGGGTGCTCAGTCACAAGGAGCATTCCCCATTGGATTGTACAGAGGATACAGAACAGCTTCCTCTGAGCATAGAAGCATAAGAAGTAAATAGTTACTATTTAATCTAAGAAAATGAATGTTCAAGTGTTTGGGCATCAGAAATCCAACAAGGAGGAAAACATGCAGAGGGTTTATTTAACTGGAAAGTAATGGTTGAGGGAGTGACCTCAAATGACAAGCAATAAAAATAAAATCAAAAATGCCCTCCCTGCATAGCACATTGATGAGTCAATAGCTCAGTTCATATCAGTCACATTCCAGGCAAACAGAGACAGTGAGGAATTAATTCAAAGGGAAGCATATTTGGAGGATTTACAGAGACTGACATAAAAAAAGACTACAGGGGCCTGGGACATTCCTAGCATGGTTACCAGACAACATATGATGTGCTTTAGCATATATAAAAAGAGCAAGCAAATCACAGAAGTACTGAGGACAACCCGCAAAGACTGGCAAAATTTTTTCCTATTACTCTATTTGTTAACCTGCTTCCTTTCATCTTGGCTGGTGAGACAGCACCATCATTCCTCATGCTCATTATCAGTCATAGCATTTTTCAGATGTAAAATTGTTCACACATCAGAACATCCACCTTCAGAAGCTAACAGGGAAGCATTCCTTGCTTCAGCCAGCACACCGCATGTTAATTGCACTTTAATATACCTAAATCATACTGTTACATACTCCATGCATGCCACCCACAATGACATTTAATTCTGATAACACTTCTTGAACTGCAGTCTTGATATTACAGGAGGCCAGGGAGTGAGAACAAATTTGGATCTTCTGTTTGTATTCCCAGTCTTCAAATATTACCCTTGGTAACCTTGAGAGCAAAAAGAAACAAAGGACAACATCAACCAAGTGCCCCATCATATCCCTGAGATGAGCAGGCATGAAGGAGCTCAGGGCAGCCCATGGGCTCATGTCTCGTTGCTCTTGAGAACAGAAATGGAAAATTGCTGCTGGCATTTGGCAGAGGTTGGAGAACTTTGGGCTGACCACCGGATGGCTTGTCATGTACAAAGCTCCACAACACTGGGCAGTCACTGGGCAGTTATTAGGCCCCTAAAGGGCCCTAAGGAAAGATGGGGAGGGGCTTATGACAAGGGAATGCAGTGCCAGGACAAGGGGAATGGCTTCAAACTGACAGAGAGCATGTTTAGATTAAGTATTAGGAAGAAATCCTTCATTTGTGAGGCTGATGAGGCCCTGGCACAGGTTGCCCAGAGAAGCTGTGGCTGCTGCATCCCTCAAAGTGTTCAAGACCAAGTTGGACGGTGCTTGGAGCAACCAGGTGTAGTGAAAGATGGCCCTCTCTGTGGTTTGGAATGAAATTATTTTTAAGGTCCCTTCCAACCCAAAACCATTCCAAGATCTGCATGTGCCACCTCAGCTCTGAAGTGATGGAGAAGCCAGTGTATGCTGCATCCTCCCCTTGTCC
Organism: Bombycilla garrulus; assembly: GCA_013400315.1. NCBI lineage: Eukaryota > Metazoa > Chordata > Aves > Passeriformes > Bombycillidae > Bombycilla > Bombycilla garrulus. Next base: position 344,870 of record VXBU01001522.1, read on the forward strand.
TAAGCTAGTTGCTTTCACCTCTGATTTTCAGCACATTAAAAAGACCCTTGGAGAGGTGCAAGCTTTCAGGCCAAAGCACTAAAGTGCATCCCATTAAATTGTCCCATTAAGGAAAAGCCCTGGTTTCACAAATACCCGTGGCCATGTAGAAGCTTATGCTTGACAAAACATCTAGTCTTAAGAGGAGGGCTTCCCATCCTGCAGAAAAACAAAACAAAACAAGGTAAAATGAAGCAAGCAAAACAAGCAGTCAGACTGTAATGGAAACTGTCTCATCGTAAGTGGTACTCCAAATAGTTTAAAAGTCTTCTACTTCCAGAAGGCTCCTCTGAGTACATAGAAACTACTCTGGTTGGGTACAGGGTATAATGCCAGCATTAACAAAATCCCACTACCTCTGAAATGGCAAACTAATCAGCAATACCATGTTTTTTTCTGCTCTGATATTTTTGGCACTCTCTCATTTCTGTTGCTGCACTGAGGGAAGAGTAATGTACCCTTCAGGTGATTGAGTCCTCAGCCTTCCTTTGCAACTGCAGTGAGTTGCCAGTCTCCTTCCAAACTCCAAGAGTGTTTAAGTCTCCTGTTTACTTAAAAACAAAAGGTCTCATAAAGACTAATGAGAAAACAGTGTAGTTTTTTAGTTCTTGGAGGAGTAACCTTGAAAGATTTCCCTCCTCTGCCCACATCTTATTCTCTCTTTATAAACATGTAACTTTCTTAGGGAGGTGAAAGGGAGAAGGACCAGCAGCACTTCCAGTAGCACATGGTGTACCCTCACACTCCAAGGGTATTTAATTTTTATCCAAGGACTTTTGAACAGTTCCACAACAGTAGGTCAGGGGACTGAAGATCTGCAAAACTGAATTCCAAAGTTTAAAAAGTAGAGTGATCAAGGTTTTAAAATAGCCTGGATTAAGTATGTGTTTTTTGCTAATAACTAGTCTGCTTAAACATATGTATGTTCATCTTAAATTCCAAGAAGAAAAACATTCAGAAGTTTTGTATGGCATTTTTGGTGCATTGTGGAAGCCAAAGATTTGTGCTTCAGTAGTGTTAACTGCTGTCACAGAACTTCTTCACATCATCTTTAACTGCTGCATAATGCTCCATCTTTTCAGACAGGGCTTGAAGCAACTCTCGCTGAAGTCAGGAGCTGATGGAAAAACATACAAGACAAGAAACTCTACCTTTTAAATACCCTCAGCACATTTTTCATAGCAGCATTAGACCAAATTATTTGGGCTTTTACCTCAACTGACTGGGTTGTGATGTGAAAATTGGTTTGTTTCTAACACTATGTGAACTCTGGTGGCAACATCACTCATTCCCACGCACATGCCACAGCTTGTCACTCCCTCACAATTGGGAGTGTGATAGTTGTCCTGAGACAGCTACTGAGCTGGGTTTTGCTGTGAAACAGAAGTGAAACAAGCTAGGTTATAAATTGAGTTTGTTATTCTCTGCTTTTAGAAAGAGGAGTTTCACACAATAAGGCTGTGAAACATGTCTTGAGGGCCTTTGGATTAACATGCTGTAGAAGGGCTCAAAGGAAGAGCAGTAGCCAAGAAACACTGATAATTTTGTTTCTCTCTGTACACTTGGCCTTGTACTGCAGGAAAGGGATGTTGTCACATAACAGACTTCACAGCCTTCCTGTCATAGGCAGTTTGTAAATGATGACCACATGCTTGGATATTTGGAATATTTAGATTAAGTTTCATCTGGTTCCTTGATCAACAAACATATTTGAGCCGTTAGATACCCCTATAATAAGGCATAAAGCCAAACCAGTTGCCTATCTGAATAATATGATTATATTGATTTTAGGAAATATAAATTCTGGCATTACTAGAACATCTCTTATTCTGCCATATACTTGCATAGAAAGTAGCCTAGTAATACCCTACCCTAATCACCCAAGATATCATGGGCCTAATTTGAGAACAATTCCAATAGGCCCTACCGTGGTCCATTCAATACAAATTTCTGTTTTGTCTTCAGGCTGTTTGCTATATGTTCTGTGTTTGACTAAAGTCTCATTGGATACTTGATGATCAGCTCTGCTAAAACAGAGTCAGTGGCATAATGAAGGAACCCAGTTGTGGTAGGGAGGATATTTTTCACCTAAAAATACTTTAAGACAACAAGTAAAAAGTGAACTATATTGAGTATTTGGGGGCAGAAGGCATGTAGAACAGATACACGTAATTATTCACATAATTATGGTTAGGAAAACATCATCCAGCCACCTTTTTGTTTCCTCCCCAGCTTGGATTTACTGTATCATGACTGCAGCAGTTACAAACTCCCAAGAGAGGAAGACATGTGCCCTATTAATCGTGTTTAATCAAGATGTTAAATTGGTTTCATTCCTTGCACTTTCATTATGTGTATTTTCATGCAAATCCAGTTTATCTCACCTTGCACATTTCTGAAAGTTTTTTTCTCTGGTTATGTACCTTTTAAGTTTATTACTGTCTTTTGATTGATATATTCTAATAGGGAAAGCATAATCTAAAAGGAAAAAAAATAACCTAAATAGTGACTCATTTTGTTCTGCTTTGCCTGTTAGTTACATTGTTTGATATGTCAACATGTTTTCTTAACTGCGAAGGTGAAATTCCAAGTTGAAAAAGCATGAGCAGTAGAATGTATTGCCTTTTGACACAGAAGTATGATTGAAGAGAAAGGTAACTGTTTAGCAGGGCTTACTGAACCTGCCTTGGTGTAAAGCCAAATAAATTCCACTCTTTGAAATAAGAAGTAATTCTTAAACTACCAGTAGTTGTTAATGATTGCTAGAATTGGAACTAAATCAAACCACATGCTAGTGAGTAATAATCTTCTAGAAACATCCTGAATATAGAGATTATACCCTTTATTTAAAAGATAAGAGGGAAAAGGTTAAATTACATCTCATTACTAATTTGAGTAACAAGAACCATTACCTTATGAAGGTAATGAGCTGAAACATCCACCAGCTCAGTCCAATGACTGTACTTCAGGACAAGCAGAAGGATCTGTGTGATGGAATGCTGCTGATCACTTCTTGAGGATTGGCTAGGCTCTGGATGCCTGGCACACTCCACCTGAATAGCATTCAGTCTGGCTCAGGATAAGTGTTTGTATAGAAAAAGAAAACCATGAGAAACAGTGCTCTTCCCACATAGTAGTTCTGAAAGAAAGGTAATTAGCCTTTTTTTTGTAATAGATTGCACAGAACTGGCTCCAAAGCTGACAAACAAACATTACAAGGAGGAGGAAAAGAATAAGCACCTTTAATAGCATTACAGCTCTGTTTTTCTGCTAGCTTATTTCTGTCTCCTGCATATTTCTCATGTCTAGGCCACATTCATTGGCACATTGAGACCTCCATCTTAAAAACTGGAAGAACATCATATACATGAGATGAGGGAGCAGTACAGTCACCTGCAGACATCAAACAGGTGGCTGTCACCCAGACAGACAGTCACAGATCAGTTTTGAGGCTGAGTACTGCTGAAACTCCATACTAGGAATGCTGTGCTCCAAAGAGAGCAGTAACAGAGCAGACTGGCTTCAGTCCGCCTGTATCAGGACAGAGCTGGTTTGTCCATATCTATGTTACCTCCTGGTCTTCTCAGTTCAAGGCCATGAGTAAGAGGCAGCTGTGCTACGAAATTACAAGGTGTAACCTTTGAGTGTCTATTTCAGAGTTCACCTAGAAAGTCAGCTGCATCTTCCACCCAGAACTTTAACTGCTTAACCTTCAGCTCTCAGTGGCTTTCAGAACAGAGCTGCAGGTGGATGGAGAAGATTATTCCCAAAAGGTCTGGCAGTCTGTTACACATTACCTTGAAGCAGAGAGGACAGAAGGATGTCAGGGCACTCTCTCTGGAGCAGAAAGGGGTCTCTGGGAACAGTCAGCCCACTGGGTCATGCCTGCATGTGTGCAAAAACCACGCCATGGCCCAAGAGAGAGGTCATTTATATAAATGCCTTCCTCACAGGTGTCACAAGGCTCTCCTCTGAAGGCACTAACAGATCCACTAACAGTGCTTGAAATGCCTTAGAATTGGGCTGCATGAGAATAAAGTGATTCTTAACTGCTTCACTTCTCCTTCCTGAAGAATTGCATACTTTTTAACCCTATAAGATTACAAGAAGAGAAGAGCAATGAGGTATGATGCTACAGGTAATCATGAGGTAAGCATTCTTAACAAAGCTTTGGGTTTATGAAAAGAAAAAAAAAAAAAAAAAAAAAGTTCCATAAGTAATCCTATGGAAATGAACTATGCCACATTCCACTAAAAAAATTCAGAACTCTGAGTGCAGGCTTACACATGTAAGCAGCCATTTAAAGAGGTGCTCTTCACTAAGAAAATGATCTGTTTATTATCATTGTTGTGAGCCTTTTTGTTTTTTTAACTCCTATTAATGCAGCAGATGGAATATACCTTTGCATTTTTGAATCCTCAGCAGAACTGGCTATAGCACAGTACGCTGTAGTGGCACTACCAATCCATCCAGCATTTGTACGACACACCTTAGCACATGGGAGCAGGGCTCCTGGCATGGACACTGCTGCCAGTGCTCTGTCTGCTGCCCTGAAGAGTGGGAAGAGGGGCATTTGGAGCTCCCTGAACAGTGGGAAGAGGGGAATTTGGAGCTCGTATCATGACCAAGTCAGACCAGAAACTGTTTAGAAAAAAGCCAAATGCAAAGGCAGGGCAAGCTTATCATTTTTATAATTGCCCTTTAGTGATGAACCTCACTTAAAGTCACTGCTCTGAGAACAAAACGAGGAAAAAAAAATTAAAAAAAAAAAAAAACAACTTCTAAAAGCTCTTTCTGCCATGAGGAAATTCATCTTTGATGAAACCTGGAGGAACAGATGTTACTGAGTTCCCAGACAAGTAAAATCTGGAAAGAAATGAACACTATTACCCAGGAAATGGAAGTGATGGGAAGCAGCTGCAAGCTGGAGCCTGCTGGCTCTCCCTGGCAAGTTCTGTGGCTGTTGCTCATCCTTACAAAGAGGAGCTCTGGTGTCCCTTTACACTTTCAGGGACATCCCCATGCAGGCTGGGTGCCCCAGCCCCACCAGCATACTTGAAGATTAGTTTAGGGAAAGTGTGCATGCTGTCCTAATCCTGTGTTGAAGCCATGATGGACTGTGAGCCCTTCGTTACACAACAGGATCCCTCCTGTGACTCAGTGGAAAGGATTTCCTGGATGCCCAGGGCAGTGTGGATCACACATAGGGAGGATATGCAAGGAAGCAGGCGCGCTGCTCAGTTAGTCACAGCACAGACATGACCTATCCGAGCACTTGAAATAAGAGTTGCTGGCACATCTCCACATGTCTGGGCAGCCTTCCCATGCACAGGACTCACACACTCATTGTGAACCCACACAGATATTCAGATATTTGTCTCTAGGCCCTAGAGATTAAAGCAGATGCATGCAAGGCTTCCCCTCTGTGTTCTCAGGTGTGCACAGCCAAGACCTGTGTACCTGAGCTGTGTGCCCAGCTCACAGAAACATCCCCCCCCAGCTGCTGCTGGAAGGGACCGCCGTGATCACTCTCGCCTCGCAGACCAGCTGGCAGCCCTCAGCACTTCCAAGGAGTTGAAGATAAATTAAGCAAGAGCTTTCAGCAGCCTGATAGTGTCACAACTGCACAAAGCAAGCTTTTTCTGCCCTGACAAAGGTGTGGGATAAAAAAGGCCATAATACCATAGCCATAGTATTGTATAAATACTTACACAAATGCTATGTCTTCTGCCTGGAAAACATTTACAACAATATGGGTAGTGTGTTTAACCACTTGCATTTCTTTATATACTAAATCATCCCAGAGATCTTCTTTGTTCATCTGAAGGTGAGTCCCACCCCTACCCCTCCACATTTATTTCAGTACTCAGTCTCTGCTAGAGGACTGAGAGGACTACCAGCAATCAAGTGCTTCATCAGCTGATTTGGGACATGAAGATGAGAGCAGCTGTGGCACTGAAGAGACTGCATGACAGTAACAAAGAAAGCATGAGTTATCTGCAGGGAACTAGTCAGTGGTCTCCAGCTGGCTCCAGGACCCAGCTCAGACAGTCACACAGCTGACATATCATCCTGTAAGTCACCCCATGATACTGCCTGTGTCCAGCATAACTCGTGTGGTTTGGCAGCACTGAGGGAAGTTCCTCCTCCTTGCTTGCTGCCCAGAGTCAATGTTGCCCTACAGAAGACACGAGACAGTAAAATCACCAAGAGACAGATGGCAACTTAACTATCTTGTTAGTCATCATCATCTCCTTGAATGGCAGCACCAGACAAGATTCATACCACAAACACCACTTACAATCTGTCTAGATGATGTATCTGCACAGCCAAAATACATCTGCCTACATCAAAAATAAAGGTTTGCAGCCCAAGTCAACTAACTGACCTACATTCTTTGAAGTCTCTGCTTAAATAACAGAATGTGTTCAGATCCTAGCCAGGCTGAAACAACAGACATCTTCACAAAACACCGAGGTAGATACCTGGCCTTCACAGCTCTGTGAAGTAAGGTCCATAAGGTAATACAGGTTTCATCCAGGGTCTGCACCCTCTGAGTTTAGTCCCTAACCAGAGACTTCACTGGCACCCTGACAGCACTAGGATATGCCAGTGTCACCCCATCAAACAGGTGCTCAGTCAAAACCATACCCCTGGTCAAGTAAATGTGAAAATTACAGTCACCAGACTAAAGTCAGGCCTGAGTTCCCTGAATTTTGGCTAAACTTAAAAATTAAAAAAAAAACACATACACCAGAGGGAAGACATGGTGTTTCAGGAAAAGGATATGGAACTTATAAATGAAAGCACAGAGGTGTGGTGATACAGGACATCCCTGGCTTGACAGGTGTGACTCCATCCTTTCCAGGCAACCCCTGCCAGTCATCCTGGAGGAGCAATTGCCATGCCTGGAAGCAAAACTGACTTCCTGGAGCATGCAACAGTGCCCAGCATGTAATTTGTCAATGTAATGACAATGAAAGGATTGTGTTAATAGGCAGGTAGCTGTAATGAGAAAACAAGGACACAGACCATGCACTGTACATCTTTCATGATTCAAGAAGGGATGGTCATGGTGGTTGAGCTGTCTGTTGACTTTATAGACAAGTCTTAGAGATGGGTGCCCAAACATACTGTCTTTCATGAAGAGCAGAGCAATAGCCTTATGGGGTGTTTTTGTTAGGCTGAGGTGTTGTTTTTTCAACAGCATTAGGTTCTGGTGAGAACCTAACGCTTCTATCTTCACCTTGAGAGATGCTGCGAACTTTCTTCTGCAGTGAAAGAAAATATATCTTACAAGTCAACATTTAGCTGTCATCCTGTAGTGCTGAATGAAGTGCTGCAAACTGCCAAGGCTTCTCCAGACGCACCAACAGCAGACCCTCAGCTGAACATATGAGTCAAATACAAATCATACTATATACCTGATACAACACATCTGTGTGACTGTCCACTTCAAAAAGCTACATTGTGCATTTAGGGATAGACACCAGGTAGGGAAAAGTGGTTAGGGAAAATACAGATGAGAAAAAAAATGCTCATGAATATTTCTCTAGATGCTGCAGTACTTTCAAAGACAAAGATGAGAGTTTTAAGCAAGAAGTGTTTTAAACAGAAGAGCTTATACCTGTTTTCTGAACTAGGTGCTGAAGTTACTCATTAGCAGCTTGAATTCAGGCACAGGGATGTTTGTTTGGGGCAGGAATGTATGTTTGTTTTTATTTCCTCAGAAGCAATAGCTAATATCTGAGGGATATAAATGATTAACTCCAGCCTGAGAAGAAAGAGTACAGGTTTAACTTCCTGAGAGATAGGTACTTCCCTGTGTTTCTAGATCTGACAGGTTCTTGTGTGCCTCACTCCCACACAGGAGGTAAAATACCACCTTACAGTGACGTGATTCTTCTGGGAGAAAGGACCCTGCACTAAATGCTGATGGAGATATGGGAAGTGCCAAAACAAAAAATGTTGCTAAAAAATATTTATTGTTCCTAATTATCCTTAGGCCTTAGGTTTTGCTAAAATCTGTCAAGAGTTTTTGATAAGGTGCTATGGTTCTGCACCTGCACTCAGTAGATGACGTTTCAGACCTCTACAAAGCCACTTACTTGTGTATGTAATTAACGTGGGGAAACAACCTAGCACTTCTGAAGGCTGCTCTTGAAGTGTGCCTTCAGACTCCTTCATCAGACCTAATTGAGCTCTTGGGTATCAGATGTCTCTGCACAAACATTTTTTCTATGCACAGCAGTGTGTATATATATATATATATATATATACACATACATATACCAGTTTTCACTGTAATCCTTTAGTGAGAGGACCAGAAGCTTTCTTTCACTAACACCAGCTTATCATTATTTATATATAAAATCACCCCAACCTTACAGCTATGTGACAGTAGCATGACCCATACCTCATAACAGGACCAGATGGCACACCTGAGCATGTCACAAGCAGGTTTTGTGTTTTACATGAACATTTGCCCTCAAGGTATATTCCAGAGCAGAACCTGCTCCCACAGACATAACCAGACTCACAGCATCCCTAAAAGTCGGCACTAAACAGCTTCCTCAGAAGCATCCCTCTGCTTTAGGGAGGATCCATGTGCCTCCAAAGCAGGGGGCTGGCCAAACTGAATTCCCGAAGTGTTGGAGGTCACTGCCCTGTGCTGGGGTCTTCAAAGCTGGGCTCAACACCAAGTGGCACCAGGTGAAGCTCTCCTGTTGGATGACAGTCCATGCACATGCACGGCAAGCTGGTGTGGATTTCTCAGTTTTGGCCCTTGTTTTCTAAAACGAGGAAGGGAAGTTCCCCACATCTGCTCACCTGCAAATTCCACTTCTGACAGCAGACTGTACAGCCTGCGATGGCAGCACCAGAGGCAGCACACAGGCAGAAACGGGGGCTGGAGCATTGCCACGGTGCTCTGCTTTGGGAGGCTGCCTCCCGTACAAAGCAGACCTTGTACTCTCCCACCAGGGCTGTGCTGCATCCCGCCCCATTCCAGCAGGCTGTCTGTGAGCGCCAAACCCCCGGGAGTCACATGGCTGCGTGGCAGACACCAGCAGATCTATTCAAATTGATTATGCTTCAGACAAGACTGGTTCAATGTCTACTTACATTCTGTTTTCAGGAACATTTCATAAGCACCAAGCCTTTTAATTAAAAAATGTACAAGCTTCGTTGCTGAGCCAGAAGTCTTTGCAAAGCATCTTTGCAAACAGCACAAGAACACGGGAAGGGACCTGAGACACGAGAGGAGAATCTATTGGACTGGTTCCTTCTCTCAGAACCCTTCAGCTGCCTGGGCACATCTGCACATAGGTGAGGCTCTTACAGACCACAGCATGAATGATCTGCCCCTGCAGTAAGAGAGGACAGCTCAGACTGGTGCCTGGGGTGACAACCAGGAGCATTTCCTAAACCAGGGGAAAGAGTTCTCTCCGTCCAGCTGGAAGTGCCTGTAAGTCAAAGTGTTTACAGCTTCCAGCTGAGAAGTCAGCTAAAGTACCAGCCTGCAACAGAGATTCTGCACTGGCTTTCACAAAGGAGGCTCCTGTTCAGGCAAACTTGTTGCTGTTTCTTTGGTGTGACTGCACACACTGCTCCTGCAAAGGAAGCTTGTGGCCTCCTTCATGCTGAAGTTTTGCAAAGTTGTTTAAAGGAGAGTTGTTTTTCTGGCCATCCCTGCAAGCTCCGCTCTGACACATCCCCACCACTTGGCTTTCTGGATTTCTCTCCCGAGGAGAGGCTTGCTGGAGATCTGCGCTTTCAGGCAGTTCCCTAATAAGGCAAAGCTTTGGGCTCAGCTGGGCTTAGCTATTTCCTTAGTCTTCAGTGCAAAAAAATACCCCTGTGCTCTGATAAGCCATTGTACCAGTGTCAAGCCAAAAAGAAGAAAAGAGAATTGCTCTTTTTGCCTTTGCTAAATGCCAGCTGGCTTCACCCTTTGAAAAATCCACCCCCCCAAAAAAAAACCAACAAACAATCAGCTCAGAGAATGTGTAATATTTATACCATGAGCTTTGCCCACCAACAGCAGCCTGCAAACTCTTCAGCATTTGTCTTTTCACCACGTGTTCATCCAGTGCTTAACTCAGCAGAGCTCTGCCACTCATCTCTGATCTCTGGACAGCACAATCATGTAAGCACTACAGAAAATAGGGAAAGCTGCATCAAACAATGACTTGACTTACAAGGAGACTGGGCTGAGCCCTGACTTATCCCTCTCAAGAGCCCTCTCACAAAGGGCACCAGAGAATCGGTAATAACAAACATGCCAGCCCAGCTAACTCCCTTTTGAGCTCTTAGCCAGAAAAAAACACCGTTGTCTCAAATCCAGGGAGTGTAAAGCAATTTGGAGATGACAAGCAGTTCAGTTGCTGCAGTAGCAATCCTGAGAAGCAAAAGGAAGAGACAAAAAATATTCAGACTGTGGTATATATACTTATACTACACTCAAGCTGGAAGCCAGGTTTAAGCCTAACCATGTTTGTGGTTGAACTGATAATGCTCAGATCAGATCTCAAGTCCTAAATTTTTGAAGGAGCTGCAGAGATGCAAGTTTGAAACTAGTTCTGCATGACTGTAGTGCCTTGGATAAAGATATTGTGTGTCAACCACCCTAACACAGTCTTAGCAATTAACACCTCACTGCTGTGTAAAGTGGATCACAGATTTGCCTTAAAATGTGCTTTTTATAAAGAAAACCTATTGCTCAGTTGCCAATTCAGGCACAGATTCAATTAACTATTGGAATAAGGTGACAGAGAAGATGCTATCCTTGGCTGCCCTGTCTGCTGTGGACGATCAAGCCAGTGGCTACGAGTATCTTTAGCAGTCAGCCTCCTCTTCCTAAACAAGAGCAATTACTTTGGTATAGTTAAAAGCAGAATTTATTATTTCAGTGTCCCCATTGATTTTCCCATATGCCTGCCATGGTCCTACTTGTAGGATGATAACTGGATTTATAAATGCAAGTCACTGCTCTTAAAAGCCATTGAAAGGCATCACTGTGTGCTCCTCAGTTTGGAGGTTACTCACTTTCAAAACTGAAATGCCAGTAGTTATGTGGTAGTTTCTCAAATCCCAAGAGCATTCTGTTGGAATAGTGTCACTGGAAAAAGTCATGTCAGCTGAAGGAAGAAGCTGAAATTTGTCACCTTGCACCTCTGCTGCCCAGTTTATTTGTTACCTGCCTGGTGGAACATCACTTTACCAAAGAGTTGTTCCCTTTTTGAAGGAAAACAGCACGTAGAAGATTCTCCCTCTGGGACCCTATGATCTTTTCTCCTCTCCCTGTGGGGAGAGGGGGCCTGCCACCCTGCACTCCAGCAGCAGCACATGAGCCTGCTGAATGGGTGCTGAGGCATGTGCAGAGTCAATGGCGATTTACTGCTCCACCCAAAATTAATCTCATCATAATCCAAGGTATTTGTATACCAGTGTGTGGTTCGCTGTAGATAACCAGGGCTACTGTGTCACAGGAGGCTTGACTGTCAGGCAGAGCAAGTAGTATCTACCACTCCTTTCATGGCTTTTTCTTACAAATCTACTGCAGCAATCAGAATGAAGACAGGGAGATCATAAAAGTCACCAGAGAAAAACGAAAATGTCTTAACTGGTAGGTTTGCAGTGCAAGAGGAAAAGTTGTGGTGCACTTTGTTTACTTCCTTGAGTAGTACCACCATGTATATACCACAGTGATAGCTTAATCCAAAATAACATCTTTTTTTTTTGTGTGTGTGAGAAGAGGAGGAGAGCTGAAAAAGGAACATAATGTAAAAACAATACAAACTGGATATGCAGAAACAAGGGATATTTTTGTTTCTTCTACAAAGTCATTAAGCGAAACAAAATAAAACCTGTTGTAACTAAATTCAACTTGTTCTGAGGCAAGCTGCCTGTTTCCTCCTGCACCTGCCACATCCAAGCTACTTCTCCATTTAGCAGCACAAGGCACAGTCCTTTCATACTGTAACAGCAAAATCAGCACAGGATTTTCACTGCATTTCACAAAGCTTAGGGAGCGGCACACTATCACGTGTTGTCAGCAACAGAAGTATTTCATCATGAACAGCAAAGAATTCAACAGAAAAAATACCCTCGACCGTGGAAAACGCATCAGCCCCAGCATTTTCCTCATGCCACTGACATTAATTAATCACTCAATGACATCACTGCTCCAACATCCCAACCAGACAAGGCCCTTCCTCATTGCACTTCCCCTGAGCTGCTTTTGCTCCAAGAGTGCTGTGGGGCAAAGATCTGCGTCTCAAGGCTTTGAAGTGCTTAGTGCACTGCTGGCATCATATGAAAGCATCATAAAATATACACAAACAAGTATCTGCATATATGATTATTATTACCAAGGCTGTTGCTACATTTGTTGGTTATTTTACCATGCAGCAGCTATCTCACTCTGATTTATTATAAGCTCATGATAGGTTGATACAGATGCAAAGGTAATCTGGCAAATGCGACTGATGAATAATTTTCCCAACTAACATAATCCGCGAGCAGTAAAACAGAAACTGCGTCATTTTCCGAGACGGGTCTCGGAGAGCAATTGGAGCTGACAGGAAAAGCTATCCCGAGGCACAACCTACAGGTACAAGCTGATACTGCACTAGCTTGGCTCACGGCCGTGGAAAAGCAGTTTGTCCGCCAGGGTAAAGTCCTCCTGACAGGATAAAAACGGTTATGGGTTGTGAAAGAGACACAAGCTCCACAGCTCCCCGCGCAGAGCATCCAAGCGTTCCCTTTTCAGAGCCTGCACTTACCCCTTCTGGGCAAGGGGCTGGAAGGGGATTTCCAAACCCGACAGGAACACAAGCACTGGGTACTGAGTAAAACGGTGAATGAAGGTTGGATCATCATATTAATGATGGTTTTACCTCGAAGTCCTTCTGTCCTTGGAGCAAATTAGTCACTGTAATTTGTAACATCACCTCTTTCTCCAACAAGTCAGGAAGATTTGGAGTCCATGAATGCATAATGTACACCAGATAGAGAAAGGAGAAATGGAAAAAGGAAAGGTGGGTTGCCTCCAGGAAAGGCTCCTTTTCTTCAGTGAGGTTCCTGAGTAGCTGTGAATGCAGCCTGCTCACGCTGCTGGCTACCTCTTCTGCCTCCATCCCCTTTTCTACAGCGATTTCACATGGAAATAGTCCAAACTCCGTATTTCTGTATCTCCAGGACATTACTTCTGTCATCAGGCAATGTTTTTTTCCAGTCTTCCCAATACACCTGAATCCAGTGAGCTGGAACATAACCCCAGCAGGCTGCCAGAACCAGGGGATGGGGTCTGGAGGGCACTCACCATGGGCAGGGCTATGCTGCTACCAGGTTGTCAGGGTTATCCAAATCATGGGTGGGGGAAGAATAGGAGAGCCCTGACTGCTAATGCTCAGTCAGCTGTGCCCCCTTCAGGGTCACAGACCAGAAGTGAGGGATCTTCCATCCCCCCTCCCCAGGCATCTCTGTCCCCATCAGTCTCATTATTCCCAAATATATGAACATTGTAATTTGTGTCTTGAAAAATGCAGAACTAATGAACAAGGTTTGTTTCAGGGCTAACACCTCTAAAAAAGCCTGGCTTTCAGCTGCACAGCAATTTTTCTAAATTGGCTCCACTTGAGAGGATTCAAATGGGGTGTCCAACCATCACCTACGACTCTTCAAAATATCAGTCTTCATACATGCCCTATGAAGGTCAGATACATTCTGAAGACTTTTATTACTCCCAGGTAATTCACACTGTTAACTGCAGCAGGTCTGTGTGTGGAAATTGGCTGGAATAACTATTTTTGAATCACTGCAGACATTTTGTTCAGGGATAAAGGGAGCATTATTTCTTGGATTTTTTTTAATTTTTTTTTTTTTTGGATGGAAAGTCATATGGAGGCAATCATCACATGGACATCTGGGAGAGATTCCAGAGCACAGTCAAAGAACAGGGTTTTTTTTTTCTCTGCATTGCTATTGTGGTAATTTTCTTTGTGTGGAAAAATTGCAACAATGATCAAGCTCACAGTGTTTTTTACCTCTCTTGGGTAAATGGAGAGGTGTCTTATACACCCTACTTTAGATGTTAGCAGTTTCAGTCACATGATGAAGTCGTTTTGACAGGCACATGGATCTGATAGAGGTTTCGAAAAGTACTGGAATCTGCTGCAGAGCACTCCTGGCCAGGCAACCTCCCTGCCTTCTACAGGCCTCTCCTTGGCAGCTGGCACATCACTGCTCGTGTTTTCAGAAGTGAAAACCAAGAGAGACACCATGGCAAAAAAGTTAATTTAGATTATGAAAATACAGGAATGCTGTCTCTAGAAGATGTGTAGCCATGCATTTCCTTTGCACTCTCGCTACAAGCCAGCAGAGTGTGCGAGTGGACCAGTTTCCCTACACATGACTAATTTTATTTTCATCAAATGATGCAAACTCTCCTCCTCATGCACCAAAGCTTTCTGAAAAAAAAAGAAAAAAACAAAAAAAAAACCAAAACACACCAAAAAAAAACCAAAACCAGGCCATGGCCCAATTAAAGTAACAAGAACAGATCATGCTGCTGATGGTGCACCACCTTTCTGCAGCCTTCCCAGCAGCACCTCTGACACCAGGTTTCCTGAGAAGGCACTCAAGGGCACGGCAGCTCCTTCTTCCCTCCAGCACCATAGGATGCAGCATGTTCTGCAGCTCACAGGCTCGGAAAGGGACCCTGTCTCGAGGAGGTGCCCGACAAGTAGCACAGTCAAAGCTGCCTCCAAGAGCTGGATGCAAACCCCCAATTGCACCACCCTGAAAGCTACAGCTATACAGAGTAATACTGTTACAGCACAAGGCAGTTCAGTTCACTGCTGAGTGAGATGCACTTGGGACTGAGCAGTGCAAAAACACATGACAAGCAGGAGTTTAAGACATTTAAAAGCACTTTGTGCTCCTAAAAGGAACATTCAATTTTTCCCTTTTCTGTTGCAATATTGTGCACATTACTCTGAGAGCTCACCTCCACTGACCCAAAAGAGCTACAGCTGGCACTTGATCTATTTTTGATACTAATGCAAAAAAGTTGTACTGGATCACTAGCAAGTAACATCTGCTCTTTGCAACTGAAATGCCATCAATTCACACACCAGGACCAAGAGCTTCAAAAATAGCTAGTCTGAAGTGAGCTGCCTCCATCAGTATTTAAGTACCTGAATGACTTTCACAGAGAGTTGGGGCCTGCTGCAGCTCCTGTTAACCTGGATTTGGGACCCCTGCCATTTCAGCCTTATCAGCGTCCTCTGGGTTTCTCCAGCCTGAGACAAGCAAAAGGGGACTGGTTTGTACTAAATTCTGATTTAGCAGTCTCTCAGATGAGTGAAATTCTCCAAAGCATCCAAAGTCTGAAGTAACCAGATTGCTACTTACTTTCAATTTCTCAAGATTGCTTAAGCCAGAACTACCTTTTAAGATGGATTTTTTTTTTTCAAATGAAGTTAGAATGACAATTTTCACCTTACAGAAATAATAAAATACAAACTCCAATTTTTAGTATTTACAAGGTGGAAAACAGCTTGCATAAGTGATGGGAATGCTATGCTGAAGTTGTAGATACAATCCATTGCACCCTATTTACCTAAAGTACTTTCAGGAATATATATAAAATACTACACTTACATACTATATTCATTCTCTTCTGAAGGGGACCACAGGTACACTGTTCCACACCTACTGTGTAGGTCCAAGAAGATTTCCATATCAGTGGAGATCCAGCATTCATACAATGCAACATAAAAATCCCAAGAGCTCTAAAAAATGTTTTCACTGTATTAGTGCCAATCATTTTGATGTGAAACCTGCTTTAATGAATACCTGACAAGTAAAACTCTCAAAGGAATGATGTCACTTGGCATGAATGCATTCAGCTACTTTTTGCTGAATGATACCCTTCTTAAACAGCCAGCCAAAGAATACAGTGACATTGTAAATCAGGGGTTCACAACCTTAGTAGCACTCGGAGCCATGTTTGAAACCTGCTGGTGCTCTCAGGGTGATACTGGATTTCAGGATAAACTCAGGGGGATTTGCATAAGCAGAGAGAGATCTTCAGGAAGTCAGTGTCTGCTCTGTAATCATGGAGCAGTCCTCACCACAGACATTAGCAAGGATTGCACACAAAATATCTCTTTTGCAGCCAGCTTATTTAATTTTTCCCCATAAAATGTGGACTGATGTAATGCCAGCCTCTGTGGGCCAGGCACTCACTGCTTTCAGGTCATTGTACTGGCTCACGTTCAGAACAGCTTCTGTTGGCACTGAAGTAATTCAAAGTTTAATTAGTTTAGGGGTGGGGCTTTTTGGAAGCCCGTTTTCTGCAGAGAAAAAAAAAAAAATCAAACACCTAAAGAGATACATCCTGTATGCATAAGCGCCCCGGAAAAGGTACTTTGCAACCTGCTAAAATGAATCAGAGTGCTGAGAATACCAACGAGGAGCACCAATAAACACCGCAGAGGAAGGGTGTAAGAAATTAGTGCCTTTTGGAACAACAAAAAGGCACGAGGAGGTCTCGTTTCCACAGGGCAGCCGTGTCTTTTCTTACCAGCAGGTGTCACATGGAACTATGGTGTCATTTCAGCTGACACAGCATCCCCTGCCCGGGGCAACGAGCCTGGCCCCAAATCGAGGTGTGAGGGGAACATGGTCCTGGCAGGAGATAAATGGAGTTGTCCTCCACCTGGACAAGGACCAGAATAATCCACAGATACTTTACATGCCACACAGGGGACCTGGGTGACGTTTCAGGAGCCTCCTCTCACCGGGCACTTCTCTAACAGGACACACGACCCTCATACTGGGCAAGGACGCCTGACAATCCACCCTTAGCTGCTTCCTCAGGGGCACTAGCAATACCGATGCTTCAAAACTGATTTTTTTTTTTTTTTCCCCCCAGGAATTATCACTATTTAGTGCCACTTCAGCCTGCACTGCTCTTTCCACAAGGTCACAGCTAGGTCCTCCAGGCTGCCAGATGCCAGACTGTCCGGCCCAGACTAAATACACAGATGGGGGATTTTAGCAGAATGTGCCAGAGCAAGGCTTTGAGTGGTGTTTCTTTTCAGAAGCACAGGGATTCCCAAAGCATGCCTATCCAAGATGTGAGTTATGAATGGTAAGTGAATAAAAAACCAGGCAAATAGCAATTTTTCATCTCACAGAAATTTCTGAGCTTGAGGTAAACAACTATATAGGTAATTTTTAAAAATACTTCAACAACTGCTTTCACTCAATGGGATCCTCTGGAGCCCAAATCTCTTCTCAGTCAGCTCACCAGAAACACTGCGGGCTTCATCAATGCTGCACAGAAGCTGCACTAATCAGCCCAGCACTGTGAGTGCATCATCTTTAGAGGGAAACTGTTATGGAACCACCAGGAACTCACTCAAACTTCTACCACCACTATAGGCTCCCCTGCCCCAGAGGACTGTGCACAGCCAGCCTGCAAAAGGAATCTCTGGGTGCCCCGTGGGCTGGGAAACTGTCAGGTGGATGGCAACCCCAGGACAACAGGAATTTCACACTGGGTGGGTGCCTTTGGCTGTGCCAAGAGGGAGCATTGCTTTGCCCAAAAGGAGAGGCCTGAGCTGTCTGTCACACCCAGAAAGGAGACATCACCTGAGGGAACCCTCCACATAAGCAGCTGCTGGGCCACAAAGCCTCAGCTGCTGAATGACCAGCAGTGGAACAAATCAAACCATTTATAACTATTAAATATAAACATCAGTTAGTATGGTTCATAACATCAGGAGTCATGCCACGTTCTCTTGCTTTGGTTTTGCTTCTAAATGCTTCCATGATAGTGGTTATCTTTTCCGGGATCCATACAGCCTTGTATTTTGTTCCCCTCCTGGAACAAAAACAAAGGGGAGGATGGATGCTTTGTAGGAAACCATTTTCAACAGCTCTGTGAAAGTGTGGGAGTACAAATGTCTGACACCCCCCTGCACAGCTTCAAATACCCTCAGACCTGTCTCCTGCTTACAGACTCCATCAGCCTCTGCTAACCTGAAATACCTTGAAATAGAAATGAGTCACTTGTTAGGCCTGATGGCTAATGTTGCTTCCATCACCTCCTTTGTGCAAGAGACTTTCAATAAAATTTTAAAAGACCAAGAAAAGCACGAGTTTTATGGAAATTAAGTGCTTCAGCAAAACTTTAAAACTAAAGAATAAAATAATAGGATGTCCCTGCCGCTGGGGGATGCTCAGGAAAACAAATTATAAGACATTTGCTTTACCGTCTTTGAGCAAACAGCTCACCTTGAGTAGCACAAGTTGCACAGAAACACCTGTGGCCCTAGCACTGCTCCACAGTACTGGGATTGACACAACCCACATTCATTTGTGCCAGAAAATAATCAAGTTCACAGTTGATGTCATCATCACAGGATGAAGATGCTCCATCAGGGACGCAGGGTGGCAGTTCCCATGCACACATGCAGCAGGGAGAGGTGATTGTGTGGCCTGAGTGCTGCATGGTCCCATCATTCCCATCACCTCACCATCCCTCTACTTTCCTACTGTTTCCAGCTTTCACTTTCCAGTCTTCATTCATCCTGGAGCTCTGGCAGGCTCATGGCAGGCAATGTGCTCTCATGCACTTCTGCTACAGTGGCTACAGGCAGCAAACAAAACTCCAGCTGTTTCTATCTCCCTCTCCAGAGTACAGCTGGCTCTGGCACCCCAGTATCTACCAATGTTCAAAAGTAGGGAGAAAACACAAGCTATTTAAATAAATAAAATTCACTCTGTAAATGCTACGTGTGGCCAAACCGGATCTCCCAAGGCACATGGAGCTGCTCCTCAGCTGGTACAAAACGTATCAGCAAAGGATATTTCTTCAGAGATTACAGCCTCGGGGAGCAAAAGCCAAGCCTTGTGACAGTGCAAATAGAAAAGAAACTGGAACTGAGAAAAAGAGAAGGAGGGAAAAGGAAAAATTAGAAGAAAATTAAATGTCATTTTTTGACTGCACATTAATGGGCTTTGAACAGAGGCTAACATTACACTGAACAGCAAAGCGTGTGTTGCCTCAAAACTGCTTCTCTCTACTCTGCCATATTTTTGCAATGGCTGAATACTGTGATTTTTTCATCAAGTGCAGCACCATCAATGCCAGGACCTGGTATTTCCTGGGACCTAGAGGACCCCTCTCCTCTTACTCAGAGGGTGAGAGGTGGGAGAGGGAGCAGAGAAGGGGCCAGCTGGGCCAGGGCAGCTCAACTGCCCTAAGTCTAAAGGCAGAGCAGCAGTGCTGGCTCACCCTGGGAAGATGCTGCATCAGATGAACTCCATCCCAGTCACCCTTATGAACTGCCACTGGAAAGGCATTGGGAAGAGCACAGTTGTGGTTTGCTCCCCAAATTTTCCTTCTCTTACAGAAAGACCAGACTACAAGCACAAAGATCACTTATTTTCTCCATAAGAATCTTTCCTGACCAAAATCCAAATTCCCAGAAAGGTCTCCCAGGCTGCTGCATATAAAATAACTTAGCCCTTTCTCCCTTACAGGTGGAGAACTGCCATCATTAAAAAAAAAATTGTATACATTCACATGAAAAAAACCTATTATTCTTATGGTTTTATCCTTCTCATACACTCAGTGAGCCCAGTGCAGCTGCCCAGTGCAGCTGCGGCCAAATTGCTTGGTTGTGTCAGAACTCTGGTGGGACAGGGACAGTGACTGTGGGAATTAGTAATCCCCCTGCACCCATGGCGTATCTCCCACCCAGTTTATTCCCTTCTTCATCTCAGTGCTCCTTTCAACTGCAAACTTTCAAACTGAAGTTGTTTGTTTCTTCCCCAGCCCAAAGCCCCCTTGCCTGTGGGACACGGGTTGTGAGGGGGCATCAGAGTTCTGCTACCACCAGGCCCTGCTGCAGCTACTGACAGGGAAACACCAGGGCAAGCCCGGCAAAAGACCCTTTGATCCAGAAAAAGATATGAGAGAGATGGTTTGGTATCAACAATTCCCAAAACATTAAAGGTTCAACAATAGTTATGACATTTAGCAGAAGCAGCTTAAAAATAACACTTGTTATGCTCCTACCTGGTATCTCACCATCAGGAAAATGAAAGCCAAGAGAGGTGCTCATCCAGCTGGGTTGTGGGACCCAGGACTAAGGGAGAACAAAGATTTAAATATCTCAGGAACCTCTGCACCATCCCCTGAAGCACCTGGACAGATTCACAAGTTGGTTGATATCCTGACTGAACCACAGAGAGTGTGAGGTGACAAACAAGCATGGCAAGAGACTGCCATTCACTGCCATCCCCAGTGGACATGGGGAATGGCAAGAAAAATTGGTTTTGATTTTTAAGTTCTTCAAGAGGCTTTAAAAAAATAAAGAAAAAAAAAGAGAAAGACATAGTGATGGAGGGAGTGGTGAAGCAGCAAGAGCAGCGTGTGAAGGTGCGGCAGGGCAGGAGGATGAGTCAGTGTGAGTGGGCTGGGGTGAGGGCCATGAACAGGACTGCGGAGTGGGGATGTGAGAAAGCATGGAGCTCCTGCTCAGGGTCCTTGCAGAAGACATGGGCTCCAACTGCCACAGGGAAAAAGCAAAAAATACCAAAGATCTGGTTTTACCCAAAAAGAGAAAGCAGAAAAATGATGGTTAATGGCTCCAGATTCTCTCCTGCATCCTGCACATCTGGAAGCTTTGCAGTCCCATGATGCTGGTTTTAAGCCTAAAATGCTTCTCCCACCAGATGCAAAGCCCTCCTGCTGGGCACAGCTTTGTGAAGCAACCCTGGCTCCAGGAGAGCCTTCAAGCAGGAGGGGCTCAAAGAACCCAGCCCTCAGCCCCCTTGAAACAGCTTTCCATATTGAGTGATCATCATAATTAAACCAGAGCTAAGTGTCACGGCAGAGCAGCAGCTAAATTACAGGGCTGGGAGGTGGGGAAAGACAGGAGTCTGAGGGCCTGGCAATCAAGGAGGGCAAAGGAAACCTGAGCTCCGACACACTGTAATTGCACCCCAATCTGAGAACAGGCAGGAATAGTAATGTGCCTCCAAAAAAAAAAATCATCTTGCAATTAAATTTCACTCCCTTTCTAATCCATAATTTGAAATGTAAGCATTTTAAATTATGATGGGTAATACCTCTGTAGACCAGAGAGTGCTGCGAATTAAAAACTACCTAATATGCAAACCTAAGCTATCTCCAGTAACTTATATTCCCTGAAACTGCTGGCAGGCCATGTCCCAGGAAGTGCAGCAAGTGAGGTGAGCACCAAGAAGTGAAAGTGCCAGAGTTTCATCTCACCTATGTACAGTTCCTCACCTCTGTACAGGACATCCACCATCCAAAAGCCCCAAAGTCTCTCAACTTATTACCAGGTGCCTTTCCTCCCTACTGGCAGGGATAACCAGCAGTGAAGGTACCACACTGCACAGATGTTTCAGTATGACCTCTTGTAGCCACAAAAAGCAAATTGCTGCACCCTTGGCTTGATGCAGTCTTGGAGTAGTTTCTGAGGTGGCTGTGCTCAGCTCTGACAACAGAGACAGGGCTGCTCATATGTGTTGGGAAATGCTGCAACTGTGTGGGCGGAGTATGATACAGTGGACACATTTAGAAGCACTTACACTGACTTTTAAAAATACATTAATTTTACACATCTACTACGTCAAGATGTTGGGTTTTTTGGGATTTTTTTTTTTAATTATTCAAAATAATTTTCTCCCTGCTAAAATTTGTTCTGCATATCAATCAGAGTGAAGATCAATCCTTTGTATCCTTCTCTGTGCACAACACCTCAAAAAAAAAAGTATCAATAAATTATAATGCCTTCTTTCCACAGCCATCTGTGTGGAGAACGAAATCCCTAGCATGCATATTTCCTGGCAGAGCCACATCAAAATACCACTAAAAAACATGCATGGTTTCCACCAGAAGTTAAGCAGTTTTCTGAAACATACAGGCAATCCTGAACTGACAGAGCTGGAAACATGCACGGCCCATTTGTAGGACCTGGGAGGACTCTCCTCTGGGAGCTGTGCTTCAGCACACAATATCCTCATGTCATATGAGATGCCTGAGCAACTTGCACTTGCTGGCAGCAAATCTAATTACAATTCATCATTAAAAGTGGCAGGAAAACACAAAGGGAATTATTTCTCTTTCATCTTGTAACAGAATGGCAAAGCTGTCTTTGGAGAATGACTTTTTAATTTTTTCACCTCACAACACATAAAAATTACTAACAGACTCAAGTAAACTAATACTATTAATTAAGTCAGCAGTGCTGCTGCAGAGAAGTGAAGCTTGAACATCAAAAGCCTAGGTATCAGCCCAAAGCAGGTGCCATTCCACTGGTTACGCAGGTTTGTGACCACAAGATTTTAGTTTCTTTCCTTCATTCCTTACTGAACAAGCACTTTATTGATTTATTTATTTTAATCAGATTCCTCTAATGTCACGCTCACTCATCAAATCTGATTGGCAGGGCATGAAATAGCACTGCCTAAAAATAGAAGCAAGGAAAAGTCTCACTCCACTTCCACCCTCCTCCCAAAAATCTGCCATGCAGGCTTGCAGTGAGGTGGGGTCCCAGGAGATGGAGTCAGCCAGAGAGTGCAATATGGATGCTGTTCCCATTGCAGGGGCACCGAGGCAAACAGCAAAGGAGCCAAACCCACATCCTTTGGAGGCTCTTGGTTCCAAGGGATCTGCATTGACTGCAAAGCCAGCAGTACTGCCCAAGATCTTTGTGGGCTGGAGTACCGGGGTCTTGTCACAAGTGGGATCTAGCACCCCTCCCTAGAAGTGATAGTGATGGGCAACATACAAAAAAAAAAAAAAAAAAAAAAAAAAAAAAAAAAAAAAAAACCAAAAAACCAAACCAACCAAAAAACCGAAAAAAAAATCACAACCAAAAAAAACCCACCACCCAACAAAACCACCAGTTCAAGCATTTCTGTGAGTTCTGGGCATGATCCTAGTCCCACAGAAGTGTGTGGGCATTTTGCAACTATTCCCAGTAAATGCAGATCTGTTCTCCTCTCCTTGTTCCCTTACTGTCTCTACCTCGTATTCCCTCCTCGCCTCAGTTCTTCCCTCTGCTGGGGTCAGCGCCTGCGGCCCCAGGCTGGGATTCACCACCCATCCTGTGCCGTCACGGAGGTGTGAACAGCAGCTAGAAACCAACTGGCCCATTTCCAACCAGCAGCTACCTCCCACATCAGCAGGGATAACTGGCTCCAAGAGCAGGCATCCAATGGGAAACGCCCGCCGGCCCCCGAGCTGCCGGGAAGGAGTTATCTGGGAAACGCCGCGCTTGCAACCAGCGCCTTTAAATGCATTTTACTACTGCAGTCATTTCACTAATGACTAACTTGCAGCCATCTCTCTGCATCTGTCTCGGTCCGACGCCCACAGCTGCGGCCGCCCACGCTGCCACCCACGCCAGCCCACGCGATGACTCATGCTCCTCCGAGCCGTGCTCCAAAAGCCCCGCTCCCCGCCGAACGCTCCCTTCAAATGTGTGCTGCTACTTTGATCTATTTCCATAGATTCCTGTGAGTCATCTGATCCGTCTCTGATCTAAACCCAGTAGACTAGAACCTACATGTATGGTGTTTTGCATGAATTTGACTTGCACAGAGGGCTGACCCTGCTGAAGTGCACAGGCATGCGAGAGCACAAAATTCCTGGGAACTTCTTCCAGGAGGGAATTGCTTACTTATCCAAAAAGAAGAGCAATTATTTTCTATTAAAAAGTCCCATTGTGCTCTAATATATATATATATATGTACATAGATGTGTATAGGTAGTGGGGACAGCATTATTCTGGGATATAAGGCCACAGTGATGCTGAGAACCCCTTTCCACCAAATCCCTTCACAGCCATTTCCCTACTCCACCAGCTTGTTACCCTCTCCTCACTTTACAGATGGCAACACGATGGTGCCAAACCTCAGAGTGCACGTCAGCAGGAGCAGCAGCCAGCTTGCCGCTGGCAGCACCTCAGTGAAGGCATGGGGAATGATCCGTCCTGGGCACCTCGAGGCAATTTGGCTGCTGTCACAGGGGAAAGTAATGACACCCAGGCTACCACCAAGGTTTCATCCCTACTATCTGACAGATCTGTGGTCCCTCATTATCCCAAACCCCGAGAGCTGTGTCCCAGGGATATCCAAACTCTTCCCGAGTGGGTATTTTCTCCTGGCAATCTATCCAGCTCTTGTGGGTGGATCCACAAAAGCCACAGGGGAACATTCCTAAGCCTGCCATCTCTGCGAGCCATTACATGGTTTGTGGAGAATGCTGTCATGGCTGAGTGTGGATAGAGATGTTCATTCCCACCTGGAGGCTCTTGGCCAGGCCCTGCCAGCCTGTGCCTACCCCTCCCACAGCAGCACTGCTGGCTGTGCCTGCACTCGACATTGCAGATCTATCTTCCTCAAGCTTTGCTGCTGCAGCCACCAGCATTATTCCCATTCCACAGCCTCCCTGTGCGCAGCAGGCAGGCAACATTCCTTCCTGAATGCTTCACAGGCAAGTAGCAGATGGTGCCTGTCACTAAAAGCAAATAAATGCTTTGGTGCCCTGATTTATCTGTGCTAACACCACCTGAATTAACAAGGACAGGAGACCCCATTGGAAATGTCTTTCTTAGTGGATTTGCACTCATTGATAACAAGCACACAGAGTGCACACTTTACAGGGTGAATATTACTAATGGCTTATTCAGGTTTGCACAGATGCATTTGAAACACAAACAAAAAAAAAAACAAAAAAANACAAAAAAAAAAACAAACAAACAAACAAACAAAAAAAAAACAAACAAACAAAAAAAAACACCATGAGAAGCCAGATGGGTTTCACAGAGTCACCACAAGGATCATTCCAAGACATGTCTAAAATGTTAAATATTAGGGAAAAAAAAAACCAAGATGTGAAACTTGAAACCTACATCCAGGCTTCCTGAACTCAGTGGCAAAGCTCCTGTCACCTCCCTACAAGAAGAGAGCTGCAGGCTTGCAATTAGAGATGGGAAACCCAGGGCCAAATTGCTTCCCTTTGCTCCCTGGGTATAAAACCAATTAACTCCCTTCTGTGCAGCAGATGAGTAACAGAAAGCCAAATCTTCAAAGCTTCCCAGTGGCTGATGTTTGGGCTCATCCTTTTATATTCCCCATCCATCTTCCTAATGGGTCTCAGCACTGCCATCATGCCTGGCACCAGGGGAAAGGGCAAAACCTGTGGCCATCCATCTCCTGCAAAGTGCAGCCCAGTTGTAAATGAGTTCTGGGAGCCAGAGGTCTACTTAAACCAAGTTGGTGGAGCTGTGCCCACCCCCCATGCACAGCTGGTCTCAGCTCTCCTTGGGAGTGCTATATCTTCCAGCAATTCCTCCTGCTGAGCACTGCAGGGTGTGGCATAGGGAATGTTCTCCGGGTCTGGAGGGTGGGCTGTTTATTAATTTCAACATCTTGGACTAGGGAAGCATGAATCTCAATCTGGTAATTTGTCACAAGAATAACATCTGCATCAAGAGCGTGACCAACCCTTACTGCAAAATACAGTTGTGCTTCATTCCTGGATGCCCAAAAACTGTAAAAAATAACCCAAGTGTCCTAGGGTGCACGGCAAGGATCACTAGCAAAGGGTAACACTCCCTGAGTGTTTTTTTCCCAGAAAACCTACAGTGATGTAGCACTTTAGTACTGAACAACCCCTTCTTTTTTTCCCCTGGTTGTTTTTGTTTGTTTTCAGGAGAACTGGGGGAGGAGGAAGAGAAAGGGGTAGAAAAAACATTGTGTGATTTGATTTGAATTGCACTGAACTTTCCCTGTGCTTTTTCTGTGCTTGGTGGGAATGATGCATGCAAGTCTGGGAAAACAGCACATTTCACCAGCCCGAAAAATACTGCCTTGAGCCTAACCCAAATTTTCACCAGTTCCACTGGAAGTTGAATAATGTTTTTTGAATAGCTGGAGTGGCAAACTGTGATACCTGGAATTCTAAGAAAATAGGTATTATATGGTAACCCTATATTTTTAGAGTGTTGATGGCCATCAGCAGTACTGAGCTTCATGCTCAGAAAGTGGCACTCAGCCTTTGCAAACCCTTGCAGTGCTTCCAAGTGGGAAGCAGCAAGGCAATCAAGTCACTAGAGGGAGAATTCCTGCCTTCCTGGTCCATAAAGGATAGGCAATATATAAGCAGAATCAAAACAACAAAATCAAAATCACAAAACCATATGGGATCTGCCTGAATTCCCTATTATTCCTAACACATCAGTTCTAATTGATACACCCCAGAAGAGCTGCAGTTAAAATATGGTTGTTTATTCAGTTATTTCCATACGCATCTTATTTATTTAGGATCAAGACAAATACTACTCTCATGCCTGCTCTGCTGGCATTAATCATCTCCTGCATCCTGGGATTTGGTAATCCTGGGATGCTGGAGGTGGGAGGAACACGACA
Source organism: Bombycilla garrulus (assembly GCA_013400315.1). Classification (NCBI taxonomy): domain Eukaryota; kingdom Metazoa; phylum Chordata; class Aves; order Passeriformes; family Bombycillidae; genus Bombycilla; species Bombycilla garrulus. Next base: position 371,396 of record VXBU01001522.1, read on the forward strand.
GCCATGTGTGTGGGCAGGCACAGAGGTGGGTGTTTGCCGGTTGGAGCAGAGGTTTGGAGCAAACCAGGGTGAATGTTCAAATTCAGAGCCTTCCCAGGGTCTTGCACCCCACTCCATGTTTATTTATTAATTTTTTTGTTTAAATATATTTTCTTTGTGGATTTTATTTGTTATCAAGGGGCATATTGGTGGGGTCTGCTGCTTTGGGATAAGATGGGAGCCTCCCTTTGGTAGAGCTTCCCTTTGGTGGAGCCTCACACCTCTCTGGCCTTTGAACACAGATTTTCAGCCTTGCCTCTCCACTGCGTCTTGGCAGTGAGCTGCTCTCCCCATGAGCCTTCCCCCTCCATTCAGAGCTGCTGAAAGTACCTTGGCTATGTGTGAAAGGGGGAACATTTGTTCCCGCTCGCTCCGGCACAGGGAGGGAGCTGTGTGTCAAGGAGTGACACTGGCATGGAACAGAAACCCCGCCAGAGTGGCCTTTCCCAGCACCGGTGCCAAGGCGTGGGCGCTGCTGGCTCCACTTGCAGCAGGAATGAGATGCTTCCAGAGGAGCAAAGCCACACTTGTTGGGAAGCCCCAAGCCGTGGGAGCCACGGCATGGCTCTGGGGAGGGGAGGCAGCCCACAGACACCTGACACAGGGATTATGGGGGGGCGTTATGGTTGCCCCCCCACCACCAGCTCTCTGCACCTCCCCAGCTGCCAACTCCTTAACCAAACCCTTTTTCAAACATTTATTTAGCTTAAGAAAATGGTCAATTTCACTTGGAATGTGGTCCTAGTCTCTTTAATTAAAAATCGATTAATCCTGTATCTAAACAAACAAAGGCAAAATAAAGGCTTCTGCACCAATTCTAGTGAACCTGATTAGAGCAAGCCTGATCAAACACTCCCAAGTTAAACACCTCCATCCATTGTGCACAGCCACATTGAGAGTCAGTCTTTTAGGTTAAGCCCCACTGCCAATGTACACCATTTGGGATATTAACAACATATTTAGTATCTGAATGTCCCCTTTTATTTATCTTGGAATTACAGAATCAATTAAGTTGAGAAAGACCTGCAGTCATTGTGACCAACCATAAACCTAACACTGCTACATCCACCGTGAAACTATGTCCCTAAGTGCCACAAACCTTTTTATTTCCCACCTACTTACAACAGCAAGGAAACCCACAACATCTCCTGTTGATGTGGTTCATGACCCAGCTATGCTCACAATGAATTAAGCAATTTTTCAGCTTGGACAGCAGAACAGCTTCCTTTTTTAGGAGCCCTCTGCAATGAACAGAGCCTGAGTTGGCATTACAAGAATGCTGATGTCCTGCTGACCCGAAGGTCAGTCTTGCACAGACAAATTTCATGCAAACAGCAAAGCACAAGCCTGTGTCACCCACCTTTACCTTCTGCTACCAACTTCCAGTGACCACAAGATAGACTTCTTAATCTCGCCAAAGCCTGAGGCACTGTGATAACATCCATCCTCCTCCATCCTCCCTTCTCCATCCTTTCCAAGGAAAGTCCTCAGCACAGCAAAAAAAGAAAACAGGTAAAAATGTAGTATCTTCTTAAGAAGCCTTTCTGCCTTCTTTTTAGAAGAGAAATTTTAGTAAAGACCCGGAGAGGGGAGCCTGAGGAGGGAAAAGTTGCATCCCATCCTGCCCAGAGGAAATGTAACAACACAGTCCCTGGGTAACAAGGATCAGCCGCTGCCCCTCTCCCAGCTACACCAGAACCACTTTGATTTCAGCTGGGGAGCTAAATGTAAAAAAACCCAACCAAACAAAAAACAACCAATCAAACAAAACCTCCCCCCCCCCCAAAAAAAAAAAAAAAAGTAAAAAGTCACTGTATTTTGGTTCCTTTCACCAAGGACCAAGAGGGCAGTGTGGAAATGGCAAATGGGAATTCAAGGTGATCTGCAGAGCAAAAAGGACCTCTTGCCTTTTCTTCCTTTGAAATACATAAAAAAGCAACTTTAAAGGGTAATTCTTCTGTCTTCTCTTAAACAATGGAAAGAAAAATACAAACTTGGCATTTTTGCCCTCAACTACAGACTGTGAATTTATTTTGGGAGAAAGCAAAATGGCATCTCAGAATCTAACACATTCAAGACACTGGGCACTCCAAAAATAAAGCTGAGCATCACAAGGCAAACAGCCCTGTCAGCAGGCTCTGTGCGGGGATCGCCTGCCCCTGTCAGAGCAGATTTCATGAGGCTTGATAGCAAAGGCATCTGGTGAGGGCTCTGCTGTCTAATCCTCAAAGCACACCTGATATTGCAGGAAGAAATCTTGGATGTACTCAGTAGTCACACTGTCAGACTGGGGCTCCGTTTAGCACCAGGAGCTGTTTCTAGAGAGCTTGAGAAAAAGTGAGGGAGTGAGGAAAGAAGGAAGAAAAAAGGGAATGAAATACAGGATGACACTTACATAGATGTAATGGCTGACAAATGGCTTGTTTTCTACCCATAGAAACATTCCTGTTGAAAAATACTGTAATAGTTGTCTCCCGGTATTGGAAATTTGGTGGGGTTTTGTTCCAGCAATAGGAATGAATAATTTCTGGAATTAGTTCTCAAAGTCATTACAATGGCATGTAAAACTTTAAAATATGCATTGGGTTTTCCTGAGTAAATCAGCATTTACATGATGAGAGCACAGGGCGAAATCCTCTAGAGACTACTGGGGAATTGGTTAATTTGTCATTACTGAGGTTTGATAAATGCTCCTTAATGTGATTCCTATGCTCCTGGAAGTTGCCATCGTTTTACAGAGACTGGGTGTGCCCCAGCCCCAGCAAAGAGCTGGCACTCCTGTGGATAACAGAGCATCTTGCTCCCTCCTCCTCCGCCCCCCCCCAGACCAATCATCAGCACAACATCCGTACACGTGCCAGAAATACAGAGGCAAGGGTTGTTTCCACTGCATCCCAGTATGAGGATGAACCACGGAGCAGCCTGACCCTCACGTTTTACTCCCTTTGCACTACTGAAGAAAAGGAGAGCATTTCGGTGATGCAGAGCCTGGCTCTGCCACAGCAGCTGGCTCACAAACCAGGCAGTTCTTACTGCAGGGACCTCCTGCATTTTCTCTGTTGAAGTAATTTGTGTAGATGTTAATAGTGATATCTACACAAAGAGTGTAATTTCAGCTGCTCTGCTCAGGCTGTAGCCCACGAACATCAATAAGCAGGATGAATAAACACACACATGTCCCTGTGGGATCATTCTCCTAACTTGCTTTTCATCCTAAACCCTGGTGAGTGAAAAGCTACAGTCACCTCCACTGCAACTCGGTATTTAGGCTTCATGGAAAAACAATAAATCTTTACGTTCAGAGAAACGGCTTGGGGTGTTATCCAGCATTCCCTGACCCCAGGCACAGCCTCTCATCCTCTTTGTGGCGAGGAGCCCAGGGCTCCCCAGACAACCATGCCAAACCTGCCAGGCACTGTAAGGGCACCTGGAGCTATCAGCGTTCCTGTTCCGCTTTTTCAGCTGAGCTCTTCGGGAGCTCTGTGACACCCATCAATTACTACTCTGAGCAGTGTGATGGATCAGGATGGGTTTGAGCTTTGCAGGGAGCACGGGGGACAGCAGTTCAGTGGGATCCAGCTTTCTCCATGCCTGCATCTCTTCCCCTCGCTCAGGCGGAAAACAACAGCTGTGACAAGCGGGAGAGCAGCATCGCCCACTCCCTACTCCCACTTACGCCGGGAAGAAAACAGCCTGCTCTCAGTTCCTCCTCACTTCTGTCGGCTTCCAGCAGTGCCGGGCTGCCAGGGAGGCAAGAAGTCGTGTCAGCAGAACGGGTGCAACTCGAGATAGGGGGAAGTCACTGATTAAAACATCTCATTGATTCTTTTCCAAGGACGGGAATTACAGAGTGCCTGGAGCACTTGTAAATTGTCATTGTTACGGGATTAAGTTCACCTACAGTAGCCAGCCATGAGCAGAACCTGTGTCAGAATCAATGATTAGTTATTCATTTCCCTGGAGTTCTACAATACTAAGGCGGCACCCATCCAAACAGCTCTGGGCTCAGTGCCATGCTTTAAACCACACACATCCGAAGTTATCCACCCCCCGTCAGCCTCACCCCCAGCAACACCCAGCTGCAAGCCTTCGGTGAGGGGAAAGAGAAGTAGGAAAAAAAATAAGGAGAAAAGCAAGAAGCAATCCCCTTGGCCAACCAGCCCTTCTTGGGAAAGGGCAGGTCCTCCCTCTAAGGCTCGGTTACCTACATTCTCTCCATCTGCAAGTCAGGACATGGGGCAACCCCTCGAAGCCTGGTGTCAGCCACCAGCACTGCCACAGCCTTACCCTTGCAGTCAGGCTCGGCTAGGGATCTCTCACATCCCTGCAGGTCACAGGGATGCAGGTGCTGAGGCTAAGAACAAGGATGTCTAAATCCTGGTTTGTGAGCAGTTAAACCAGGATGGGAGACTGTCTGCAAGGCAAGGGAGAGCTTTTTTTCAAGCCAGGAAAGGGAACAGTGCCTCTTAATATAGCAAGGGGAGTAATACAAAAAGAGTCTTCCCTATCTCCCACCTCCCCTCCCTCCTACATCCTTATTTTAGTGCCTGGCTACACCCCTGCTTGCAGAAAACCATTAGGGTTGCCAAATGCCTGTTTCAGGAGACAATTTACATACACAAAATAATTTAGTTTTTCTTAGCTGCTCCTCACTGGAGCACCTGTGGCTAAGGCTGGCCAGCAACCCTGCTGACAGCTCCTGAAGTTCCAGCAAACTTCGCCTGCTGCCTGGGAGCAGACTGGGCCTCCTGGCCCCAAATCCCAGGAAGCTTCTCTCGTCCTGGCCATGCCTCCAGGTGTGCTGGTGGCTAAGCTGCAGGGACATGAGGAAGCGCCATATTGAGTCCCTGTCCACCCTGGCACCCGCCAGGGGATGAGGGGGACATTTAATGGGTCATGGCCACATGACACTATGGCTGACAGCAACACAGAATCTTTGATTTTGGAGTGAGGACAGCGAGACCCCAGCTATGGTGGGCTCTCCTCCCACACCAGCTCTCTGTGTCCCAGGGAGGGACAATCGTCAGAGCCACAAGGTGGGGTCACAAAATCACATACAGAGACCACAAGGGCTGTTTATATGCAGCTTTGGAAGAAAGCCTGAGCAAGTACGTCTTTATGGAAGAAATCCTGCAGCTTCCCCATGTTTCAGTGGTGGTCAGCATTCCCCTCCTAGTCTCAGCAGAGCAAAGCTCTTGACCTGTCCCCTGGTACAGGGCACATCTGCCAGAGCATCTCTGTATCACAAGAGACTACCCACTGAGGACCCCAAGCTAATGACAGCTGTTCCATAATTTTTGGTCAAACTAAGTATTTTCTGTCACAAAGACACTCACAACAGAATTCAGCTGTTGGTGAAACGTGTACGGGTGAAAGCTGCCACTTTATAAATGAAGGCTCCTCCATTAAAAAAAATAATTCTTATTCTATGGAGTTTAATTTTTACCTATTAAATTACATGTCAGAAATAGTTACTCTATCATGTCATATTATGACTGGAATAATAGTTGAAATATTCTCCTTTTACTTGCCATTACAATCACAAAGAGCAGCTGTTATCTGGTGCTGTTCAAGACATTTTCCCTTTATTCTAGATCAAAGTGGCTCCTGTTTGTGCCCCAGCAAAGTCATCAAACCATTTTGTTACAACATGAATGTGAGCCACTTTGATCTAGAAACAAAGGCAAAGGAGATTAATCAGTATCTAGCCAAACCACTCTTAATTAAAAAAAATTAAAAATATAAAATAGCTGAAAGTCTTACGTCATACTATGATGTGCAAGTAATTGTAAGGCATGTAATGCACCGCATTTACAGGGATGACACGAGAAGCTGGAATGGCAAAACATCCACATATACCAACCAGATTCTCCCCAAGCATTCTAAAATTAAAAAGAAAACTACAAATAAAATAATGTAAAAAAAAAAAGTAAAATATTTTCCCAAAATTCTAATTTATGAAAAACTGAAAACATTTGGATTTGCTCTAATTCAGCAGCTACAGATGACTTTCCTTTGTAACATTTTATAAGAATCCTGAACTTTATCTCTCTGTCATATGTTGCGTTTATAAAATCATCTTCAAATAATGTCTGCTGAAGCCTGATTTTGTTAGTGATGTATTATCAGAGAAGTTTGCTGAATTCTTTCTGAACCAAGTGATCTCCAAGGACAAAAAAAATATCAGATTTAATGAATCCAGAATATTTCAAAGTCATGTTTCTGTCTCATCAAGAAGGTCCTAGATAAATAATCTAGTTTTTTTCTTCAAATATACAATACATTTATAAATTAAAATAGCAAAATAAATTATCAAAATACTTTGATAAAAATATTTGTGCATAAATTGTGTAAGTTTTTTAAAAGGTCAGAAGACATTGCTGAACTCTCAATTTCTAGATCAAAAGATTGCAGGTTTAGGGATGAAGTAATATTCCCTTGTTTTTCTCATCAGCTGTACTGGCCACTTCTTTTGCTGAGTAGAGGAAGGAAAAGCTCCAGCAGTTCCACTGCGCAGAAGCCTTGCTGGAGGCTGCAGTGGCAGCAGGAGAGGACTGAACGACCAGGGGTTTGTGTTCTCCTCTGGTGGTCCTTAATTAACTCTGTCTCTTGTCTCTCTACTGTTGAGCATCTTTTATTTCCCTTTGATTTGCTGTCCCTCAGCCTTGATCGTTGCTTTTATTTATGTAAACCCAAAGCTGCACATTTTAAAGAACTGTCTCAGCACTCCAGCAAATGCAAAGCTCAACAGCTGGATATTAATGCAACTTGTCATCACAACCATTTGGGGCCTTTTTTCCCCCTTAATTAATGCTCTACCATATTACACCAAGGAAACAGTTTCTCTTCTTTTATTACAGTCCTATCCCTGGGCCAAGCATTAAATAAGACTTAATTTAATGAGTTCTTACAGTTTCTCCCCTTGCAAGACTATTCAGTAACGCAAGGTTCCTATCCAGCTCCCTTTCTTGCAGGCAGAAAGAAATCCTGCTGATGGTGGTGGGAACACTCCAGACACCTAATTTACATGCAAGACGGATTACTGGGTTATGAAAAGTAGAAAGATTTTCAACCAGTCCTGTAGTTCAACTTTTGTTTTGCCCCACATTCCCAAGCTGCTCTGCTGTCCTGGCCCTTCTGCAGTGTGTGGGGATGCCACTAGCTTCAGACCTCACTCCCAGCATGTCTCGGGTTGAAGACAGGTATCTGCTGGAAAAGGCAGAACCCTCCCTCAGAACCCCCCCTCTCTCCGAATTACTGAAATTAAGCGGCCTTCAGGCAAGATATGGGGAAGAATAACAGTCCTTTACTAAAACGGTGAACCGGGGGGTTGCCCACCCTGCCCGGGTGGCCAGCCTGGGTGGCAGACAAAGCCCCCGGTGCCGTTTTAGATCATCCGGATAGCGAGGGGTCCCGGTCTCCGGTCCTAAGGAGCGGCTCTCGTCCTGCTCCGGCAGACGCCCTAGCCGCGAACTATCCTGGCAATCAGCCTGAGGCTATCAGGCGGTTCAGCTCTTTAGTGATTTCTGGTAATCAGCTCGCAGCTTGCCAGGTAGTCGCTTTGCTAGCTCAGGGGAAAGAGACGAGAAGACCCGACCGATGTATTCCACGAGGTCTTTATTGGGGGTTCCGTGAAGGGGTCCAGGAACGGCGTCTTCTCCCGAAGTGGGCAGAAGTAGGGGTTTTTATAGGATTAGGTAGGATTGGGATAACTAGCCAATAGTCTGAGGTCTTGGTGTTTTGACCTATAGTCTTAGGACATCTGGAATGTAGCCAATAGTGTTACAGGGAGATAACAGAGGGTCTTAGGAAGTAGGGT